>OZ005651.1:142082647-142507647 GCA_963930645.1 Salticus scenicus | reverse complement strand
CATTATTAATTGCATAACTACAAAACTTGGCAGAGGGGTAGCCGGTACTCTTCTGGTGTGTATATCATCGAATTTCTAATTTGAATTTTTTATTTTTATTTTTTATTTTTTCGATTTTAAATATTTTTCTATGTTTCATTTTTCTAAAATTCATTCTTTCATTTCAATCGCGTGCGTATCTTAGCAACGTCTATTACGCTATTTATTTACTATTTATTTAATTCATTCATCTAAAGGTGAAATCTTTTTTTTTTTTTTTTCTTATATTTATTAAAAATCAAATAGTAATGCAGTAGAAAAAAAATAAGCATATTAAATTTTAAAACATTTTTATAACAGTTATGTTTCATTGTAGTGGAAAAATAATGAATTGCTCTTAGAAGTAATTACCATCTGCTTCTGAAGTACAAATAAGCTTGTAAGGTGGGAAGTAGTTTCGCAAAGTAAAAGTCGGGAAACTAGGGTTTTACTTTGCCTACTAAAGCACTCTAGTATGGAGTTGCGAATTGAAAAAGGAGAGCTTTCGTATTTTACGAGATTTGCTAAATAAGTGAGTTTTAGTGCAAGCGCGTAGAAAACAGGGTTGAATAAAAAGATGTAAATTAGTTAATGTATTAAATGAATGATGGTATCGTGCTCGGGCTGGAGTACGTGTGATGTAGGGGATGAAGGAGCTTCTATCTTAAAGTATATTTTTGCCCTGAGTGCGTTTGGGATAAATTTACCTCTTTGAGAGATCACCAAGCTAATCGTCAGTTTTCATCATATATGGGTACTATTTTATCGTTTATTGTTTTATAGTAAGATTATCCACTTCCTATTTTTATTAGCTAATAAAAGTATCTAGCATTTAAAATTAGACGAGGAAGTCAAAGTATTTATGTGTTTTCAGATGTTGTTTAATAAGTGGTCGCATTCTCTCTTAATTGAAGTTTAATTAAATATATTATTTAATTTAATTATTTGACTCTGTGATTTATTTACACTCACTACTTCAACAAATATGATGAAGGCGGGGCAGCCCTCGTTTTTACAAGATGTATATTTATTATTATATTTCTGATTACTTCATTTTTTGTCATTTACATGAAATTAAATACACATTTATTAAAATCATAAAACTTAAAAAAAAAAAAATAAATAAAATTACAAAATAAATAAATAACTTCAACGTCTTAAACTTCAAAAAGAATAATGAAATGGTAGACAGCTATTTCTGTAGCACACATTCAGTCGCCATTAACACATAAATGAAAACGAAATGCTTCTATAATCAAGAAAAGAATGGATTTCTAAAGAACCAGTAGTTTTATGCAAAATGTTAGTTATTAACCAATAGGAAATTGAAAAACGGTAGTTGAGGACGGATTTTATTTATTTATTTATATTTTTTTTAGGTATCGTTTCTCAATTTGCTGTTGGCTAATTTCCCACATTCCCTGTAATTCTATTGGTATTTTAAAACCCGATTCCTTTGTTCTACTTCCCTTTCATTTCTTTATGCACTGACGACGGTACGCTTAACGGTATCGAAACAGCTGAATACTACTCTATTATTCTCTTTCGTGTTTAAGAAGTTGACGATTTTCCCTGTTTTTAGTAATCTAGCACTACTTTTTTTTTTTTTTTTTTTTTTTTTTTTTTACATAAATAATTTAATTTAAGCAATAAAACGGCCTTTCCAGTATATATATTCATTCTAATGATAATTAAAATTTGCATTTACACAACAAAAAATATTTATCTTTAAAATATTCTACTTATTATAAGGTAAATTTTGAGTAGCATGTAAAACAAATAAATAGTTTCCATTATATACATATATCAGTTTATATATAAAATAACAAATGAAACAAAATGTACTGTAAAATCTTAAAGTAATTTGCAGTTGTTAGCTTTTTTTAACATTGATATTTAGATTATTAATTAAATGTGTAAAATAAAATTATCGAATCTATAAATCAGATGTTTAATTTTAAAGAAACTTTTACAATATACAGATATAAATACAAACAAAAAAGGAACAAAGAACAAGCTAGTATATATTTTAGTTAGTTTTGAGCATATTCACAAAACAGAATTTGTTTAGAAAGGCCAATTACCTCGAAAATATTCGCTATATACGAATAAATGAGATTAAGAAAAATTCTAATGTACATTCCTTTATCAAAACGGCGTCTTACAAAATAAGGATTACAAATAATGGCTACATATACGTGTGATCGAAGTTCCCAAAGGTATTATTTAAGCAGAAAACTAAATTTTCGTAAGTGGCTTAGACACTTTGCATTAAAGTAAACCTTGTTTGAGCTTCAGTTTGCCTTCGTGTGCATTTTTTCTTCAAGAAATCGATATTTCCAACTTTATCCGAAGCATATACATCCCAGATTTCCTCTGTGTTATAGATGAATGAGTGAATTAATGTCATAATGAACCGTGATACTTAATAAAAGCGTGCGAAGCTCTTAATATTGGTTTAAAAAATTCAATAGAGAAAGAAGTCCTTGACTGTTTATTTTCATATTAAATTACGTTAGCGATAATTATATTCAGATTTTTTTTTTTTTTTATTATTATTATTTAAGAATCATACGATGTTAAATTGTTATTAAATATCTTTAAAAATATTTTTTTTATAATAATAGTAATAAATCATATGTAAGACACTTACTTATAATATTACTGGATATATATTACTGAATATATATATATATATATGTATATCTTTTTTACATATAAGCATTTTTTAAAGAATTATTGTGATGCGTTTACAAGATACTAATACTAAATTTCAAGCTAAATTTTTCAGATTATGTTTATTGTTATCTTTTTTAAATACACCGCTCTGCATGGAACTTGCCCCCCCCCCACTCCCCCCAAATCCCATTTTTGCAAATTATTATGTAAAATGACCTCCTAAATCAGAATATGACGCCCATTTTGCCCTATAACACATCGTGTTTTAGGAACACTCCCCTATTCTTATCACTTTTTGGTAATTTTATGGTTATAAATTTGATTTTAAGGGGAGGGGAATGATTTTTTTAAGTGATAAATATCTTCTGAGGGGCTACAGAGTTGGAAAATTCTAAAACATGAACATTTGCAGCAAGGGGAAAATGTAGGGGGGATTTGCCACTGAAATTATGTATTACATTTCTTATATATTTTTAATCTATTTTTAAGTGTTAAAGTAATTCTTTTTCAAACTGGAAATCAAATTCATGATCATAAAATTACCGAACAATGATAAAAATTAGGGGAGGGGTGGTGTACCAAGAAAATGGTGGGTGACTGGGCAAAATGGGAGTCATATTCGGATTCAGGAGGTCATTTTATATAAGAATCAGCGAGAATGGTATCAAGACTCGATTTGTTTTTTTTCAGTGTAGTGATATTAAAACATTGAAATAAACAAAATTAAATAATATAATTACTTAAAGTTTGGCTTTATTAATATTAAAATTTTGTCCAAGCAAAAAGCAAAAGTCATTCAAAGATAATATTAGTAAAGTTTAATAAAAAATCACTAATTCATGACGAAGAACAATACAAAATCATTCTTTCTAAATCTAAATAAGTTTTCTTTCGAATCACCCTGATTTAAAAATATTTTGTAAATTATTTTTTTTTATATATTTAGTTTTGCGAATAATAATAATAATAATAATAATAATAATAATTGTTTAATTATTCGAGATCTCAATAAATCCTCTCTCTATATGTATACATAAATCGTTAATTGTTTAAAAATTTAATTAACGTGTACTATATCAAGGAAAACTATGGATTGATTATTCTCTTTCTTTCACTTTCTCTAAGTAAATCCTAAATCTAAATTTTGTATTTCCGTGTTAGTTAATTTAATTTTCAAATTGTAGATAAATTTATAAACGGCTTTTAAAGAACTTAAAAAAAATTGTATATGCTAGCTTTGTACAAATACTATCTGTTAAAGCACATAATTTCTGTTTATCGGAGCTTTATCTGCATTTGCATAGATTTTTATTCCTGTTTCTTAGTGATTCAATGCGTTAAATATATTTACTAATTATTATTATAATTATCAGAATGAATTTTACGTGCATATAATTATTTGTAATTGCGCCCACTAGTAATCGATAGTTTTGTTGTGTAAATGAGGAATGCCGGTATGAATCTATTTCGTCAAATACTAAATGTTCTAATCGCCAAAATAAACCTAAATAATGAATGTAATTATTGAATTTAAAATTTTTGGGCCTAAAATCAAATTTATTTAAGATATGTAATTTTTTGTACAATATGATCATAAATGAATCGACGAAATTTAAAACATCTATAATTACATTTTTTTAGCAGTAACCATCACCATACACTTATACAATTTAGAGAGTTTTAAGTAGAAACATTTTTTTAAAGATGCTTTACAAAATTAAATGTTTGTATGGATTTTGGTAAAATCGGTTAAAAAATTCGTGGTATATATATATATATATATATATATATTTACTTATTATTATTATTTATTTATTTATTTATTTATTTATGTGTGTTCTAATCTGGAAAACTCATGATTTATTATTTGCTGTCTCTTAGAATATAGAAAAAGGCTCACAAATTTTATAAAATGTGAACGCATAGCTTGACTTGAATTTTATTAATTATAACTTTTCTATAAAATCTCTATTTATAAGTTTATGTATTCTTGGGCTGGGAACTCGTAATTATTATTTATGTAATCTTTTTTAATTTTGAGAAAATCGGATGAAATTTGTGTTTAAAGAAAAAAAAAAAAAAAAAAAAAAACTTCTTTGTACTCCAAAAAACCATGTGATTTGTCATCTAAAATAACAGTACATTTCTGTCAAAATTAGACTAACGCTTGAAACTAATAACATCCGGGGATAATAAACTCAATCTTACTTTTGATTTGTCATATATTACGATTTAATTCTGATAATAATAATAATAATAATAATAGTAATAATTGAATGAAAAAAAAATCATTTCAGATGAATTAACGTTATATTGCCACATGATAAGTTGAAATCTGATCTGTTTTTCATCTCAAAAAACCTTTAAACCTAAACTATTACAATTATAAGAGCAGTTTTCAAGAAAACTAATACAGATCTACACAATATTAACTCGTTTAATAATAACAGTAATGATAAAGGCAGCTTTTCAAAAATTGTATAGAAATATTTTATACTGACAGCTAATACTTTATTTATTTATTTATTTTAATCATAAACATTCAAGTTATTTTTTGCAACATGTTCCGGCTATACGTTTTATTTCGATAATTATGTATTTATTTTATTTCAGCAAGTTACTACATAGTTTGTTATTTTATTCTTTTATATTCTAAAAAGTATTAGTACGTAAAAAATTGGCTTCGGAACAGCGCATCTAATTAAAAATATACGCTTAAAGTGAAGATTTTAAATTTATATCATTTTCAGAAAATTGATAAAATAAAGATAAAAGTTTTTTGTAGACATTTTTTAAATTGTCTCTTTAAAATAGATTTAATATTTGTTATGTTTATGATTTCCATTTTAGTAGATTTCTGATATTTCCAAAAATAGTGTTTGAATTTTGATATGAATATTTGCCCATAGATGTTTTGAATCTACTTTTACTAGTTTTCCCTGTTTTTTCATCCCTTCAAAAGGAATTACTTTGTCGTTAAATAGTTAATTAATGTTAAAAAAATTCGCACTTTTGTAAATTTTTATTATACCAAAATTTAACGTCAAGGTGCTTCTCTACTTATGTAAAATTATTTATATTCCTAAAAATTGGGAACATTATAGAAATAAATTTATTACAAACAAAATTTTCAGTTTTCAGTTTCAAACTTAATGAACTCTGTAAATTCTTAAACACTGTAGATCTCTGTACAATTTTCTCAAAAACTGCAAATAAAATCTGTAATTTCTCAACACAGAACAATTTATTTTATTTTTCAACATTCTCTTGCTTTTTAAAACATTAATTTGCTTCCAAATCAATATAAATGAAACATATCCAAAAAACTTTCTTTTATATCTAATATGTTACATGTTACAATCCTATAGTTAATGTTGTTCTTGCCAAAAATATGAAAAATAAGATATGCTATTTCATTCAAGCAATACATCTTTCAAAATACTTTTTCGGCAAACATGTCATTTTCACTTCAGGTTTTGCGTTCTAAATTCCAGAATCCTGTGCTTTTTATGTTTAGAAATTCATAGACAAAAAATATATGAAAAAGATTTATTTTGAAAGTTTTATAGCAATATGTTTTTCTGTATATATTCTGTAATATATACCACAACTCACATATGTTTTTTTTTTTTTTTTTAATTTTTAAGCAGAATAGACATATTTAATAGAAAAGTTTTGAAGTATATAAAATTTCCTACCTATACATTAATGGTAAAATCCTATGAAATATAATGAAAGCGTTTTATCTCTAATTAAGAATTTTTTTTTCTTTCTCTGTCTATCTACTTATCTATATATATTAAATACTTTAAAAATTCTTAGGAAGCGTCAATTTATTTAATGTAATGCTTAGTTGGGTTTGATAGCAACGGAAAAAAATTACCATGTGGATGATTTTCTCGAAAAATCGCGTATAGTAGATATATTTTGAATTTTAAGTAAAATATTTTAGTAAACTATTATCTGTAAAACATGTGCCATGGAAAGCTAAATCTCCAATCATTATTCATAAATTTCTATAAAAAAGGAAACTGAAAGCTACATATTTATACCAAAAAGTAATAGTTAAATAATTTGAGTTTATATATATATGATTTTCCTTTTTCTTCCCTTTTTTTTATTATGACTAAAATTTTAGGATTTAATTTGAATAATGAAAATTTCAGGAGTACTTATGGTATTTATATATAAATTAAAAAAGGATATAATTTACTAACACTCTCCACTAAAATAGATTTTAAGAATTTCTTTAAGGAAGACAATTTATATATTGAAGTTTTCTAATTTTAACGTTAATATTTTATATTACTGTTCCGCATAAATTAAAAATAAAAATTGATTACATTTCTTAAACTACAAATGTATGAAATACTTTATTCATTACAATATGCGAGCAATCAATCTGAATATTATTACAGTTCCAAAATTTTCTCTTGAAAATGTATTGCGCAGAAAATAGCTTTTTTTAAGACATTTACATAACGGATTTACTTTCCTACATTTCGATTTCCTAAACATGTCGTTACTTGAAAATCAGGGGCACTAAAACTCAATTTCGATAACCATAATTTAATGCTATACCGCAATTGATGCTTTACTACCTTATTTTAATTTAAAATTTGAATAATGTGCTGTACCTGTGTAAAGTCTCAAATAGTGATGTTGTGAGCACAAGACTTGCGGCAAACCATATGAATTATATATATGAGAAAAAACAAAGTTCGGCCGCGGAAAATACGCCTTTTCGTAAAACCCTGCAGGCTAATATCTACAAATTTACAATATACTAAACTAAAAGCTTACCACCATTTACTAATATGTTTAGCATGGTGCGAAAACGTGAATATTTTAAACAAATGTTATAATTTTATGAAAAATATTTTAATAAATTTTCTTTGCATTTTTTAGAATTTTTAAAATTTTCAATTCTTCATAATTTTTATTAAGAAAATTAATGTATCGCATTTATTACAGAAGTTTAACACGGAAAACTTTTAGTGCTTATGAAGTTATTATTAGTTAAATGCTCTCGCACTTGCTGTTTATCATAAGTGTCGGATGAGTTTACTTAGTTTTGTTTCATGAAAGAAATAAAATATTGTTATCTTAAATGTCATATTACAATACTGGCCAAAATAATTCTTTTTTTTTTTTTTTTTTTTTTTTTTTATTATTAAATCGAAAAAAAAAGAAGATGAAGAAGAAGAAGGAAAGGAAAAGGCTTATGAACATATACAACATGCTAGCGCTTTACAATTATTCCAATATTGCTAAATAATGGCAGAATTAATAATAGCCAGTAAGATAATACTATAGTATGGTATATATAATATGTTTTAAATACTTAAGAAAAGATAAGTTCAAATTGTTTTGTTCATAGTGTTATCAATCTAAAAGAGTTAGAGACACCAAAAAGGAAATAATTTTAAGAAAATAGTCCCGAAAAATAAAAAGAATGTAAAAGCAAGCTCTATAAAAACGAAAGAGGAAAATGGGGAAGCAAGGAGAAGAAAGAAATTTACGATAGAGAGAAGAAAAAAGAGAGAAAAGAGAAGAACCATTATTAAGCATGAAGACAGAAAAGACTTTAGAAAAGCAATAGAAATTACAAGGAAAAAAAAAGGAAATTTCTCTAAGTTTCTGTGAAATTTAGTTCAATGAACATAACTCAAGCGATACCCTGCAAATATCTGCCAGCGAGGTTTGTTAGTCCACACGTATAAAGAATCACAAAAGAGTGTGATTAAAATGCTATTTGCCGAAACGTCAGTGGAGGCCCTACATTGAGACTCAAAACGGTTTTGGGCTGTGTCTGTGTGTCTGTCTGTCTGTCGCGCGATAGCGGCCGCACAAATAGCGCTATTGACTTGAAATTTGGTACACATGTTCATGAGCCCCACGAAATCAGCTGTATAGTTTTTGGTATGTATTCCATTTGTAGTTCGTATACAGGGACACGCCAAAGTTTTTCTTATCATTACGGCCAATGGGAGGAATTTGTATGTATCGAGGTAGCGGCCGCAAAAATAGCGCAATTGACTTGAAATTTGGTACACATGTTCATGAGCCCCACGAAATCAGCTGTATAGTTTTTGGTATGTATTCCATTTGCAATTCGTATACAGGGACACGCCAGAGTTTTTCTTATCATTACGGCCTATGGGAGGAATTTGTATGAATCGCGATAGCGGCCACAAAAATCACGCTATTGACTTGCAATTTGGTACACATATTCATGAGCCCCACGAAATCATCTAAATGTTTTTGAGTGTGTATTCCATTTGTAATTCGTGTACAGGGACACGCCAGAGTTTTTCTTACCATTACGACCTACGGGAGGAATTTGTATGTACTGCGATAGCCACCGCAAAAATCAGGCTATTGACTTCCAATTTTTGACGAAACGTCAGTGGAGGCCCTCTGTTGAGACTCAAAAGGATTTTGGGTGCCGTCTGTCCGTCTGTATGTCTGTCTGTCGTGTGATAGCGGCTGCAAAAGCACGCTATTGACTTGAAATTTGGTACACATGTTCATGAGCCCCACGAAATCAGCTGTATAGTTTTTGGTATGTATTCCATTTGTAGTTCGTATACAGGGACACGCCAAAATTTTTCTTATCATTACGGCCTATGGGAAGAATTTGTATGTACCGCGATAGCGGCCCCAAAAATCACACTATTCATTGCAAATTTGGTACTCATGTTCATGGGCTCAACAGAAATAACTGTATAGTGTTAGGCGTGTATTCCATTTGTCGTTCGTGTACAGGGACACGCCAAAGTGTTTCTTATCATTACGGTCTATGGGAAGAATTTGTATGTACCGCAATAGCGGCCGCAAAAATCCTTCGATTGACTTGCAAATTGTCGCACACTTTTCAGCTTTGCATATAAGTAGCTGTATAATTTTTATTGCTATATTGTTTATAAACTGTGTACAGGGACACGCCAAAATTCTTAACATTACGGCGTATGGGGTGAATTTCGTTTAAACGTATTTTAATACCATTACTTTGCAACCAAGAAAATGAAACTAGCGTACGTGAGTAAGATGCTTAAACTTATGTTGTTTGAAGAAAATATGTGCTTTTAAGATTTCTAATTAATGTACAGGACCTTACAAAAGTGTTCTGACAATGTCACGGTGTCATCCAAACGATGTTAAATTTGGAACAATTATTAATTTTAAATGCAAAATAAGCTGAATAGTTTTTACTGGTGTATACAATGTTTATGGTTCGTTTACAGAGACACACAAAAAAATTTCGTAACATTGGAACCTATGGACAAATTTTTATTTAAGCGCGCACTTTAATGCGTTTATGTTGAATTGAAATTAATAAAATTAACATACATTATAAAGATGCTTAAAATCATGTTTACTCTTAAAAAAGGGTATGTATCGACTAAATAATTAATGGGACCGCACAAAATAATTACGAGTATGTACTGTAATCATCCAAATAATGTCAAATTAGTTTGAAAAATTAATGAGTTATAATTAATTAGGTTTATTCTTATTATTGGCGTTTATAATTATTGTGGCTACTTTACCGGGATACATAAAAGAATTTCGTACTATTACGGTCTATAGTCGGTATTTCTTAAGAGTATTTTAACATGGTTACACTACACCCCATCAAATATAATGAAATTTTATTAGAATTTTAAAAGCATTTTTTCCTGTGGAAAATTGTGGTATAGAATTGGTTGTTAACTTAAAGGTTACGCAAAATATTTCCGATATGCTATGTAATTTTTTTTTTTTTTTTTTGTATGAAATTTGGTAGTTATTAAATTTGTTAATTATGCATTTCAGGGAAATAATACAAGACCGTCGTTTATTAAGAATACATATTGTTGCGTACTTGGGGGGTTCGTAAGTTGTCCGAGAATGAAAGGCGAAACTTGTAATAATTCAGTGATTTATTCACACTTTGATCTTAGCCAAGAGGCCGAGAAGCGATAGTGATTTAGAAAGTTCCAGAAAAATACAGGTCTATAAACCAAGTATCAGCTTCAATTCAACCAGTAAACACAGCTTAATCAATAGCCGTTAACAGCACAACAGCACAAACTGTTTAACAATAACACATAAAACAAGTCTCATTCAAAAAGGCTCAAGGCAAAGCAAACTGACGCAGATCTGAGACTGACTGCCTCGGTGAAAAAAATGCTCCTTTTATACTTTTCAATCGAACCCAGGCTGTTCTGGAAAATTCTCGTATCTCATCAGCCAATGAGATTAGAGCGTCCATATTTGGTATATCCCTAATAAGGAATTTCTCGCCAAGGTCGCCAAAAAATCGCCAAAGAGGGAAACAGTCGCCACATTTGGCAAAAAATCCATTTCTTCCCTTCTTGGAGCTTTTTAATGCGTTTTTAAGGGAAAATTAGGCTATTTTAACACTAAAATGACTAGAAATGCAGAAAATTAGCATTTTATCAACTTACTAAGCCTCGTTGAAAGAATTTATGGAAAAGTAAATACAATTATTTATAATTCCGTATCACTTTATATGATATACAGATAAGTATACAAAGAGAGATAGAGCAGGGGGTTGAGGGAGGCTGCAGCCCCCCCTCAGGAATGTATCTGATTATGATAACAAGTCTATCGAATCAATATATACTGTTATGTAATAAGGAATAAATAAAAATGACCTATTGAATAATGTCTGATACAAATAGGACGTTGAGGCTCCTGATCTGCAGATCCATTAGTTATAAATTAATAATAACTTAATTGAAATAATTCTACTGAAGCTATGTAATTTAAGTGTATCAGTTAAGTACATTAATTTTTCAAAAGTAAATTCTTTTAACTTTCTGAAGTTTATACATTTTCCATTGTATTAACGCATTAATATACACCCCCCCTCCAAAAAATAAATAAATAAATAAAATAAAATAAATAAAAAAGTAATAATAATAAACTTAATATTAATAAATTGTGTATTTGGAATATATTTGCTTTTCATTTCGCCTTTTTCAGCAAAGAACGAGAGTGTAACTCCATACTTGATTTTTAAGAATTTGCTATTCAATTTAAGATATAGGTAAAAAAAAAAAGTTTTTTAAGCATAAAGTTTCTATAATTAGCAAATTTTGCAGTATTTTAATTTAATGCAGGAGTTTATTAATGTACCAAAAAATGGTTATAGTCATAATCTGTAAGACTAAGAGCAGTACACAAAAATAGCCAGCAAACTTTCTTAACATGTTCACTACAAGAAAATAAACATAATTTCTATATATTTTTTCCTATAATCTTAAAAAATATATAAATGTGTAAAAAACTAAGCAAACTTTTTCAAGTAGATTTTAAAAATAAATTGAAATGTTCCATTCATTGAAAATACTTTAATAAATTTAATAAAAGAATGAAATGTAGGACCAAACAATTAAAAATAGTTTACGTTGCCAATTAACGAGAGATCTTCTTTCCTATTGTTTGTCAACACAATGTTATGTATTTTTAAAATTGAATTTATGTGCATTGAAGATTCCGAATGGAAGAATCTTGATTATAACATATGAGAAAAATAATGATTTAGAAAAATATATCGAAATTTAATATAAATTCACAAATGATGCAATTTACATAGAAAATCAAAATTCAGAAGACAAATCTTGCAAATAAATGAAAGTAATTTTAAATTGTTATAAGAGATTGTTAGAAAATATATTTTCGTAGCGGCAAGCTGTAAAAAAAAAAAAAAAAAAAAAAAAAAAAAAAAATCATTTAATTGTTTTAGAACATTTATTCATAAAGTTTTTATAATACTTCAATATTATTTTTTATACTAATAAACTTCTCAATTTTTGTTTAAAAAAAAAAAAATAAATAAATAAAAAAAATGTTGTTTCATTTTTATATTCAATAAATAACAATCGGTCGCAAACGTAAATCTCTGTTAAAATTTCAGTTTAAAACTTTTGCTGCGAAAGCAAATATAACAAGAATATCATATATGTTTCAAATAAAATTTCGGCTGCAAACGGAATTGCTATTTTATACAGCACACTCACATATTTTAAACTCGAAGTGCTATGTTTGGTACGAGTACGCATCACTTTATACAATAAATATTCCGATGGCACCTGTTTCTGGCATTACAAGATGTTTTTGATATAATATCTATTATGCGTTTCTATGAAATATTTTCACAAAATATGTAACATACAGTACGTATTATACGGTATATATTATACAGAAATAAACAGGAAATTGTCGTTGAATAAAAGTTTTCGCTACTTTTTGGGGTTTTATCTGTTAGTATTACTCCCTCTAACCTCTCTCCTAAAAAATAAATAAATAAATACGTGTACTATTTTGTGTACAAAAATGCATTAAAACATAAACTAACAATTGGATATAATCCTATTTTCAAATATGAGATTTATTTTCAAAATTAACAACTGGAACATAAATGAAAACAGCATAACTTTTAAAAATAAGTTTCTTTTTGCAGAGTTAAAAACTGTCAACCATACATTTTTTAAATTTGTGCCAATAAAAATAAGAGCAGAATAAAACATAAAATATCCATATAGATGTAAGAGTTTTAATTTTATGATAAATGTCCTCGTTTTTTGCATAAATAAATGTATTTTCATTATCTTCCATACAGATATGTCTGATTTTTTATCTTGTTATCCCTTCCGAAGAGGATCAAAATTGCGATGGCATGTCTCCGGACTACCTGTAGAGTCCCAGACCGTCGCCAATTGCCCATCTGAACAGCACTAGTGCGACGTAAAACCCAACCAACCAACCATCTTATCTTGTTTATTCTTAGGACTTTATTCATAGGATTGTTTGAAACTCTTTTTCAAAACTCAGCGCTCATTCTTGAACCAACATTCAACCAATGATCTTCTCGGTCACTGAATTTCTTAATTCTATTTTTGAACAACGGAATCACTCCAGGTATTTTCTAAAATTTATTTGACTTCTGATAATTTTGTCTGCTTACATTTTTTAAGAATACACAAACCTATCATTATTTGGTTAAACTATTTGGTTTGTATACCATATTTTTAGTGATAATCCCTATCCCGTACTAAAATATAGAAAGTAAAATCAATTGTAAAAAATTTTTTGCAAGTAAAGTGTACATGTGTCTTTATTTATTTATTTATTTATTATATTGTTCTTGAAAAATGTCAATCATAATTTTTTTTTTGTTTTAATTAAGTTTATTAATGATACTTCAATACAAAAGATACTTTAATTCAAGGTGCACATTACTTTAAATATCATTAATTTAAGTACTGATCAAGACAGATTTTCTTTTTCTTTTTTTTCTTTGGGGAAGGGGGGGTTATGTTTTTTTTTTTTTTTTTTTGCGTGCGAATGTGTGCGACTTCAAAATTTTAGAGAAGATTTTTGAAGATTTAATTAAAATAATTTGATTTATTTTTGCCAGAGCGAATAGATTTTAATGAAACAAATTTAGATTAGAGAGAAATTAGAACAAATTGGATATATCTAAATTAACTTTAGATTGCTGACAACAGAAGGAATTTGTGGAGAGTCTAGAAAAACTGGCAAATATTATACAGGATTCAGTAAGAGTTAGCTTTCAAAAAGTATTGTTTAGAATAATGTTAAGAAAGAAGAAAACAACATATTTTTCAACAATAAATTTAAAAATATTTTAGGTACATGATATGCTGTCATATTGTTACTTAGTTATTTGAAAAGAAAAAAAAATGAAATTACTTAGAAAACGAAAATTGTACGAAAACTTACAAACATGTAATCCGTCTTGTATCACTTAATTTATATTTTATTAACATAAATTAACTTTTATTTTCTACAATTAAGGCTCTTACACTTTTGAAAGTGTGAACTACGTCACATAAATTTGAGTAGGCATTTTCTCACCCATGCTTTTTCCTCCTACATATTTATTGAAGAATATGAAGTTAAATTATTGGAAAATAGAAGAGAAATATAAATCTAAAGCCTCCGAATAATTAGCTATGCTTTTTTCATATAATAATATCATTTGCTGATAAATTGTATTCTTTATCAACGATTATATATATATATATATATATATATATATATATATATATATATATTGATACACTTGTGGAAAATTTTTCTGTAATTAGCCTAATTCACAAAAATGATTCTTTAGTTCACATTTTTTCGAAAATGTTGGTAGTGTAGTGATGTATGTATTAAAGCTGATCAACAACTCGGGCGTCCTAGCCGTAGTTGAAGTGCCCTCTTTTTAAGAGGGGTCTTTTTAAAGGACATTAGACCGTATTTGGGGAAAACGATGGAAAAGTCGAAACGGCTGGGCTTCCAAGCGGGATCTAATCGACACATCCCATTTTACCAGCTTCGAGGGCAGAACCTCACGACCGCTGGCGGGGCCTTGCTAAAAAGAAGCATTATAAATAAAAACTTAAATTATATTAAAAAAAATCATTATACTTTTAATGTTGTATATTTATTTATTTATTATTATTATTATTTTTTTTTAATATTTTTTAAAAATAACTTTTACATCATTATCATAAAAAATCTATTTTTGTTTTTTTTAAAACTTCTCTAAAATTTTTTATGCATCTACTAAATTTTTTTATGTATCTACTAAATCTTCTGTAAAATAAAATCACTCTTAAAAAGACTTTCTTTCAAAGGAATTAAAATTAGTAATGTTAGCATCCTCAATAAAAGTACATTTAACGATATGGAAAAATTATATCTTTAATTTAAGAGAACTATTGTATCATTTTCCATTAATTTACAACTAAGATCTTTCATAAAGCTCTTTATATGCCATGACATTCTAATAGTATACAGAGAATAGATAATTCAGATTTCTGGATTTATCTAATTCCATTTATGACTTTCGCAATATGACCATTTTAGATTTCTCCAATATAATATGACATTTACTTTCTCGGGGACTAAAATGTTGAAATGGATTTAATATATTTCATATTTCAAATTATAATTTTCTCTTTCAAAATGAAATAAGATGATCACTTTTGATAGGAATCTATTATTGCAGTCGATTACTCCAGACATTTTCTAGGGATTTAAGAGCAGTATCAAATGTTACAAATTTTATTTATTTAAATTAGTGATAATAATTGACATATACAATTTTAAAAATAGCATAAATAAAAAAATCTATGTAGTTTAATATACCATTATACACGAAAATATGCTCTACAGGAAATAATTAAATCTCTCTGCAGCAAATAAATAAAATGAATGAATAAATAACAACTGCATTGTTGAAATATTGCGTACAAATTTTAACATTTAGTGTTGCACAAATTCATTAACTATTTTTTTCAGGGTTTACTTTTGAAAGCACTTTGATTTTTCGTCTATATATAGATTCCTAATTTTTTAGGGGAAAAATTATTTTCTTGTTCTTCTGTTCTATCAAAAAAGAAGTAAAGTAACAAAAATTCACCAGAAAAATGGCTCCAGTTTAGCTGCAGTCAATATTTTGGTGCTATGTTTCACCATTTAAAAAGTGCTTACTACTAAAATAACATTATTACAATGGTAAAAATTAGCATTCATATATTATTTGCAGGTAAATTGGAACAATTTTCTGTTGAAGTGTACCACTTTATTTTTCACAGTGTAATGACTATATTGATAACAAATATTTTTTTTTCTTTTCTAGGATTAGTCATTATAAATAAACAAAGTATGTCTTGTTGGGCAAACTTTATGTTTATTCCAGGCTTACCAACTTTTAAAACATTTTCCGTTGCAGTGTTAGTACCATTTTTTTTCACACCACTTTTTCTAAAGAGTAATTTGATTTTTATTTAATCGTAATTACATATTAGACAAATCTATTCTACAAAAATTGCACTAACAATGTACTATTATTACTTACAAACTTTGAATAAACACAATAAAATGCAATAAACTCGCTACAATTGTTTCGGGTCGAAAAAACACACGACCCTTCATCAGGCGAATAAAGTAAGCACGAGTGCTGCAGTCAAAGCGGTAACGCACGAGTTTGTAAGTAATAATTTTTACAACGCCAGTTTTGTGGTGCTTTTTTATTAACAATGTACTTATAACGCTACGAAATAAATGAGATATGATGGTTGACCTAGTAATACGTAACAAAATAATGTATAAAAAATTGTGTTTCAAAATAAATTCCGTTTAAAATTTTAAAAATAATTCCTGTGTGCGTATTGAAAGTCGCATAAATATTATTTATACCGGTAATATCGATAAAAGCAATATTTCAATTGTTCATTCGGTAACTATAGCTAAATTGTCAGGTGTCTCTCAGAGCAATGGCTCAAAAAGTATTTAAATTTTAAATCATATATATGAACGGACTTTAATTCAATTTTTGACTGAAGTGTGGTAAGTGGAACCTCGGTTTATACTTATATTAAAAATCTGAATTAGGAGCTAGTACTTGCCATTTCTGTTTGTTTGAAACTTTCTAGACTTTGGAAACAATAAAATATGGTACAATCATAATATGAAAAGTTTAAAAAAGTGCTTATATTTCCACATTTGGACACACTACCGATGTCAAAATTTATAAATTTTTCCTTTGCTCTACTTGTGAAGTAACCTATACCTTTTTGGTAAGCAAATTACGTTTTGTAAGCCGATTTTGAATATAATGCTTCTTTCTATTTCTTTTATTTTTACGTTACGAGTTTAACTATAATCTACGGTTACAATTACCCCAGACATTTTGTCCGTTGGACAAATGTAACTATCCTGGTTACACTTATTCCAAGCACCTTGTAAATAAATGAATTCCAGCCTTACTTACTTATCTTTGCGGCCCTAATCAAGATATGAGGTAGAAGTATCGTAAAAAACACTGTCACAATCTTTCCAGAATCTAATTTTGAACATGAAGGGAACTAAATTTGGGTTTTGTTTCATGCAATATGCAATAGAGCTATTTTTTTTTTTTTTTTTTTTTTTACCAAATGAATGTTAATAATTTTTATTTTCTTATATTTAAACAATTTAATATTTAGCGTTTAAAATGTAAGAATTCTTTTTGATTATACCACAATTTATTATTTTTTCCAAGAAATTTTGCCTAGTTTTATTTCTCTTACATTTAACCTAAATTTATATTTTACGATTAATATCGTCTCATTTTTAAATAAAGCATTTTTGGTTAAGTATAAGAATCGGCAGAAGTCCATTAACCCAAAGCCAAAAGCACAGTATAAGTATGTATTTCTGTTACATATTTTGGTTTTCAGCAGCATATTGCATATTGCTGTTATGCATTTTCACATTTCACATACTATGTGACTTGTTTACAAAGGTTTACAGAAAAATCCGTAACACTGTAATGAGTTCAGATGTTTAAATATTCAAAAATTTCAAGATTAAAGTATTCACTTTCTGAAAATCTGATTTACACATATTTTTATAAAGCGTTTATGGATATAGTAGGTAGAAGTTATACTTGTCCCAAGCCCATGGAGCAATTACAACAACGAAACAAAAAATTCTCATTATTTTTTTCTTTATGCGGCACATTTTTAATTTAATAAAGCTAAAATTTTTTAAAGCCAATTATATGAACTTTATGCAAAAAATACTCCTGTTTTTAAGTGTAATAGAAACTAAGTAAAATGAGTCCAAATTTGAACTATTCCAAAACTTTGTTACACTTACCCCATTTAATCTTATATAAAGATTAATAAATCAAAAGTTTGTGATACTTAAATAAAATTCATTTTTATCACAGTTAAATGTATGTAATTCTATTTACTTTCGGAGAACAGAATGTGCGAAAAAGTTGAAATTCTTTAGAATGCGTATAAATAGTAAATAAAACCTACATGATCACGATACATAATGTATTACTTTTATAACTTTTATGAAATTAGAAATTAAGTTATTAATTTTATAAATAACAAAGCCTTTTTTTTTCTAAATTTTATTTATTTATTTTTTATTAATATAATTATTTTCTCAATTATTTGCCTGTAAGATTCTACCTATCAAAGTTACAATAAGGAAATATTTTTTTATATACTCACAGCTACTGCATGGTAAGTATATTGTATACCATGAATAAAACACTATTTACCAATAAGTATTTCGACACTTTTGAATTTAGAAGTTTTGTTAAATATGTAAAAACATTCTGGAGGAATTATCTTTAAACGTCGGGAGTATAAAGAACATGTTACTCTTATATATTATTTCAACAAATTTTTGTTCTCAAGAGAAAAAGAGGATCAGAAAAAAAAATCAAAATGTTTGGGATTACCCTGTTAAAAGTAATGCTTCAAATGTGTTTTGGCTGTAGTATATAATTATGAGGACTCTTCTAGTTATTTGTAGAAATTTATATGATACTACCACATATATTCATGGAGATATAACGGTTTCTTTAAAAAATATCAAAAATAAATACCACTTTTTTAAAATATAACACTTAAAGTATTGAACTCAGTGCAAAACCATTTTTAGTAAACTTAGCAATAAGTATTTGGACACTTTCGAATTTAGACATTTTGTCAAATATCTAGAAAAGTTCTTTAAGATTCGTCTTGAAACTTTTGTCGTGTAAAGGACATGTTATGCCTCATATATTTCAGCAATAGCTGTGTCCCGAAAAGTAAAAAGGGACAAGTAAAATATAAAGTAACAATCGAAATGTTTTGGATCACCCTGTAAAAAACAGTGCTTTAAAAGCGTTTTGGCTGTAGCATGTGATTATAAAGAATTTTCTCATTATCTGTATATATTTTTATGAGGCTACCACATACATTCATGGAGATATAATAGTTTAAAAAAATTCCAAAAGAGAAATTCCACTTTTTTAATTTTAACACCCAATTAAACCGAAAACAAAGACATTTCTAGAATATTTGGCATACTACATTAGACACAACATAATGCAATAAGAATGCAAAATTGTTAAATATTTTACAAAATAAGATCTTTTTTATTAAAAAATTTTTAATTACGCATGCGCAAGCTTTTAAAAAATTTCATTTATAGATTTTAATATCAAATAGTTTTCAACTATTTATGTGAAAGCCACAAACAAATAGCGTATAATTCCAAAAAATTTATGGCATTTTGAATGAACAGAATTTCAGTTTTAAAAAAAAGATGATGATAAGGGGTTTAATCAGTATTTATTTACAATTAGCGAACACTGTATTATCATTGGTTATTGACTAAATCAAAACAAAATATGAGTAACCCCCTTATAGTTTAGCTGTTATTTTGAGATAACGGAAATTCTGTTCTTTCTATCTCCCATAACTTTTTTAATTTACACGATATTTGTTTGGGATCTTCGTATAAGTAGCTCAATACTATTGGCTTATGAATTATGCAAATGGAATATTTTAGAAGTTTGCACATGCGCAGTTAAAAATTATTTTAAAAAATACTGATTTTTTATAATATAGTTAATATTCGCCCACTCTGAATGCAGTATGCTGTGTCTAATGTAGTACGCCAAGTTTCCTAAAAATAGCTTTGAACTGAGTCTAATACCCTTTGTATTATACATAAAAAAGCAGTATTTATTTTTGCAATTAAAAAAATATATACACTCCTTTTCATAATTATAAGGACACCCGTTTTTCTATATTAACTAAACACTGAACTCTATTATTTAAACAAATATAATATATATATATATATATATATATATATATATATATATAATATATATATATATATATATATAAAATATATATATATACAAATATAATATTTTTTATTAATTTGAATTTCCTTAATAGACAATATTTAAAAAGTTTTATCGTTTATCTATCTTAAAAACTTTAAATACGGTCAAAAAAAGGATTTTTCAGGTGTTCACAATTATAATGTTATCGAATCTTAGTATTTGTTTTCAATTATTCTTTAAATTAATATTTTACGGGGTCTCTTTTTAGAGTGAAACAGTCAGACATTCTCTCTGGTATATATATATATATATATACATACATATATATATATATATATATATATATATACATATATATATATATATATATATATATATATATATATATATATATATATATATATATATATATATATATATATATATATATATATATATATATATGCATTTTTTTTACATTCAGTTTCAATACCATTTCATACAGCATAGATGATATTCTGAAAACATTTAAACTATTTAAAATTGCCTTCCCCTTGCATTCACTTTTCTAATATGATAAGTTAAGGTTTTTTCAACTTTTAGGCCACGGGAACGGCAATAATACACAAGTTTCTTTCTTCAAACTATTTCCTATTGCTCTAGAAGTAGAGCAAAAATGTAAGTCTTGTTGAAAAAAATATTATTACCCCCCCCCCCCCAAAAAAAAAAAAAAAAAATCTAACAAAAATGTGAGAATTCCACATTTAAAATTTGCAGATATTCTCTTTATGTTCATAATAATAGAAAGAATTACTAAATTCATTCTGACTTCTGTAGAAACAGCTCCCCAGAGCACCATACATCCACCTTTAAAATGCCTGGTTCATATCTGCCTTTAAAAAAATCTGCTCTGTCTTTCGCTATCTTCAGATCGTGCCAGTAACTGTTTAAACCATTTGGTTAATCAAGAATAAAATGTTTTTCATCCGAAAATGCAATATTTTACCATTTAATATTGTCTTTATTCAACTTTAACACAGGCGTTCTTTCCCCCATTAAGTGCTTATTGATTATTACAGGTTTTTTATACATTTTAACATATTATTAATTATTTTTTAAATGCATAAATGTGGACCACAACTTTTCGTTAAAAATTACGAGTAAATTCAGCAGCAGCCATTATGAGTAGAAGAGTAAGAGGAATTATGTGTCTTCGATCTCTGTAAAACAACTCTGATTTTGCATCAGATCTCTTTCCTATCGAACCAGCAGTTCAACGTTTGATCACATTTCCTTCAGCAATTTTAGATCTTCGAATTTCATTTGAAATTCGGCGAATTGAAATTATCCTTCCACTTAAAAAACACATTTATCATACTTCACTACATGAACGTTCTTTTTTTCGAGGAATTATCAGTAATGTCCGTCCAAGAAAAATTGAAGGCTTATATATTAATTAATCTAGCCCAGTAGTTAACGAATTCTTGTGACAACTGTAATGTATCCGCTAGTAAATCAAATAAAATGAAAAAATCTTGATTGTCCCTATAATTATGAACATCTAAAAACGTGGAGAAAAAATATTTGTCATCATTTTTTATTAATTTTGTTTCAAATAAAAAAAAATTATAGCAGTTTTGGTTTTAGAATACTAGATATATTAAAGTGCACTTAGTATAATCTTGTTCACAATTATTTTTATATTAGTTATTTCAAAATATAAAGTGTCCTTATAAGTATGAGAAGGAGTGTGTATGTCTTAGTGAATGTATGTGGTAGCCTTATAAAAATTTACACAGATAATTACAAAAATCCTCATACTCACATGCTGCAGCTAAAACGCATTTCAAGCATTACTTTTTACAGGGTGATCCCAAACGTTTTGATTTTTAATTATTTTTTTATTGGTCGTCTTTTCTTCTTCAGGGCAAACCTTTTACTGAAATACATGAGGTATAACATACTCCTTACGCTCTTAAAATTTGAAGATAATTCCTGCACGGTTTTTTAGCTTGTTGACAAAACATCAAAATTCGAAAATGTCTAAAAACTTATTGATTATTTGTGTATTATCAGTTTTTACTTTGACATATAAGTTTAGTTAGAACGATTGGATGTATTTCGAAAAGAGTTAAAAGGGGTTAGGAATCTAAAAGGATATTATTTATAATTACTTGATATTATTGGAGTTAAAAAAATATTTATTCATTCATATAGAACTGCAACAGATAAATATTTCCAATTTTTAAATGGGCGAATAATTGCTGGCCAAGTATCGACAGGATATTATTGACCTAGATGAGAATAACCCAAGTCAGCTTACTGAAATGGTCACATATAATTCTTCTGGAAATTGAACTTCCTATGTAAATATGAACAGTAATTAGTGTCTAATTATATAAATTATTTGTATAAATAATTGTATAAAATAGACTTTTTTTTTTTACTGATATTCTTGAGAATTTCATTCTTTGAATTAATTGATGAATAGGAAAAATACAAAAAAAATTCTTTCCATTCGATTATTAAAAGTCTAAGATAAACAATAAATTTAACCTATATAATTGGGTACATTCTTATATTTGTATAGAACTTAAGACTTTTCTGTAATCATTCCTCTATCTTTTTACTTTTATTATAAAAAGATAAAAGTATTAAAATGCAAAAAACAAATATTTTAAATATTTATGAACATTATTAAGATGTACGATATATTTGGCTTTAATATTACCAACTGAAATCTAGAAAGTTAGAGATATTAGCCAAAATGTAACTATACATCACTCATCAAGAATTTAATATGCAGTATTGCAAACGAACAGTAAACTCATATATGCCGATTAGAGTCCGTGATAATCATGTAACACGTCAAATACATTCATCGACTTGAATATCGCAGTTGAGAATATAGTCAGAACCGTTGCTACTATAAAGCTGGGGGGGAAAAATGGGAATTTTTTTCTTAATAACGAAACAGAAAATTTGGTAATATAAAACAATTTACAAGAACGTACGCTTTCTATTATTTTGGAAACATTTTGTTGATATATACATTGTTTGCATCATTTTAATTTTTTTCCGGAGCATTTTTAGCCCCGCCTTTATTTCGCATCATTTTAACTATCGAATATGTTTCTTTAATATAACTACAAGAAAAAAAAAAAAAAGATGCTTTTACAAAAACTGGTATGAAATAAAAGTAGGGCAAAAAATGTTCCCGAATAAATTTAAATGTTCGTAACTCTGAATAAATAATATATTTCTGTTTACTGTTGTATTTCTACCAACCATATGTGTGATAAATAAAAAATTCAAACCAAGAACAAATATTTGATAGCTACATATTTAAAAATAAGTAAATAAATAATTATTATAATTGCTTTTCAATGCGTCATATGCATTGATTCTGTAATTCTATTTCATTTTCCCCAAACAATAACCAAAGGAACTTTTCTATTGATACTTCTTTCTTCTTTTTTATTTTTTCCTATTCAATATAAACTAATCGACTGAAATACACTTTAGTATATGTAAGGTACCTTTTTTTTTTTTTTTTTTTTTTTTTTATAATTACAGAATATTATAAGAGAAATTATATATAAACATTAGTCTTAAGAAATTTCAAAAGAAATATTAATATAAGTTCGAAACCAATGTTGAGACATTACTCTCGTTTAAAAGTTCTGTTAACTGTTTCAAAATATCTAAAAAACATGAGCCAGTGAAGAAAGATTATAAAATGTGCCATACTATGCAAAAAGTAATCTCGTGTAACACGAACTATATAACAATGTTGCCAGATCTGGCGGATTTCTTATTCAATAACCACCAGTAATTTTGAGAAGTAATATTTGCTATACATAATAGACTGCCAATCTTCAAAGTGATTAGGCAAACGTTGTAATTAAAAATTATTGGTTATTATTGAATAAAAAATCCACCAGATCAGGCAACACTCATAACAATAGACTACACTGCATACTGCATAACAATAGCATTTAAATGACATTGCGTATGCATTTGTATGTTTGTTTTCTTTTCAAGTTTTATAAATAAAGAAAACAGGTAACCATAGAAAAAAATTTGAGTTATATAGATTATTTTTTTTAAACTATTTATACTCTTATTATTTGTTATTCATTATTGAAATAAAGCATACTTACGTATCTAAAATTCTGAACAAACTATTTTAATTTTCTAACAAAATATTTCAAATATTTATTATAATTTGTTTTTGAATGTTAGATATTTAATTTACTATACGTGATGTCATAAACTCCCCTTTTCAACGAAAACATAAAACATGCAAGGCACCATATATCTGACGTTAACTTTAAGTATCTTTAAAAAAATATAGTAACTTTTGGCTTTCAAAATTGAAATTAAAAATTGTATTAAATAAAATGTTTAAAATTAATAAAATAATATTTTTCTCATAAAAAGGTGTCATTTTCTGTTTTTTATTTTCAAGAAATAAGATACTAAAAAAAAAAATCTTCTGTAGCTTTTTACCCTAAAATTACATAAGGTGACGTTCGCTGATCATTAATACAATCAAATAATTATTTAATAAATGTGTTTCATTATTTTCCAGAACAGTCGTAATCAAATTATTACAATGCATATTTAGCGCAGTTCAGTGATATTCACAAATTTATATGTTTGAGCAAAAGTTTTATTACTTATTTTCTGAGCAAACAAGCGAAAAGTAATGTATTTACTAAACAATTTTCTGTAATACACCGGAAAAATAAACAATGCAATTTATTATTACTTCACGATGAATAGAATTTATTTGAGATACTTTACAGACTTGAAAGCCCAATGAATATCTGAAAATTGCTCAGCAAAAATAAACATTTGTATCTGTTTCCTATTATTACTTTTCTAATTAGTGTATTGAATGGGGATGATCAAAGTTAAAGAGAAACAAATAAGTTTTCTCGGGAAAACAGGAATGCATTTCCTAATCGAATAACTTAGAGTTATTAAAAATACTTTCTTCAACCTCGTGTTCAATACAAGTTCTTCCTTAAACCGGGAAGTAATTTTCAAGACATTTCCCTGATTTCTACTGAAGAACAACGATATAATAATTTATTGTTCATTTCGTAATATTAAAAATAAAATACTTTAATGAGATGTTTTTGTTTTGTTTTCATCAATGTTTGATTTTCATTAAGAATTGCAAATATTTACTGTTAATAAAACGTTATATGTAGTATATAAGTAAACTTACGTTTACTGTGATTTAGTTTAAGACTCTCTAAGTTTTATGTAATTTAAGTATTCTCTATAAAATGGGTACAATATATATATTTTTATTTGATAACTTAACTGTTATTAAATAGCTTCATTTATTTTATAATTCTTTTTTTCTGTTAAATTGCAATCAATTTTTTTCAGTGGTACACAGACATCTGAAAATTATTTTTTTATTCCTTTGTTGGTATTAGATGCGGATGTAAAAACTGTATTTAATTTTCTTTACAAATGTTTATTGAATTAACTGCCGGTAAACAACTATGGCAATAATTTAATACTATATAAGTAAATTACTGTATTAGTAGAAATGAACAAAAGTGATTTTGAACAACACATATCTCGAAGGTCTCTCTAATAATGTAGAATGAAAGGTGAAAAGCAGTATATTTTAACTTGTACTCAAAATTTGATAAGGACAAAACATCAAGCGCCATTTACAGACTATAAAGGATTCTAGGACATTATAAAGAATATTTTTACACAACTTTAATCTACAGACACAATGGGATATATCTGTAAAACTCTGTATTAAGAGGTTAAAATTTATTCAGCATTAATTATTAAAGTAATGACAAATTAATCGCAGCTGTTGTGACATATAAAAATGGGCGTATTTGTTTAATTTATGTTTAGCATTTTATATCCAACGTAGAGGTCGTACTCTCCGCTATTTTTTCAGGACACTCTCACGAAAGAGAAATTTTCAAATTTATTAGTACAACTATTTTTATAAAATAATATCTATCGTGTATAATCATCGCACATAACTATAAATATACCAGAAGTATTTCGATATGAAATTAGTGGTGGCGAAAAAGGCGGAAATTTCTTATCTTTGAGAGTGTCCTGAAAAAAGTGTGGAGAGTACGACCCCTGACAATGGTGTAATTTATTATTTTTAAATGTGTAAATTCAAAGAAAAACATTTAAAGCAATAATTTGGTGTATACAATAAGATATTATCATATTTAGTTTACACATTATATACCATATATGCTCTATATCAGTTTCTGAATTTTATGTTACGTAGAAAGTTCATTTGAAAAGGAAAAATTGCTGTAGATTGATATTTATTTAAAAGTCATCTTATAAAGGATATATATTTCTTTGCTTACACAGATGTAAAAAGAAAAAAAAAAAAAAAAAAAAAAAAAAACAAGAAACAAGAAAAAATTAAGTAACACTGGAATGTTACAAAAATTTGCACAACACATATCTTAAATTAAAAGATTTTTTTTTTTTCTTTTTTTATGTTTAACAAGTTGTATAAAATATCGCCGCCCCATATAAAATATTCTGACATTTAATTAAAATAGATTTTGATCATACTTTTATTTTAGGCATACATACACTTTTTTTTTTTTTTTATGTGAGTGAAAATGATGCAGGTCCTAACTATTAAAAAATTAAATTACTTATTTTGGGATTAAATTAAAGTTTCAGTTGAATTATCCAAATCATATATTTTATGTGTAACCATTATTATTGAAACACATTAAATAAAATATATAGCCTCTTGCACAGTTAAAAAAAAAAAAAAAAAACATAGCACGAACAAAATATCTAACAGTTCTCTTAGAGATAGCGCTATGTTCGTATGTTTGTATGAAAACATTTTTTGTAGCTATGCATTAAGCTAAAATTTATTAGATGTAAACGAATATATTACTAATTTTTTTTCAATAAAGTAGCTGTGCCAGAAATGAACTTTCAAAGAACATTAATTTTTTTGTGTACTGTTTTTAATTTTAGAGACTGTAAGTATAATCAGCATTCCATATCTCAATTAGTTTTTTGTATGTAGGATTGTAAAGCGGACGTTTGTAACTAAAGCAGTTTTTTTTTTTTTTTTTAAATATTATTTTTACAGACAGTTTAAAATGCACCCAGTAGTAGACACTTGAAAAAACAATTTTAGGCACCTTTTCTATAGCATTAATGGACATTTTTTTTTTTTTTTTTTTTTTTTTTGAAAAAGCGAAAACAAAAATTCTAATTGTTTGTATATGCACATACAATTAATAAAAACTATTTTTTATTTCATTAATGCGTTAAAATTATGAAAAAAGTTTATACAAAAAATTGTATCAAAAATTGAAAAGAAAATAACTGTGAAAAATTTAACAGCGTCACTAACACAATATTTTACCTAAAATGAGTTTTCATTTTTAAATAATATTTTATTCGCCTCTTGTGGAAAATCTTAGAAATACTAATGCTAACCACTCTTTCAAATATTTGCTTCTGAGTAAAATTTCCAAAAATGCAAATTTCTTTTAAAATTTTGAAAAATATAACTTCTTATGAATGTATTGAAGTATTCTTATCTGATATTGAATGAAACTAATTGAGCAATGTTGAACATTGCATATTTGGGTGAGTACGGCACTTCATTCTCTGTTGTTTTTGTAACTGAAAAGCAAATGACCCTGTAGCGGACAGTGCTGTTTAATAGTGGAAATCATGACGTATTCGGCACTAACAGTAGACACCGATAAAATCATTATGTTTTATTACAAAATCAAACACTTAACACCATAAATCGATTCTGTGTACTTGATATAGTCACATGAAAGAAAGAGGTAAAACAAGTCCGTTCGGAATGTGTACTTGAAGGAATATTTGGTATACCTATTTTAAAGCAACATGAAATGAGAATAAAATATCATAAAGTTCGCCTTATTTAAGTGAAATTGATCTCATTCTACAGCTAATAGCTTATAATCTCGTAGCTCAAGACATTAATTGTAGAGGAGTTTGATACAAAGCTTGAATGGGAGCGAACCCACTTACAACAAACAGTTTTTATTTTAGAGTTTCAACTTCAATGTAACAAATACAGGTAAAATGACCACCACTGGCACACTTACCTTACATGATGCTATGTACAAGAATGATTACTGAAGGAAAAAAAATATTTTTTAATGATAAGTATAAAGAAAAAACATTTAGTTTTTGTGCATACAAGAGGGGCATAATTTTCCCTCCAAAATCCGACCGACAGATTCAGAGGGATGATTGAAAATATCAAGAGAGAATTATAGATCATTGGGTCGCAAAACACGTTGAAATGGTGAAAATTGCGATTAACCAAGGAGGTGGATTTGGCGCACGGAATCCATTGCTTGACATCTGCATTCGAAAGATCTCAATCCGTGTGACTATTTCCTATGAATCCACCTTAAATCATTCGTTTATGCGACGCCTGTGGACTCAACGAAAGATATCATAGCGTGGACAGTCATCTCAGCGACAGTCATCAAAAGCATACCTGGCATCTCCGAACGCGACTGGGAATCGTCTTTACATAGTTGTAGACAGTGCAATAAAATCACTAGGCGCCTTTCCAACAACTCTTGTAATACTTAATCATATATATATATATATATACATATATTTTGTAATTACCATTGTACTTCTGTCGCTATAGCGTGCCGTCGAATCCTAAATCAGATTTTTGCTATTTTTACCCACTAGACGTGGATGCGACCCCATGTTCTACGGTTATTTTTAATTCTCTTGATGCCTTCTAACACTCCTCTTAAATAGTTGGTCGAATTTCGAAACACCCTGTATGCTATTTAGATAATGATGTAAAACATGATCTTCAAAAATTCAAAAATGTACCTGAGAATGTTGTGAAGCTCCCTTCTTTACTTAGATGAATAGCTAAAATAAAATATATTTAATATATTATACTATTAATTAATAAATACTTTAAGAAGAAATTTAGATAAGTCAGTTAAATATTTTTATATATTAATTCAAATAAATATATTATATAGCTAAATATGTAAAAGAAAACAATATACTTACAATGAAAATCTTTAATAATTGTATATATTTTTCAAAATATTTTGCATTTTTAATTTATTATGCCATCACATAAATGCCAGTACTTCATCTTGTATTTGACATGATCCGAATGATTGAAAACAAACATTAATAATAATCGCACATGCATTTTTCTTAAAATATAAGTATTATGTAAAATATAAGTATAAAATATAAGCATAAAATATAAGTATTGCATAAAATATAAGTATTATGTATATAAGTATATTGCATAAAATATAAGTATTATGAGTAATTTATTTACATTTTAGAATTAAAGTTGTTTTTTAGTATTAAGGGAGAAATCTTTGATATATATAAAAACCTAAAGTCATCAGTATGAAATATAAGGAAATATATTTCTTTCTAATTTAAAACTCTCTAAACTTAGATATAGAAAGAATATTTTGATTTCTAAAATGCATTGGATATGAGAAATAAAATCAAACATCAATGCATCATCTACAACACCACGAATATTAAAATTGAATTATTTTATAATATCTTAACAAATTTTATGATTTACTTAACAACAGTTTAACATATTTACGTCTGTAATGGGATTTAAAATTTTAAAAACAATATTACAACATAAATTTATATGTTAGCGATCGGGTTGAAAGTTGTTATTTCTTACATATATTGAAATTTTAGTATAGTTTGTTTTTCAATCTATGCTCATATTTTGGACATTAGGGCAAATTAGACAAATTTCGAACCACTACAACCACGCATGTTTGAAAAAAATATTTGAATCTGGCATTTGGAAATTAAAGCGGGATCGTTAACCATTCGATCACTAACTATCCTACACGCTGAAAGAAGAGAGGGACGTTATTACTCTACGGTCATTTTCTGCACACTGAGGCAAGTTAAACCGGATTTCGGAACCCTACTATCACGCATGTCTGAACCAGGATTTGAATCCAGCACATACAGTCGGCTGCAAAATTATTCGAGCACTAGCAATAATCCTTGCCAAAAAAAAGTACACTTAATACAGCTTTGTTAAATAAATCCTTTTCGAGTCATGTTCTTAATCAGTCTAAGAACATGATTCGACAAGGATTTACTTAGCAAAACAGTCTTAAGTGTACTTTTTAAATATAATGAATTATTGGCTAGTGCTCGAATAATTTTGCAGCCGACTGTAAATCTAAAGGGAAGATCTGCCATATGCTGAAAGAGTAAAGCGACAGGAAAGCATTTTAAAAGTGGGAAAAAATAACAATTTAGTGCACAGTATAGAAAGATGTTAATCATATGAAAAATATTACAAACAGAAAAATATATAATTTGATTTTTTCAATTATTTAAGATAAAAAAAGCATGACTCAAAGTTTTAGATATTCTAAATCCGCTTTTTTACAAATTCATCCACGAGTTTCCATTTCTGATGATAAATCAACAAAATAATCTTCCTGTAGTTGTCGCATTCAACTTATGTTAATTAAAAATTGACCTAAGATGTGACATTCATATAAATCTCATTGAAAGAAAATTTAATACAAATTCTTAACATACGTTTTCAGTATGGAATTTGGAAAACAATATAATGTATTTTATTATTAACGGTACTGAATATTCCTAAATGAATGCAGTCCATAAATGACTTTATCTAAAAATATTCCATTTTCTATTAAATGCAAAACTTGTATTACTGATCATAATAAATGAATTTTATTACTATGACGCATATTGCAGTATTCATTTAATTTCATTTACATATGACTCAATCGAAAGAAATAAATAAATCCAAAATATACTATCTAAGATTACCTCTTTTCCTAATTTACTTAAGTATTTGTGATACATGAAAGTAGGATTAAAATAAGCCCAAGGGACTACACAAAAGACATTCTCTCTTTATCTCTAATTTATAGTCTAAAACATTAAATTAATAGTATCAGAGATTTAATTACTGCGTAATTTCTGCTCTGTAAAGATGTACAATTATTTGAATAAAAACAATAAGTTAAAAGAATATTTTCCACACGCATAAATCCTTTTAAATAATCAAGTAATAATTTTGTTATCATTAAAGAAAAATATCACTTTTTTTTAATGTGTACTTTTGATTAAACATATAAATTTACATTTAAACTATAAAAAAGCCGCTTTTAGTGTGCCTGAATGGAAATGTTAAAGTATGTTTTTCATTTTCAATTTTTATATCAATATAATATTATTAGCATACACTCTATAAGAAAATATGCTCAAAAATATTTTGAACATTATTAATATTTTACAGACATTTAACAATTTTACAGACATTCAAATTATCTCAGTATAATGACTTGAAAATACTAAAAATGAGTTTAAAAAAGCTTGTTAAAAATATACCTTCTTAAGTGAAATTAATTTTTTTTAGTTTGATATTGAATAAAATTAATAAAAAATATTAACATACAACAAACGCCAGAGAATAAGATAAGAGTTACAAGCCTCCCCCACCCCCTCCTTTCTTTTTTCGTAAAAAAATAGAATTTCAGTGTTTTGCAAGTAATTTCCATGTATCAAACAGCCACTCACTGATTGACTGACTCAACGCGGTCGTGGCGATTCTATAAAAGACTGAGTCACGAATTTTCGTGTGAAGGTTTTAGGACCCAGACCTTCATTAAGACAGAATTTTGAGAAGTTCGTTCCCTTTCGCTCTAGATGACAGGCGACGAACATACAAATTGCTTTACGGAGAAGAAATTTCGTATAAAGATACCAGACATTAGCGAATTGAAAAAAAAAAATCTCGGTCATTTTGGAATATTTGACCCCTTATTAAATTTAATGAATGTGTTAGAAGCATTGTTAACACGGAAGTGATAAATATTACTTAATTGAAATAAGGGGTTAGTTGGTTGATTGGTTGGGTGTAATGTCGCACTAGTACTGCGCAATCAGTAATTTATGACGGTCTGGGACATACCCTAAGGGTGGTCCGGAGAAATGCCATGACAATTCTGATACTCCACGGAGGGATGGCTCCGCTTCCGTGGCCCACAGAGGTTTAATTTGGATGGGTGCATAGCGGCCACGACGTATTTTTACGTGCACCAGCCATCATTAGTGCACACGACGGTCTTTGGCCGGATCGAGCATCAAACTTGCAATCTTCCAATTACGAGCTGACTGTTCTACCGACCGTATGACCGCAGCCCGAGTAAAAAAAAGGGAAAAACTACCATTTTTTTTTTTTTTTTTTACTATTTTTCTCTGTCTCCTATATATATATATATAAAGAAAGTATTAGATTCGTAAAAAATTTTGAACTTAAGGTTTTGAGGGATTTACACATTTTGAGATGTTTTGAACATGATTTGACTGTTTTTAGATAATGTTTGTCTGTGTCTTTGTGTGTTGTGTATCACGAATTTTATGGACGTTGTACAGGTGTTGGACAAAATAATGGAAACAATTTCGCATTTTTTCGCTCTGATGAATATCTTAAAAAATACTTAACATGCTATTCTTGAATTTTGAGATAAAGGAAAACATTTCTTTCTGCATAATTTTCAGCAAAGGTTTTGTCACGAAGGCCCTGAGGGGATGAACAACAAATCCAATAAAATAAAAAGTGTTTGTGATAACCCTGTATTTGATAAAGCGTCGATTTCTCCGAAAATTTTAGATATGGTTATATATGTTATATTTTATACGTGTGTAGAGTTTTGTGAGGATGTTTCAAATATTTAAAGAATTATTAATATTTTATTAAAAAAAGCAAAAAAATTTCGCAAGTTTTTGCTATATAAGTCTAAAGATTTTTCTCCAAATTTCATGAAACTTTCGGAAAACAAGACAACATATGCCTAAGTCATTGTATTACAGTTTAAAATAAATATATTTAAAATTCAAAAAGATATGGACAGTTGTTGAAAATAATTTATTACTACGCATGCCGGACAGTAACAAAAATTTTTGATATAGTTTAATACTCAACTGTATAGTGCACCTTATGAAAAAAAAAAGAAATCAGATAAATATCATGAAATTCACACAGATATCGATGATTAAATAAGCTGTTTTTCAGCGGTTTTCTAAAAAGGTTTTTACGAGAAGGGATCATTCCCAAATGAAAATTTGCACCAGAAAAAAATTATTTTTTTCTTTTCAAACAATTTATTTTTCTTTCTTTAACACTTTCCAACAAGGTTGAAAAGTGCTAATGACTTCGTTTTGTCTGTGTGTCTGCCTATCTGCCTGCCCGCCCTGTAAATACCGTAAATATTTATGGAATTTCTTGAAACTGATATATGTTATTCATGTTCATTATCGAATGTTCCATGTTGAAGATAGAATGAATACCTGTATTGGTTTGTGTACAGGAACACCCGATTGCATTACAAAGCATTGAGTTCTATGAGAAATATATCTATAAATCATACTTTAAAGCCTTTACTTTACACAAAACTTAATGAAACATATTTATGTTATTCATGTTCACTGTCGGATGCTCCATATTGAAAATGGAGTGAGTATGGAATTGCGTATTTGCTAGTTAGTGTGCAGGGACACCCGAAAATATTCTAAAGCAATGTGTTCCATGAGAGGTATTTTTATAAACCTTATAAAACCTTTACTTTGTACAAATCTCAATGAAATTATAATATGCTATTCAAGTTCACTATCGGATGTTCTCCATTGAAAATGGAGTAAATACCATCAGTGGTTTTTGTACAGGGACACCCAAAGTAGTACTCCAAAGCATCGCGTCCTATGAGAAGTATTTCTATAAACCAAATTTTAATAACTTTGCTTTGCATAAGTCTGAATGAAATTGAAATATGCCATTCATATGCACAAAACAATGCTTTCTATTGAATATAGTTTGGTTAGCATTAAGTTTACAGGGCCACGCAAAAATATTCAGTTACATTAAGGGCTATAAGTTCCTGGAATTGCATTTTCGTTTATATTAATTGTTTTTAACACTTTATAACAATTTTTAACTGCGAATATGACTTAAATTTGTGTATCTGTCTGTCTGTCTTCGCTCTAACTCCCATAAATATGCTAGGAATCTTTTGAATCTGTTATTGAAGTTTACTATCAAATGTTTCCTATTGAAAATGGAGTGAATACATCTACTGTTTTATGTACAGGGACACCCGAAAGTATTCCAGAACATTGTGTTGTATGAGAGGTATTTGTATAAACCATATTTTAATAGCTTTACTTTACAAAAATCTTAATTAAATTGAAAAACGTTGTTCAACTTTACTATCGGATATTTCCCATTGAAAATGAAGGAATTTGTGTTCAGGTACACCCGAAAGTATTCCAAAGCATTACGCTTCATGAGAGGTGTATTTCTATAAACCAAATTTTAATTACTTTACTTTACACAAACCTTAATGAAATTGAAATATGTTATTTATATGCTCAAAAGTATGCTTCCAATAGAATATAGTATGATTAGAATTAGATTTACAGGGCCACACAAAAATATTCAGCTCATTAAGGGCTATTAATGGAAGTTTGCAGGAATTGCATTTTTATTTATTTTTGGAGCTTTTTAAACTTTATAAATATTTTAAACTGTGAATATGATTTCAATTTGTGTATCTGTGTTTCCGACTGACGAACTTTCTATCTATCGATCTGTCCACCCACAGTGTCCTTAATTATTTTCAGAAATTTTAAAAATTGATATATGTTATTGAAGTTCACTATGGAATGTTTTCTACCTAAAATGGCACTAATAGGTTTTGTATAACTGTTTTGAATACAGGGGCACCCCAATCAATTTCAATACGTTACGTTTAAGAACAGACACTTTTATAAATCACATTCAAATTACTTTCTACTGTAAAAACCATAAAGAAATTGGCATTTATCGTTAATTTGCTAAAATGATGTTTTGTATAGAATGGGACATGATTAACCTTCAGATTTACAGAGCTGCACTAAAATATTCAGATGCATTAAGGGCTGCATTTTCTTTTGCGTTAAGCATTTTGAACACTTTCCAAGAAGGTTTAAAAATGATTAAGAATACAGTTAGTCTATTTGTATGCTTTTCAGTTCTTCTGTCTGTCAGCTGTGCGAAAACGTAGGCAAAATATACTAAAGGATATACGATACAAGAAGAATAGTTATGAAATACATATCTGTAAAAAAAAAAAAAAAAAAGTAAAAGAAAGAAAGAAAAATGTATCACAAATATTGTATCAAGTTTCACTGTGTAACATAGTTGTTTTCTGATACAAAATTTCATTTCTGAATGACGCCTTATCTTATAGTGCTTTGTAGAATCTGCTGATAAAAAGCTCATTTAATCACCGATATCTCTATGAATTTGTGTGATATTGAAATGGATTTTTCTTTGGAAGATGCTCTATACAGTTGAGTATTAAACTATGTCAAAGTTTTTTTTTTCTACAATCCGTGCATGTGCAGTAATAAATTATTTAGTAGAATTTCGAAATCTCTTTGAATATTAAATGTATTTGTTTAAACTGTAGTATAATGATTTAGGTATATGTTGTAATGTCTTCGAAAGTTTCATAAAAATTTAAGAGAAACCTTTGAGTTGTGTAGGTTGGGTTATAGGGATCAAGGACGATTGACTGCACTAGGGCCCTGAGCCTGAGTGGGCGTGCCCTCTGTGGGGGATCTTCCTAAGCGGTCCTAGCCCGTATTTACGCAAGTTTCGGAGAAAACCACGGAAAATTCTGAAAAGCTAGCACTTCAAGTACTACCTGAGATCGAACCCGGTACCTCACTTCTACCAGCTTTGAACGCAGAACCGATCGGTTGATAATAGGCGGAAAGACCTCTGAAGATATAAATCCTTGCAAAAAATTTTGCATTTTTTAATAAAATATTAATAAATCTTCAAATGTTCAAAATAATCCTCACAAAACTATACACACGCAGAAAATATAATATTTATAACAATATCTAAAATTTGCAGATCAATCGACGCTTTTAGACACATGATAATCGCAAATACATTTATTTTATTGTATTTATTGTTTGTCCCCTAAGGACTTGCGTGACAAAATCTTTGCTGAAATATATGAGGAAAGACATGCTTTCTCTATTCCCAAAATTCAAGAACAACACATTAAGTATTTTTTAAGATATTTGACAAAAAGTAAAAAAGGCAAGGTGTTTCCATTATTTTGTCCCACACCTGTATCTCACGAATCAATGAACGAAATTTAACGAAACTTGGTATTAAGTCAAACCCTGACTTAAACTGCTGCTGGTTACATTTGAAGTACAATCGGTCGACAGGTGGCGCTGTTATCCATTTTTTCTGAATTTATTACATGACAGTATAGAACAAAATTTCGTTTAAATGTACATAATAAAACTTATTTTAAACGCATGATTGTAAAACTGATATGAATTATTGATAATAGTAGTAGTAAACTAGGGAAAAATTTGTGTACATGTAGGAGCATCACTTCCAATGTGGGGCGATTAACTCCACGAGGAGTATAAACTTTCAATATGGGTACCTTTCAAAAGAACTCGTCAATATCATTAAAGCGAATAGTTGAACCATAGGTCTGTGATAATTTAAAGCAAACTTATCCATTTTTTTTCATTTTTAATTAAAAAAAGAAGAAAAAGACATTCTTTCGACATTTAGTGTTATACGACTTTGTGGTAAAAAATAATCTGCATTTATCATGAAAAATAATTTTAATAAATCTTATTTTAATGAATATTTTTTATTGCGTGATTTAGTATAGGATTACATGTAGAAAAAAATATTGTGGTGGCGACAGCATACTAGTTTAATTTAGATATATTTTTGACTTTATACAACATTTAATTTTACAAGTTATTAATTATATAACGATAATTACCTGTATGATACAGTACTATTTTTAATTATATTTTCCTTGTGACTACTTTTGAAAGATTCTGTTTTTATTATTATTATTATCATTATCCTTTTTTTTTTTTTTTTGAGCATATGGAAATAAAAGTAGTACAAATGTGGCATTCATTTTTATATATTTTTACTTGTTAACAGTTTTCTGTATTTCTTCGTGAAAACTCAAAACCTCAATTACAGATATTAAAAGTTAAAATTATAATAAAATTATAATAAAAGTTAAAATTATTATAAATTTATAATTTTCTATTTAAAAGATATATTTTAAAAGATATTTTCATATTTCATAATAACGCAATAAATTTTTATTTAAATCCTTAAGCTAAATATTTTAATGAAATCAGATGTTTCTCACAATAAACATCTAATTAGATTCCAGAAATTTTAATACTAGTCTTTCCTTTTGTAATTAGGACATATTTGTAAGCGTTAATGGTATTGAAACTTTCATTTGAATTAATAGCAAACGAATAATATTAGAAACATATAATTGGTAGACCTCTTGGCAGCATATCCTATTATGTCGCTGTAATGGTTATTCAATATTTTAAACAAGCGCCAACAATCATTAATAAAATACAAAGTATAAACAACTCGTTACTAAATCCAGTAGTTATATAATGTTAAGATCAATTTGTATTATATTTTAGCAATATTCCTTCAGAAGATTTCTAATTTACTTTCTGTAGCTTTAATTTTCATTTCTTACACGTACATTAAACACTTCGGATGGGAAAGCCGAATTAAAATAATAATAATAATAATAATAATAAATTTAGCCAAACTAAAACGTGACAAAGTCAGGATTAGAAACTAGGTCTTTTAGCAAAATGTGCAAGCGCTTTAAAAACTAAGTTATCTTTTGCAAATCCTACCAGGGACCACCAGGTACCTTGAACTTTAGCTCTCTAATAAGTAGACGGATGATCCGAGTTGGAACCCAACTATGGTCGTGCTTGTCAATCTAATCGTTCGGATTTTTCCATTGTTTTATATGAAATTTGCTTAAATATGTGATAGGTTCCCTTATAAGGAAATACGAAGGGCATCCCACTCAGACCTACACTCCGCGACAAACAGATAGGTACAAAAGGTTTTTTCTTTAATATTTCATAAAATAACATTATATAAATTGTGCTTATCATTTATTATTATCATAAAATAACGCTATTTTAAGACTATTATTTTTTAAGACTAATTTAGAAAAATTTTAAGACTAAAATTTTTCTAATTTAACACTATACTCCACAACAAAAAAATAGGTATAATGGCTTTTTTTTTTTTTTTTTTTAATATGAATATTTTGAATATGATACAAATATTTACTATGATTTTGATATCATAGTAATTTGTTATGATAATAAATGATCAGCACAATTTTGTTAATGTTATTTTATAAAAAAAAAAAAAAAAAATTAAAAACACTTTGTACCTATCTTTTTGTCGCGGAGTGTATTCTGAAATTAGATTTTTTTTTTCTAAATTAGTCTTAAAAAAATTTAGTCTTGAAATAGTGTCATTTTATGTTACTAATAAATGAAAAGCACAATTTAGATTATGTTATTTTATGTAAAATTAAAGAAAAAACCTTTGTACCTATCCTTTTGTCGCAGAGTGTAGGACCCACTCGTAGTTAATTATCCTTGATCCCAGATACCACCACATCAGACTTAACCAGCACTAATCGTTTATATGAATGGTATACTATATCATGTTTTTTGAGACTTGAGACTGAATATATATATATTATTTTATACTGCTGGATGAGAGTAAATAATTTTAATTCGAAATTTGACAATGAAAAATTTTTTATAATAAATTATACACGTTTTTTATGGAATGAATAAAGATTAGAAACAGAGAAGAGTTGAAAAACCAGGATTGGAACAAGGTTTTTTTTTAACGTATTGCGGCATTCCTCTACCAACTGAGCAACCAGCTGAAAACCGAAGAACCCAATTCCTGTCATTTTGTGCTTCTGTTAAAAGAAATTCGGACATTTTATTAAAAAAATAAAAATAAAGTGTTTAATATCATCCCTTATGTCTAATTCTGTGTTTCCCACTTTCATAAATAGATCCGCATGATTGAAAAACTGATTATTTATTTATTTAATTATTATTATTATTATTATTTCTGTGCGCAAGAATTTAGTTATTAATATTGAGTATTTACCTAATCAAGTAAATAAACTTTTCTATTAAAATGATTATTTATCTATTATTTATCTAATATAACATATACATTTTCTAATAAAAAAAAATGCTTTTTAATACAAATTACAACCTGATAACCTTCAAAACTTTTAACGTAAGTTTTCCTTTTAAAGTTTAAAAAGTTTAATTGTTGATTTTTACAAAGTTTTCATATACAATATTCTTCTTTAAATCTGTTGTCGTCAAAATTAGAACAGATTATTATTAATAAAGCTAGTTAAACAACTCTTTAAAAAGTATTATTCCTACCTAAATTAATTTATGAAAATAGTATTCTTTCTTATGAATTCGGATGTATACTTTTCTTAGCTTACACTTTATAAACATAGGCAGTTCTTTTTTGCGACTTATTGGTTAGGATAAATGAGTGAATATGTTAGGTTTTCAAGACTTTTCTTATTGAATTATTCACAATCGAAATTATTCTACGGAGGTGCTTTTCTTATGGAAATTAAATGAAATTTAGTCTCTACGAAAACCATTTGGTAAACATAGAGCAGTTCACAACCAATCCTAAATTACGCTCGCAGTTGCATTTTATTAATGAGTCACACACTTTGTTCTTAATACACATTTTTAAGCAGGTTGTAGCAGACATTTTCAAATATTTCAAACTGTAGCCAAATGATGTCCAATATTTGTGAAAAAGATATATTACTTTTAGTAAAACTTAACATAGAACGTATGTACATTTATGTTTGTTAAATCATTTCCATTTCTTTGATATCTGAACATCCCCATTCTCATACACATTGTGTGTTTTCTCAAGAAAGAAATGATCCAAGTAATTCTTCACATCTTTCAAAAAAGTAAAGTTTTTTTTTTTTTTTTTTTTTTTTTTTTTTTTTTTTCATCTAAATTTGTTTAACACTTTAACAATAAATAGATTATAAGACTTTTTAACACACCATAAATTTTAAGCCAGCACAACTGGTTTCGAAAGGACTTCATCAGGTGCAGAAAAACACGTGCTATTTTTTTCAATAGATTTACCATATAGCTTAAAATACCTGAGAAATGAAATATATACAATGTGACAAATTAATTAAGCTTTTCATTAACATTTCTGCATTAATTTTGAATAATAAATTACTTTTTAAATATGCAAATTAAAACTTGTTTTAACCCGTTAGTAGTCGCTAGTTGGTCGATTTGACGCCCATCCTTCAGTTTTGCCAGATTTTTTTTATTCAATAGCCACCAAAATTTTTTAGAAGTGGCATTTGATGTACATAAAACGCGAATAAAATCGAAGAAATGTTGATCACATCACTTTTTTAAATTATTGGTGCGAGTTAAATAAAAAGTGCGCAATCTGTAATAGGTGGCGCTGTCTATAGCGACTACTAACGGGTTAATAAAAGGAAAGAAAATTGTTTTATTATTATTATTATTATTATTTTATGTGCATCTGTATGGCAAACACTCCAAATTGTGAAAAAGATATTCAAGAAAACAAGATTTATGGAGAATTCGATGGATAACATTTAATAAAGCTAAATTTAAACTTGTAATGTATGCTATAGAATATTTTTTGTTATAACTTAGGAAAAAATATACACCCCGTGGCAAAAAGATAGGTACAAAGGGTTTTTTCTTTGATTTTTCATAAAATAACATTATCTAAATTGTGCTTATCATTTATTATTATCATAAAATAACACTATTCTCGGACTAATTTTTGTTTTAAGATTAATTTAGAAAAAATTTAAGACTAAAATTTTTCTAATTTAAGACTACACACCGCGACAAAAAGATAGGAACAAAGGTTTTTTTTTTTTTTTTTTTTTTTTTTTTTTTTTTTTTTTTAATATGAATATTTTGAATATGGTTCAAATATTTAATATCTTTTTGATATGATAATATTTTGTTATGATAATAAATGATCAGCACAATTTAGATAATGTTATTTTGTGAAAAAAAAAAAAAAAAAACCTTTGTTCCAATATTTTTGTCGCGGAGTGTAATCTTAAATTAGAAAAATTTTAGTCTTAGAATTTTTCTAAATTAGTTTTAAAACAAAACTTAATCCGGGAATAGTGTTATTTTATGATAATAATAAATGATACGCACAATTTAGATAATGTTATTTTATGAAAAATCAAAGAAAAAACCCTTTGTACCTATCTTTTTGTCGCGGGGTGTATAATATAAATTCAATTCCTCATAATTTAAAGAATACATAATAGGTGCAATGTATTATACATGCATATTTATAAAAATTTCACCCTTATCCATCTTGTCTTTAAATGCAACCGATATTTTTATATATTAGATAAATTAGTTATTCAAATGTAAGTATTATTGATTTACTAAGAAAATTCTTTTAAAAGTTTTCCTGTTATATCAAAATTCTAAATCAACAATATTAAAAAAATAATTTATAGAACCTATCACAGATTAAATATATGTAACTGTTATTTATAAAAATAGCTGTCTCCCGTATTTATGGGTCTACAATAAGATGTAGAATCTAATTCCACTAGACACTGATTGGTCAAATTTTATGCTCCAAAAATAAATAAATAAATGAAGCTTTATTATTATTGAACAATCCTCAGTTCATATACTAGACATTATTTTTTCTCTAATGAGTGTAATGCTACATCATGTTTCACTCATTTTATGTTGCATTAGATTATTACTTTAATTAAAAAGCTCATTACCAAAATGCATTAGCTTTGAATTTTATTTAAACACAGACTACGTTATCAATTTGTAAGATGGGTAATTTTAATGATTTCCTAAAGCTTTTTCATAAACTTAAATTACATATTTTAATAATTTAATACTATAAAACTTCTTAGAAAATAATTTGAAATATTAATTTTTAATAAAATGCTGAGTTAACTGTCTGAATGTTAATTTAGAGCTAAACTATTATTTATTTAAAAGAAAATCCTCTACAATAGCTGCTTTAAATACATTTTTTATAAAATTTAAAGAAAAAAAAAGTCTAAGTATTAAATTTGGTGATATTAAAAATCAATACATTTAAGAGTACGATTTATAATACCTTAAGTAAAATGTGATATTCCAAATAAAATTTAACAAGCTTAACAAAAAATTAAAATTCTTTAACTGTCGTCTACATAAGACATTATCTCGAAAAAAATCTTGATTCAGCTTGGATAGATATTTTCTCAAGAGAATCAAGATCGTGCCGTCAATTCAAATAAGCAAAACGATTGACTTTTTGATAGAACAGGAAATAAAATGGTGAACAAGTTACAGTAAGAATGGGAGGATGAGACTTCATTTCGATGCTACAGATAGTTTTTTTTTTTTTTTTTTTTTTTTTTTTTTTTTTATACTATCAGGATGATATCGCGAAGGTAAGAACAACTATATACGATTATATTTCATCAATTGCTTTTCGTGAAGTGAAAATCTAGATTTTCTGAATTAAATTTAAATCATTTTTTTTTCTGTATTGCATAAAGGCTTTAAATTCTTTATTTAAACGTGAATTTTGTATGGTTGGAATTTTTCCATTTTATTTTATCGAATATAAGAAAACATAAAATTTTATATTTCCATTTATTTAGACATGTTTGCAAAATAAGAGGATTTCGGTAACATATGGAAATATAACATATATGTATTAGATACGTGTTCTTTTGAATTTCATAACAGCATATTTTTTATCAGTATATTGTGTTCATTTTAAATTTTACCTTGAATCATATTTTTTTAAATTACTATTACGATAAAAAACGTTTTCAAAAATTCAATTATCCATCTGTTCACCTTTCTACCTTACATGTTATCTATTAATAACCAGTTTGATTATATATAAAAAGTTTTTTGCAAATAATTCTTTGTTTTTATTATAATGTAAAGCCTAGAATATTTACGTTTTAATTGAATTAAATTTCAATTTCAGCATACACCCGATATTGAAATTCATATAAATAATTTGAATCGTACCGTTAGAGTAAGTCTTTGTAAAAAAAATTTCTTACTTATCAATATATTTCTTACTTATAATTTTCTTTCAAATCTAAGATTATTATATGGCATTTACGTTGACTTACATGCTGTAAAATGTAAGGCTTCTATTTTTTATAGAGAAAAATCCCTTACGGATATAAATATAATTATTGAAATGCTTAATTTAAATAAGATTTATAATTCTTATTGACATTTTCAAACATATATATTTATAAATAAATAAATAATAATAATAATGAAATATGGTACAGATTAAATGCTCATTCTTTTATGAGTTTAAATTACTCATTTTCTTTTAATTTCTATAATTAAAAATTCATCATAAATTTTTAAGTTCATTAAGTTCTGAAATAACAATTTTTTCCCCCACAATTTACTTTACGATGAAACAAACATTTAAACAAAGAAATGAATTACCGAAAAAAAATTCTAAATCAGACATTAAATTAAAAAAAAAAAAAATACTTTATATAAAGAGAAATCAAGGAAAAATTCTAGCCTACGTTTAAATTTGATTAAACAAATTTGTAAAATGAAAAAAGAAAAAAAAAACTAGTCGGTTTATTAATTGAAGGTAATTAGCATACCACTGAATTGCAACAAATATTTTCTGTAGTATACATGTATATAAAGTTATTAATGAAGTAAATATTTACTACTGATTTTTATTTTCATAAAAATAAATTAATTTACATTGTTACAGTGTTTAACAAATAAATCTGTGCATAAAATTTGTAAATATATATATATATATATATATATATATATTTAAATGTTTATTTCTATTTTATATTATTTTTTATGTTAAATTTATAAAAGCTAAATCATATTAATTTCTACATTTTGTGTGGGTATAAATTTAAAAATTAAATGTTCCAAGTTGTGTAATTAATGCGATTTTAAATAAAAAGATGTATTTCATATTTTAAAGCAGGAATGAAATTATTTTTCTTCTTGTTTTCTTTACTCAGTTTTTTTTTCTTTCTTTGTAGGTGAGTTTAATAAACTATTCTTCCACACCCTTTAAAGTTAAAAATAGCGAAATGAGAAATGTTTATTTAAAAACGCAAACAATAAGATCATAAACGCACATTATTCTTTTAAATTATTACTAATTTATTAAAAATACATAAAAAAAGTCCTAAAAATTTAAAAATTTAAAAAATTCTAATTTGTTCTAAAATTTCATTACTTTGTATATAATGATAGTAAATGTTTATACACTTAAATCTGAAAACATGATTTTTAAATTTATTTATAATAATTAGTATAATATTATTAATAATATCACAAACACTAACCACGTTAATGATAACAACATGAAAAATTTAGTGATTATTTCATTTTTTCCACATTTTGGTAGTTCAACTTACGTAAGTTTATATAAATATGTTACGTAATTTAGAATTTTACTATATTTCCATTGAATGAATACTGCGTAAAACGAAACCAAATTCAACTGTGATTTCTATACATGAGCGAGAAATTAGACTCTTATTCATCGGCAGATCTGATTCACAATAAAGATTAAATTTATCTTATATAAATGAATTCGTGTTTTATAAATGTTCCAATGAACGGTATCTATTTAAATTTCTATTAAATGGACACATTACGACTGAAATTATGCAGTTTGTATACATAGATATTATTAAACTATATCAAATTTTGAACAAATATATATTAAACATTGAAAATAATTTATTTCATTTTCTTATTCTTTATCATACTTATTAAATATAATGTCCCTGGTGCAGTATACAATTTAATTTACTGCTTATTGCGTCACTACGTCGATATTTGAATTATTATTCATATGCGATATGATTTAGATTGCGAGTTGTATCTTACATTCTGACATTCCTTTTCACTATAAGTCTTTAAAGAGATAACATATACTTTAATTGAAAAACAAGTTTTTATTAAAGCACTTTGTTTGTGTGTGTGTGTGTGTATAAGTGCCAGGAAATACTAGATAACATTATATTATTACTATTATTATTATTTATTAGTAAGCGAACGGCATTATAGAACAGATAATCACAAATCCTTATATACACCCCGCGAAACAAAAAGATAGGAACAAAGGTTTTTTCTTTGATTTTTCATAAAATGACGTTATCTAAATTGCGCTTATCATTTATTATTATTATAAAATAACACTATTCCTGGACGAATTTTTGTTTTAAGACTAATTTAGAAAAATATTAAGACTAAATTTTTTCGAATTCAAGACTACACAGCGCGACATAAAGATAGGAACAAAGGTTTTTTTTTTTTTTTTTTTTTTTTTTTTAATTTTGAATATGATTCAAATATTTTATATGTTTTTGATATGATAATATTTTTTTATGATAATAAATGATCAGCACAATTTAGATAATGTTATTTTATGAAAAATTAAAAAAAAAAAAAAAACACTTTGTTTCTATCTTTTTGTCGCGGAGTGTAGTCTTAAATTAGAAAAAAATTAGTCTTAAAACTTTTCTAAATTAGTCTGAAAACAAAAATTAGTCCAGGAATAGTGTTATTTTATAATAATAATAAATGATAAGCACAATTTAGATAACGTTATTTTATGAAAAATCAAAGAAAAACCTATTGTTCCTATCTTTTTGTCGCGGGGTGTGTATATATATATATATTTCTAGTTTACTTATAAAATATGTAACATATATTTGAAAAGTTAAATTTAAAAATTATTATTGTAATTTAAATATATATAAATCATGGAAATAAAAATGAAAATATCATTATAACGTCCATTACAAATATTTATATTTATTTCAGAATTTAAATATATATATATATATATATATTTAACTTGTTCCGTCTTTAAAAACAATAACTATTTTATTTACAAATATTATTACTTTCATTATCAATATCACTTTAAATATGGCTTTTTGTCACAGTCAATCAAAGCATATTGGTAGAATTATTTTACAAACTAAACACTTAATAATATTTTAATAAAAACCCATTTTAGTCAAAACCCTTGTTCAAAACACACCTCCTTCTGCACGTCTATTTGAGTTATATATATATATATATATGTGTATATATATTAATTACGTATTAATTAAATCGTACTTGTATAAAAAAAAAACGCCAAAGGCAGCACTAAAAATTATAAAAAAATTATATAGTTTTAAAAATACGTTAATAGTTTAAGATAAGTGGGCGTGGTTAACAAAAAGAAAAAACGATAATAAACATAAAACAATGAATTAAAGTAACCAAAAACATTTGTAAAAATAACACTCCATGTGAAAACAAAGCGGAAGGATGTTTTTCACATGGCGTGTTATTTTTACAAATGTTTTTGGTAACTTTAATTCGTTGTTTTGTGTTTATTAACGTTTTTTCTTGTTGTTAACCACGCCCACTTATCTTAAACTCTTAACGTATTTTTAAAACTCTATATACATATATATATATATATATATATATATATATATATATATATATATATATATATATGTGTGTGTGTGTGTGTGTGTGTGTGTGTGTGTGTGTTATATTTATTGATCTCGCATTATTTTTTGAAATAGAACTATTTTACGAATAATCAGCCTCTTCATCTGCATGCTTTTAAGTACGTGAAAAATTATGTCAGAAAACAGTATGTGTGTAAATTTATATTTAGTCATTTTTCAAATTAATTTTTGAAATAGAACGAAGAATAAACATTTCATCTGCGCTCTTTTAAGTACATGAAAAAACATATCAGGAAACAGTATGTGTGTAAATTTATATTTAATCATTTTTTGCATTAATTTTTTAAATAGATCTATTATACGAAGAATCAACCGCTTCATCTGCACGCTGATAAGCACATGAAAAAACATGTCTGAAAACAATATGTGTGTAAATTTATATTTAGTCATTTTTCTTTCGCTTATACGCTTTAAACATTTATATTATAAAATAATTTAAGAATAACAGAAAAAAGACTGTGAGTTTCCATAATTTAATGTTTAACTTACAGACATTTTATGTATATTAGATATTTTTGTATAGAAAATAATAATGTAAAAATATAGCACCATATGTTATATTACAAATATATATATGCATTCGTAAACATTCGTACAAGTAATCTTTTTCGTGTGAAAAAAAAAAAAAAAAAAAAAAAAAAAAAAAAAAAAAAAAACATTAAAATTTACTTACTATATTATTTTACTAAAATTTGAATATTAAAATTTGAAACAATCGTCTTTTAAAAAAATAATAATGCATATTTTTTTATTTAAAATAGTTGTTAAAAATATTACCGATGTCATTTCAGGGATTGATATAAAGTTAAACTGAAAAAACAAGGAAAGTTTTTACAGAATTCTGAGCAAAAGAGCCTTAAAAATATTATCAAAAACTGTGTTCATTTCTTTTACAGAAATACTCTGTGGACTCAACTTGAACACTAACCGTTATAAATTACCGGAAATCTTTATATAATCATTCAGTTTTTATTTCATGTGTGTATAGTTGTAGAACGTAATAACGAAACACTTAGGCGAAAACTAGGTTAACAAAGAAATCACTTTGTCACGTAGACTGGCTATTTCTTAAAATGTCATTTTAGGTTTAGGATGTTAAGGTTTCTTTTTACACGGCAAATCGTTTTGCTTTTCTCTCAAGACTACTTCAAAAAGAAAAAAAAATACATCTAACCTTTATATGACTCGATTAAGTGGAAAATCCGAACTAAACACCCTTTTCCTTTAACATTTTAGTACACATTAATTTGAAAGTCATGTGGTATAAATTTTACTTACACTTAGTTGTATTAAATTACTTAGTTCAATAAGAATCTCTTCTTTTTGGTTAAATGAATACTCTAGGAAATCAGGGCATACTAGAGAGAAGTTTTTTTTTTTTTTTTTTTTTTCTGTTTGTAGTCACTTTTAACAAAATAAGACTTTTATCTTAACTTAAAAATTTTCAAAAAGAGTATTTATTATTATTATTATTATTATTATTATTATTAAGCTTTCTGAGAAATGACGTTCATGAAAATAATGATAGTAATGCGCTTAATTTAATCATTTTGATTAAATATATTCCGTAAATGAAAGACCTAAATTATTAGAATCATTTAACGTGTCTTAAAAGAAAGAAAGAAAGAAATAACATTGCTACCGTAATTTCCTGTGTATAATCCTCAAGTCAAATAACTCAACTCAATTTTACACCAGTCATTTTAATTAAAGGAAGAATTCAGATTTGTACTAGAATTTATATTTGTACAAGAATATATAGCCTCTATCTTCTAATTCAAATTTTTAGTGTAAAACTAATTTGTTCGACTTGCGAATTATATGCAGGAAAATACGGTATTTACTTTTATGATAGTGTTAATAAAGGATAAATGCTTAATGGTCGATTTTTAAATCATTAACTACGATAGTTATATATATTTAATATTAAAATGCTTCAAATAAATGTCTTGTTTTAACTCTTATTTCATTAATCAACGAAATTAAAAAAACAAAAATGCTCTTTATATTTGAATATTATAAAAAAGAAAAGAGATTGGATTAAAATATCCATACATAGATCTATTCCAAGATAATAAGATTTTTCTTATTTATTCAGTATTTAGTGTAATTTATTATTATTTTTATTGTTGTTCTAAAAAACTAAAACCTTTTTCGTATTTTCATACAAAAAGTTTTGTAATAATTGTTATATTTATCTTACACGTAGTATTGAACTTCAAGTTTAAATAATAAGATGAACAATCTATAATGTAATAACAATATATATTTGCATATATTAGAGGGAGATAATGCTAGACAGATAAAGTATTTTCTATTCTGAGAATAATTAGCATTATACGAAAAAAAAGAAGAAGAAGAAGAAGTAGATTCGTTATGTTATTGGAGGTTTGAAAATCAATAGAAGGATTTTTGGAAATTTATTTAGTTTCTCATTTTTATGAAATACATTTACCTTTCTTAGGTATAAGAAAAGATGCTGTAAAATTTTATTGCTCAGAAAGTCTTGGATAATGTAAAACATACGTTACAAATAGCTGCTGCTCCACTGACGCGGAAAAGACATGTGATCAATTTTTATTTGATGTTTGATCTATCTTCATTTACTAAATGCCTGGGAGTTTCTTATGCGAATATATTCGAATATATATTTTATTTAAGCGACTGTTTTCAAAATATATTTTTTAAGATTTATTTTTTTTTTTTTTTTTTCGAGATACATGCATTTTATATTATTACAAATATCTGCTTTTGTTTTTATTATTGTATTCTCATGCATATTGTAGCTTATTCTGATACAGTTACTCCCAGAAAAACTATTTTCATCTATAAGTACGATTACTTCAATTTTCTATAAACTTATTTATATACTATTATTGAAAAAAAAAAAAATTAAAATAATTGCAGCTTTTCATTTTACAAGAAACATTTAAATGTTTATACCATATTAAATATACAAGTGAATCTATGCTTAAATATACATTTTTCTTAAACAAATATATATATTTTTTAATTCACAATTTTCGTTGAGAAATGAAAATGGTTCTATGCATTTAATATTTATGTGTATCAAAGTCAAATTTAGGGATGACACTGAGAAAAATATATATATACCGCCTTCATCTAGAACGAATAAGTGGTCATTTTTTAATCCCTAAACTAGAAATATAGATTTCTAAGCTATGCGAATAAGGCACGCGAATAAGTTGAATAGACGAAATGATCGAGAATTTCTAGTCTATACATTTCTAGATGGTGAAACTATATTCTGAATATTTTGAATATTCTGAATCCTTTGTATTGCAAGAAATTTTCGCCTGATTTTCTAGAATTGATCATAAACCAAGATTATAGCTGCTAAAACATACCTCTTGTATTCACATTTATTTGCTGAGATTTTTAAATAAGTTTGACCTCTTTAATATAGACAAACGCTCTATAATTCTAATAGAGGTTTCTAGAACTCGCTTTCAAAGGGGACAAGAATTTATAAGGATGACATGGAACTATTTTTACTAAAGCCACCATCTAGATTCTAGATGTCAGTTACACAATTTTTCTCAGTGTAAATTAATTTATTCCGAACATTTTGATATTTCAATTTCTTTCCTTATTATTGTATGTGCTTTTACCAAGATTCCCTATTATTTATAGTATATGCATATAAAAATTAGATCTCATGAAAACTTAAATTTCTTAATTGTGTTTTTTCTTTTTAAAAAAAGTAATTAAAAAAAATACACAATATTTTTCTCTCCAATAAACTAATCCATGAATTAATCAAAGAGAATAAAAAATATTATTTATAATATGGATGTATTTTAGTATTCGTGTCAAATAAAGCTTAATTGATTACGCGTTTTATTTATATTAATGCATAAATCAATAAAGAGTAATTTATATTTATTATAAATTAGACAGGATCTTAAAAATCATGCGCAGAAGAAACTGTCAAGGAAACAATAATCTAATCAGAGAAAGTGCAATAATACGTATTATTTCTAAAGTATTTCATTATATATATGTAACTTCTTGGTTAAACTAGATTTTATGAAATAACCAAGAACATTTTTTGTTGATAGCTTGCTAATATAAAAATTATCGAATTTGGCACTCAAAAAAACTTTATTTTGAACTCGAAAAGCCACTAACGTACTTAGAGTTAGTGTTGGAAGCGCAATGTAGATCCAGGAAATATTCAAAGCTGTTTTTATGGATTGAAATACACTCTAATGAATGGAAGTGCACACAGTATTAACCAATAATTTTACTCCATCCATTGGAATTAATACCAAAATCGAATTGATGTGGTTTAGTAAAAAAGATGCTCCACCGCACCATTCCTAAGGAATTTTAACCCTGTTTGTATAGTGGGTTTGTATCGCGTTACAAATAGGAATGGGAAATACAGTCGTCACCAAAATTATTGAAGCACACATCCACATTTTTCATATATATATATATATATATATACACCTATAGTTTGATCGCAGATTTTTATCATCAACTTATTTTTTTATAAACAGCATAAAGACAAATATTTACTTAACAAAACAGTATTAAGTGAACATCTTTTAAATGCGAATTATTGCTAGCGGTTCAATAAGTTTGCTAAGAGCTTTAATTGCCCTCATTATTCACTTAACACCTTTACTTACATACATGTAACTCAATTTTTAGGGAAAATCTTGAAGATAAATTGTATTTGAAGAGCTTCAAAACGGTATCTTATTTAAAGACTGCAAGTCAATGGCAAATTAAATTAACTGATACAGCAGCAGTTGGAAACGTAAATTAAAATTCGATTTACTATATTTAGAATATGGTACTTTAGAATCTGTACATACACGTATATATTCTATATTGAGAGATAATGTGTCTCTTCAACCATCTGTTTTCCGGTGTAAAATTTATCGATTTGGTATAAAAAGGAATATATATATATATATATATACCGAATGATTTATTTGTATTATTTACTAGCACGCTACGCCCGCTTCGTTGGTCCCTATTTTTAAATGAATCACTATAATTAATGAATTCTCAAAATTGCATAAATTTTTATCATGTGAGGAAAAAAAAAAAAAAAAACAGATCAGGAAAAATGTCGCACCGGGTTCCCCTGCCTTGGGCAGCACATAGCAGGCTGCGCCCGCTTCGCTGGTCCCTATTTTTAAATGAATCACTGTAATTAATGAATTCTCAAAATTGCATTAATTTTTATCATGTAATATATATATATATATATATATATATATCTGGTCAGCAAAAATGTCGCCCCGCGTTCCCTCTGCATTCGGCAATGTGCGCTGCGCGCGCGCATTTATGTTCGACACTCTTAATGAATCACTATATTATCGAAAAGGTAAAATTATAAAATACAAAACATTTCTTCTCTCATCGGTGGAATAATCGGCCCGGACCCCCACTGCCTGCGGCAGCGTATACCTGCGTGCTCGGCGCGCGTGTTCCTTTGTCCACCGTTCCCGCCACTCTTAATAATTTTTTACTTTCAAAAATATCCTCGATCGATTTATCGGCTTTAAAACTTAATAATACTAATTTTCAACGCTCTAATTCTTATTTCTATTATTTTGCCCCTTCGCCTCCCCCCTTACCGTCTATCATAATAATTTTACTAATTTGAAAATATCCGCAATCCATTTGTAGGTATCAAAAACCTCTATGCACCCATTTTGAACGATCTAACTCTGTTTTTATTTTTTTGCCCCTCCCCCCCCACACCCGGCCCTCCTAATAATTTTAAAAATTCGAAAATATCCACAATTGATTTGTAGGTATCAAAAACCTCTTTGCACCAATTTTGAACGATCTAACTTTATTTATTTATTTATTTTTTTTTTTTTTTTGCCCCTCCGCCTCGCCTTCTGGCCGGTTCTAATAATTTTACAAATTTGAAAATATCCGCAATTGATTTGTAGATATCGAAAACCTCTATGTACCAATTTTGAACGACTTAACTCTATTTTTATTTTTTGCCCCTCCGCACCTCCCCCTATTAAGAACTTTACACTTTCGAAAATATCCCCATTCGACTGGCAGGCTTCTAAAAACTGTACCAATTTTGAATGGTCTAACTTTATTTCTATTTGTTTTGCCCAATAGCCCCCCTCCCCTTTATCGCCCCACCTGGGGGCTGAATTTCTAAAAGTCCAGAAATTGTTTTTCAGATATTTGTATTAGCTATATTTTATAGAAAATTTTCACGTATACCTCTATTTTTTTTTTTATTTTTTTTTTATTTATTTTTTTTTTTTTTTGAGATATATAGGATTATGTGAAATCACGTTTTGCGCATGTGAAATCACGTTTTGCCCCCTTCCCACCCTTAGGGACCGAATTTCTAAAATACCAGAAATGGGTTTTTAGATATTTGTATTAGCTATATTTTAGAGTAAAAATTGCACACATTTTTTTGTTTGTTTGAGATATATAGGATTATGTGAAATCACGTTTTGCCCCCTCCCCCTTTCCCTTGGAGACCGAATTTCTAAAGTTCCAGAAATTCGTTATTAGACATTTGTGTTAGCTATATTTTAAAGCAAAAATTTTACGAATATCTGTTTTTTTGTTTGAGATATTAAAGATTTTGTGAAATCACGTTTTGCCGCCCCCCCCCCCCCTTGGTGGGCGAATTTTATAAAATCGCTTCTTAGTGGATGTCTACGTCATAGAAGAAACATTGTCACATAATTTCATGCTTCTATGTCCAGGGGTTTGGTCTTGGCGATGATGAATCACCCACTCACGCTCTCACTCAGGACAAACGAATTTATATGTATAGATGTCACTAATTATTTATATTTTAATACCAATAGTAAAATATTTTTGAAAGTTTTTTTATTGCACTTTTTAACTGTCAATTATTAAATATACTTTATTAAATGTGTTTTGTGGCTACTAGTATGTTCTATGCAATTTTTAGACTGCTGAGATACAATTATTTTACTTTTATTTATTTATTGTTTTGAAATGTCATAGAAAAAGTTACAAATAACAATTTGAAACGTTTCAAACAACACTCAAACTGAAAACAATAATATTATACAGTAACGTAAAAAAAGTTAAAATTACCGAAAAGTGGTGGGGGGTCTGTTCAATGTTGAATTATATTTTCTTCAGAATCTATAAATCTTCAGCAATTAGTCTCTTAAAAATTCTGTAAGCCGATGTGGTAAGTTAAATTTGTACTGTTCACATTTCATGCCAAAGCTAAGTAATATTTAAAAAAAAAAAAAAAAAAAAAAAAACGCACAGTTGCAAGTTTAAATTAACACTGAAACTCGCTCTAATAAATTTAAACATTAAATTGAAGCAAGTTTTAGATAGTGAAAAGCGGCGATGAAAGATAAAGAGTGACATACGTCTTTCATCATTCTTAAAAAAAGACTTTTTTCTTTTCTTTTTCCATGCTTTTTAACACAATTCTTTTTCATCAGAATGCGTGAATCTTCATCAGTTAGTTCCTTGAAAATGTAACTGTAAGGTTAATAATTTAAGTGGTTATCAAAGGTTTAACGAGGTTTATTGAGTACATCAGTTTAAAAAAAAATATGTAAGCAGAGTTAAAATACAATTATGAATAAACTACAATTTTTAATTTTAACTTCAAAATAAATTGCTTAAAATAAATTTAAATGGCAAAATGAACCTAAAACTTCTCATTTACCTAAATATCCAAAATAAAAAATATATATTACATTATTTAATGTCATGAAAAAGCAAGTTAAGCGCAGAAAAAAAAAAAACTTTTGAGAAAATTCGATAGTCCAAATCTTCTACATTCTGCGAGAAAAAAAAAAAATATATATATATATATATATCTTCTTACTTTCATACATTTTCTTTTACTCTTCTACTTTTTTCTTGGTTTTTACATTCTTTAGATTTTTCGATCATTTCCGAAATGATATAAGTTCATGAAGAACAGGTGCTTTGAAAATGTTTTATACTTTATATTTACGAATGCATTTTTTTTTTTTTTTTTTGCGAATAACGTGTCCTAGTATCCAATCGATGTAGAGTGGGAGATGGTAAAAACCTTTCCCATGTTTCTATCACGTGTTTCACAAACAATGATCAATAGCCATTGGTCGGAGTTATTGCAGTTTGACGTGACTTTAACCGCAATGGGAAGGAAACAACAGACTATCCAAGTTTAATGAAGAATGTCCGGTAAATAACTTTTCTTGACTACAAAGACTAATAATAACTATTGTATTCAAGTAGTCTTCCTTTGAAAAATGTATCACATTTTCATCAATGAAATATATTGCATACAGTCTGCTTACGTAGTAAAGAATAATTAAATGATCATTTGTAATGTATGTATATGTTGTTGGAAATCCCTTAACTAGGTTGCACATCAGTAAATTTTAATTTGCCACATGTGCAGAATTTTTTCATAACGTTTTTAAATAGTACAGAAATTGCTGATTTTGTTCAAATATGTATACTTTTTAACATGTAGACAGGCAAAAAAAATCCCTATTGAGTTTTCAGAAAAATCGTGAAAAAAAAAAAAAAAAAGTCGAGAGGCTTTTATTTATGACAATATTCGATACATAACTAATACCTAGTAATGAATTAATTCTATTTAAAATTATTTTTAACACATTAAAACAAAAGAAGCAAATAAATAGATCAAAATTTTTACCAGTTTTTGTTACACACACCATTCTGCTTATAAAAGTTATGAGATATACGATTAAATATCTGTGATAAATAGTTTAATAATTATTTTTAAATTGCATATTGAATAACATTTATACAGTACCCTTTTGCAATTAGTATAATTAAGTTCAGTTTAACATATGTTTCATAATAGCTTTGAAGATCAATTGTAATTTTTTGAAGAAAATAAATAGTTTTTAAAACAATGTTAATAAAATGAATATTGGATATATAAGGATTAAAATAAATTGTATGTCACAATTGTTACTTAAAATTATCTATTAAATATATAAAAAACATACATATAGTTTTTCTTTAATAATTTGTTTAAGTTATTATTTGACATTTTTTTTTTTTATATCAGTATGAAACTATTGTAGAAGACATTGAATTTTTAATCTTACTTAATATGATTATTTAAAAAATTCATAATTATTTTAACTAACATAAACATTAAACTTTTTTTTAATACTCACAATATACATTTGCCGCTGTATTTTGAAGTTGGGACTTTTTCGAAACTATAATATATTCTTAGTGAAAACGAAACTGTAGCGCATAATTTCTAAACTAATATTAACTCTTTATTCACGCGTCTTCCTAAATTTTGAGATAAACAAAATATAAAACAAATGATTTTATAAATGAAATTAAAAAAAAAATGTTGCAAAGTAGCCAGGAAAAAAAATTAAATTTCAGCTGGCTATATACTTTTTAGTCACTAGACTCGACAATGGCCGAGCGATTCGCTTTAAAACTATAAAAGTTTGTGTTTCTGAATTCAAAACCATGTACGCTCCTCAGTCTATCTTTTAGAAGTTTTCTGTTGTTTTCTACAAAACTTGAGCGAATATGCGCTAGGACACCTAGAAAGAATGCCACGGAGTTTGTTCAATGCAGCTTTATATGAGTAGTAGTGTCAGTCGGACTCAAACCCAAACGCAACAAACGCACAACATATGTTCACGTTTTTTTTAAGATAATAATTAAGTTTTAATATATATATATATGTATATATATCGCCAAATAATAAAAATGTCCAAAAGTAATTTTAAAACAAGCACGCACTAGTACTCATTAGTTTTTTTTTTTTTTTGTTGTTGTTGTTGTTGTTATCTTACTCTTAATAATAATAATAATAATAATTAATAAAAATTTAAAGTTTTGAAAGTAAGTTATCTCTAAAAAGGACATAATCAGCTATTTGTAATTCGTCTTTAAATTTATTGGTTATTCACATAGATATTCTTTTTCTTTTTTTTACTTTCTCTTACCCATAAGGTAGAGAAAGTGTTGTTTTTGGGTCAAATTTTCGAACGCGAGATTTTGTTATATTTACACGTTTTGAGGTCCCCTGAATACGAAAATCATGTTTTTAGCAAATGGTGTGTGTGTATGTCTGTGTGTCTGTCTGTGTGTCTGTCTGTTATCAGCATATCTCAAAAACAAATTATGGCAGAAAGTTGAAACTTGGTATTCTAAATGTGTATCATATAGGCATGCTACAGTAAGCTTTTCGTTAAGATCAAGCTAATGGTTTGTGTACAGGGACAATCAAGAGAATTCTAATACATTACGTCTATGGGGGAAATTGCAGGAAAGTAGAGTTTAACGTCTATAGACTGCACTAAACCAAATGAAACGAATATATATATTTCGTAATAGAGATAGTTAACTGGGAAAAAATTTTTGTTTGTAGGAGCCTCGCCTCCACCCCTGGGGGGGGGAGTCCCCCCTCGAGGGGAGTAAATTTTCATGATGGGTATCTTTCAAAAGAGCTCGCGAATACCTTTAAAACGAATGGTTGAACCATCGATCTGAGATAATTTAAAACAAAGTTATCGATTTTTTTTACTTTTAATGAGAAAAAAAATCGTACTTTTTTTTTTTTTTTTTTTTTATTTTGAGAATAAAATGGACTTTTTTTTTGGATATTTGGTGTTATACTACTTCTCTAATATGGAAATCGTCTGCATTATCATGAAAGATAATTTTTTTAAATAGTAATTTTAATAAATTATTTTTTAAAAAAGACTTATTTTTTAATAACCGAATTAAATTCTATATAAATGTAGGTGCATTAATGAAACGGGGGGTAATGATAATTAGTTCTGTGTACACAGAACTAATTATCATATAAAACTCTTCAGAAGCCTAATATGAATTGTTTAGCATAGGTTTACATAACAGTACTCGTTATCTTACCTATTAATCTGCAACCTGTATTTATTGTATTAAATTTCAGGGTAAGAGAAAGTCGTGTGAGTGACACACCAGATTATTTTCCTTTCAAAAAATGTACTTTTATGAAAAAATCCATGTAATATAAGTTTAAAAAAAAAAAAAAATAATAAATTCAATCATTTTTTAATAACGAACATCTGAAAAATTTCTGTTCATACATTTGTTTAAAAATTATGTGTAAAAAGAAAAATGGGCAAAAAATCATGCCGTGCGCATCTAATATTAAAACTTCTCAACTGTACGTACTTGTTGTATAGTATAACTTTGAATTATTTGCCCTGTTATCACACAACGGACAGAAAGACTAAAGGCATAGAGATAGACTACTTGAATTTATAATCACTTTTAAACATCCTTGGAAATTGTTAAAAATGCTTAACGCCTGCAGGCCTTAGATTCTAATTGTAGCCTTTAATGCATCTGAATATTTTAGTGTAACCCTGTAAATCTGAAGGTAAACATTATCTTAATCAGTACAAAATATTATTTTAGCATATGGACAATAAATGTCAATTTTTTTATTATTTTTTTTTTTTTTTTTTGTAAAAAATTATTTAAATGTGATTTATTTAAATGTGTGTTCAAAAACGCATGCGTTGGCATTTTATTAAGTGTTCCTGTACACAAACCAGTTATACAGGACTTATTAATACCATTTTAAATAGGGAACATACCACAGTGAACTTGAATAACATATGGCATTTTTAAAAATTTCTGAAAATATTTACGGACGCTGGAGTCGAACTGACGGACAGACAGGAAGATGAATAGTCACACAGGCAGCTACAGAAATTCAAAACATATTCACTCTTAAAAATTGTCAGAAAGTATTAAAAACGTGTTATACAAATAACAATGCAATTTCAGCAAACTTCCAGTAATATCCCTTAATGTAAATGAATATTTTTGCGTGGACATGTGGATCTTAATACGATACTATATTCTAGAGAAAACATTCTTTTGTGGATATGAATAACATATTGAAATTACTTCATTAAGATTTGTGCACAAGTGAGGTTATTAAAATTTGGTTTATAGAAATACCTCTCATAGAACGTAATGCTTTGGAATATTTTCGTGTGTCCCTGTACACAAACCAGTGGTGGTATTTATTTAATTTTCTATAAAAATATCGTGAACTTGAATAACATATGTCAATTTCATTAAGATTTTTGCAAAGTAAAGGCATGAACATATGGTTCATAGATTTTTCTCTCATAGAATGCAACGCTTTGGAAAACTTTCGGATGCCCCTATACACAAATCATGAGAGTTAGTTCATTTTTAGTAGGAAAAAAACGATAGTGAACTTGAATAGCATATATCAGTTTCAAGAGATTCCATGGACATTCACGAGAGTTAGAGCACGGACAGACAGACAGACGGACGGACAGAAAAACAGAGAGACAAAACTATGTCATTAACGCTTTTCTACCTTGATGGAAAGTGTTAAAAAGAGCAAAGAAAAATTTGTGTTTAGACTTTTGAAAATCATTGGTGAAATATTAATTTGTGTGCGGTCTCATTTTTAAGAACACTTAAGGAATAGTGGAGGTTGAAAATCGTTCTTTGAAATTACTGTCTTAGATTTATGAAATTTTGCATGGGTATGCATTGAATTATGTAAATATTAAACATATTAAAATTTCTTGAAAACTATGTAAATAAAAATTTAAAAAATGACATATCTCACAATTTTATTTTTATTATTATTTTTATTATTATTTTTAAAAAATTTTAAATGTTCCTTGCACCTGAGTTATTACTCATTTTCCCCCGATTTTATAGTATATTATAAATATATTCCAAATATTTTTGTGCATTAATTTGTGAAAGGAATGTTAAGTTAATATATATTGTATATATATATATATATATATATATATATTAATTTTTTGTATATGAATATTAAAAATTTGCATGAAATTTAATCATTCAAGCAGAAAAATATTTTGTAAAAACTTATTTATCAGACAAGCTACAAAGTAATGCACAAAAATATTTAGAATATTTTGATAAACCATAATAATGGAAAATCGATGGAAAAGTTTAAAAATTCAGCTACGTGGAGCATTTTAAAATCTTTCAAAAATATTAATATTTTGGATTTGGCACCACTGAAAGTTTCAAATAAACGCTTATATTTCCATTTAATATTTATAAATTGAACTATATTAGATTTGTTCAATCAAATATATATTCATTCAACAATTCTTATGGTTCTTGATACATTTTTTACATATTTGATGTCTTTAAATTGCGCGTTCTCAGTTTGCATTTTTACATGAATTCCTGATCTACAAAATGCTTAAACTTCTACAGTTAGTTAAGAAATGACTTAATATATTTTTTAAAATATTTAATAAAATCTACTAGGGATGTATTTTGAAATTTATTAATTAATTTTTAGAGAAAAAAAATTAAAAAAAGGCTTATCTATGTAAAAATTTGCAAAGAAAAAATAAATATATTGCTATACATTATCTACCAGAGACTTTTTGTCAAATATCTAAAAAAAAATCTTTAGGAAATATCTTGAAATTTTGCGAGCATAAAAAAACATGTTATACCTCATATACTGCAGCAAAAGGTTTGTCCTGAAGACGAAAAGAGGACTAGTAAAAGAAAAAACAAAAATCAAGTCTTTTCTTGGACCGCCCTGTAAAAAGTAATACTTGAAAGGATTTTCAACTGTTGCATGTAATTATAAAGGGTTTTTCTAATTATCTGTATAATTTTTTATGGTGCTACCACATATAATCATAGAGATATAACGATTTCTTTAAAAATATGAAAAAAAAAAAAAAAAAAAAAAAAAAAAAAACACTTTTTTAATTATTACACTTAGGTATTAGACCCAGAGCAAAGTATTGCGGAACTTGGCATACTGCATTAGACGCTGCATACAGCAATCATAATGCAAAAATGTTAACTATCTTTCGAAATATACGCAATTTTACTAAATATTTTTAACTACGCGTACAAGAGGCCCAATTTCCTTAATTTAATAGCGAAAAGTACTGAGTTACTTGTATGAAAATCCCAAACAAATATTGTGTAAATATAAAAAGTTATGAGAGATAAAATAAACATAATTTCAGTTCCTTTCAAAATAAAAGCTAGGCTATAAGGGTTTTACTTACCTTGCATTAACCATTTGCAAAATCATTTGTATTCCCTCAAAAATAGAAAATAAAAATCGCATCAAATTTCTGAAAATATACAAACATTAGCAACAATATTTAAAAAAAAATAGCTAAATAAATAAATAAATAAATAAATAAATAAATAAAGATTTTTATACGCATGAGAATACACTGAGGGAAAAAAAAATACCGCCTTCATGTAGAACTAATATATAGTCATATTCTAAATCCCTAAACTAGAAATAGAGTTTTTCGAGTTTAGCGTATAAGGTATTCAAATCAACTGAATGGGCGAAGTGGCTGAGAATTTCTAGTCTATATGTTTCTAGATGGTGAAACGATATATTATATAATCCTTTGTATTGCGAAAAATTCTCGCTGTGATTTCTAGAACTGATGCATTATCTAGAATTCTAGTAACTAAATTTTGCTTCTTGTCTTCTAATTTATTTGTAGAGATTTTCAAACAAGTTTAACTACGATAATTTGGTAGAGCCACAATTTATTTTCCAGGTGTCAGTCGTAGGTTTTTTTCCAGTTTGGTTATTATTGTTTTTATTATTATTATTATTTATTATTTATTATTTTATTTTATTTTATTTATTTATTTATTTTTAAATTTATTAGATATAAAAATCTTAAAAAGAATAAAAATAAGACACACGAAAGGGTACCTCAGAAATGGGATTAATATAACGGTGTTTGGGTTATGGTTTCTGAGGTAGGTACCTATACTCAAGGAAGAAACACTCTTCATATTTTCTGGAAATTTCTCTTCATATATGTTTTCAAGAAAACGATGGAAAACTCTGACCGCCCAGTTTGAAAAGTGCGATTTGGTTTGATTCGGCTCCTTTTTTTGCCATCTTTGTAGCATAATTTCTCGACCGCTGATGAAGTCTATTAAACTGCTATAAAATATATCCAAAATAATATTAATTTTTAAATGTCATACTCTCTCTCTTATATTTTCTTTTTAAATTCTAAATAAATAGTTTATTATATTGAACAAATACTGGACAGTGTAAATAAGATAAAATTTATTTTGCTGGGCTCATTTCTTTGAATAGAAAATCTGTGAATGATTTCGTAAGTTAATTATTTAAAGAAAAAAAAATCCATTTTTACTTCCTCTTACCCATATATATGGTAGAGAAAATATTATTTTTGTGTCAAATTTATGAAATTGAGCTTTGTTATATTTGCAAGTATTAAAATCCATTGAATCTAAAATAATGTTTTAAACTGTTGGTCTGTAAGCGTGTCTTTGCGTGTGTGTGCATAGTGTGGTGTGCATATAGTTTAAAGACATAATGGAGGTCTACTTAAAATTAAGCTAAATGTTTTTTTCTATTGAATGTAAATGATCGAAGTGCTTTGCTACATTTTAGTATGTCAACAAACACTGTTTAGGAAAGCAAATTATTATTATTAATTTTTTTTCATTCCCACATTATAAATAGAGTATTTTTTAATGTTCTATTTTCATTTTTTTTTTTTTTTTTTGTGTGTGTGTGTGTGTATAATATTACGTTTTCATGTTCCGTCAATACGAAAGCTCAATTTTTTGCGTTTTATCTGTATGTATAGTTATAATCAGCAAAACTAAAAAACAACTGCCGGAAATAGAAAATCGGCATTTTGAAGTTCGTATTTGGTGTCTACTTGAAACATTTGATAAAGTTTGGCGAGTTTGGAAGCAAATTAATAACTGCCTTTTTTTTCTTTTTCTTTCTTTCTTTTTTAACAAATATTGTTACTCTGAATGAAAGGGGAATTACGGGAGGTGGTAGCCTCCCCTCACACACAGAATTATACGGTAAATAAAAATTTTCCAAAACCTATTTTAGATTATTTAAGTTGATTGAAAATTATTATCTATCTATCTTATTTATATACTATTTATTCTGCAAACTGTCTTTATAGTATTGAAATGCAGGGTAAGAGAAAGTCATGTGAGTGACACAACAGTTTACTTTCATAAAGAAAATTCGTTTTTCAGTGTTTCTTAAGTTCAATTTTATTAACAGTATACAAGTATAACAGAGTAACAAAAATAATAAAAATGTTCTTTATTCGTGTAAAAGAAAACCAGAATTATAATTCTGGTATGGTATTAAGTATGTATATATATGTGTACAATTTTAAAAGTTATAACAACTTATAGAAATTTGTTTTTATCCTATAAATTATTTGAATAAGATAATTTTTAAATGCCTATTTTGTTTTCATTCCATCTTAGTTTTTAAGTATATGCTATCAATTAACCGGACATTTTGCATAGGTGTACAACTGTATGTTTTATCATAGTGTTAGACCAATGATGAGGTTAATTTACAACATTGGGGTCCTTGGCCTTCTTGGTAGGTTCTTCGTGGGGGACTTTTTATGGAGCCTTAGTCTAAGTTTCACGCAATTGTCTGAGAAAACCACGAAAAACTCGAAAGGTCTTTTCAGACAAGCGTCACATCTTGTTTATTTATTGGCCATTCATGAGTTTTTCTTTCTTTCTTTTTTTTTTTTTTTTTTTATTATTATACTACCTTTCTATAAATGAACGGACACTTTTCATCTCAGACGGTTTTTCAAATATATCAAAAAACACTAAACAAATCAATTTAAAACTTCAGGAGTATAAAAAACATGTTATTCTTCATATATTTTAGTTAAAGGTTTGAGTCGAAAGTTATAGGGGAAGCAGTAAAAAACTAAAAGAAAAAAAAAATGAAAGTGTTGGCATCAACCTGTAAAAGGTAATGCTTGAAGTTCGATCTGGCTGTAGCATGTGATCATGAGACTCTTTCTTATTATCTGTTAAAATATTTATGTCTCTATCGTATTATAATCAGAGGTTTCTTTAAAAAATTGCAAGAAACATTTTCACTTTTTTAGCAATAACACGCAATGTATTAAACCCAGTGCAAAATTATTTTCAGGAAACTCGACATACAATATTAGACATAGCATACTGTAATTAGAAAGAAAAAATATTAAATATCTAATAAAATATGAGTACGTTTACTAAATAATTTCTAACTGCGCATGCATAAGATTTAGCGAAATTTTATTTGCATAATTTAATAGCCAAATATATTGAGCTACTTATATAAAAACCCCAAACAAGTATCGTGTAAACTCAAAAATTTCTTCATCATAGAATGAACTAAATTTCAGCTGTTCCCAAAAATAAGAAATTTATAAGGTGGTTTTCTAAACATTTATTTACAGTCACAGAAAACTGTATTACCATTCACTAAATTAAAATAAAATGTGAGTACAAACGCTTATAGTTTAGGTTTTTTTTTTTTTTTTTTTTTTTTTCAAGAGAAACTGAATAGAAATTCATTCTATGGCGTAGAAATTTTTGAGTTTACGCGATACTTGTTTGGGGTTTTTATATAAGTAGCTCGATGCATTTGACCATTAAATTATGCAAATGAAATTTCGTTAAATTTTATGCATGCGCAGTAAGTTTCACATTTTATTAGATATTTAATATTTTTTTCATTCTGAGTATGATGTGACTAATGTTGTATGTTGGGATTCTCGAAAATAGCTTTGCACCGGGTTTAATATATTGCGCGTTATAGCTAAAAATGTGATTTATTTTTTTCGCAATTTTTTAATGAAACCTATATATCTCCCTGATTAAATGCGCAGAGACTTAAAAAATTATACAGAAAATGAGAAAGAAACCCATATTTACATGTTACAGCCAGATCGTATTTCAAGCATTACTTTTTAAAGGGTGATGCCAAATACTTTAATTTTTTTTTTTTTTTTACTGGTCACCCTTTCAGTTTTGGCGCAAAACTTAAGTACATTAGGTATAACATGTTGTTTACACTCCTGAAGTTTCAAGATGATTTTTTCAGTACTTTTTGAGATAGTTTATAAAACGTTTGAAATCGCAATTGTCCGGTCATTTATGGAAAGGTTGTGTATTAGGAACTTGCTGAAATAAAGAGTTCGTAAGAAAAATGTATTAAAGTTCTGAGGGAGTTAGTGAGTTTTACGTCGCACTAGTGTTACGTTATGCTAAAATTCAGATGATATTCAAATTCAAATTTTCTGTTTTACTAATCGTTTTAACTAAAATTGTGTATTTTTTTGTTGAAAATTAAAAAAAAAAAAAAAAAACTATTTCTGAGATGTTTGTTATGCTGTGATCTCAAGTAAAACACCTGAAATATATCAATAAAGTAATTCTGACGCCAACCTTTTATTTGATTTATTGCTCTGAAATGCATTAAATCTCCATTGATTTTTTTAATGCACATATTCTAAAGCGAAGTTATAAATAAATTACGCATACGTCAAAGGATAGCAAAGGGAAATATTCTTTTAAAAAGTTCCAAGAATTATACATAAAATTCCAAAATAAGCATTTCATACATTATTCAAAATATTCATGTGATCAGAGTAGTAAGATTTGCATAAATACATCCAAATATCGATGCTTATAAATCGATTACATCTTGCGTAAATAATGCTTCAATTCTAGCAATTTATATTTCTATAAAAATTTTCTGAAAACACTATCAATGAATTTCTTGACATAAGAGTTTTCGTAAAGAACTTACAACTTAGTGAATTTTGGATAGAACATTAAGCGAAGTATTTTTTTAATCGTGTAAGAAAACATTTTAAAGTTATGTAAAATGTGTTGATGATACTTAATATTCAATTATGACTCTGCTCTTTAAATAAATGCATTATGTGATATCTATTTAAAGAAAATATAATTTTACATTAATTTAATTGTATCATTTAATTCATTGTTTTTGTAAGTGCGTATAAATAATAAGCCAATGGTTGTTATTAATCATTGTTAAAAAAAAATAAACGGGAATTCTTAAACAGAAACCTCTATATTTTTTCCTATAATTTTATTATGCTGGAAAAAGGCATACTAAAGGCTTTACTCACTTTCCTACTGTTATTTGGAAAATTTAAAACCAATTTTTGGTTAAATATTTATACAGACTATACGTACAGATAGATACAACATGTAGGATTTCTTAGATTCCTGATGTTATACTTCGTTGTGTTACTATCGCTACGGTTTGTGTTTTAATTTCAGTGTCCTATATATAGTCCGGAAACATGTCATCCCAATTTCGATACTATACGGAGAGGATGGCTACACCACTTTTTTAACTCAGTGACCTGCCCTGCACATGAAGTAGTACACTTCTTGATGTAGAACATATTAACGAGGACCAGACACCGCTACATTCTCGGCCTTTTTGCAAACTACTCGAGAGAGGACATCCTCAGAAAAAAATTTTGTGTTTTAGTGGGAAAAGCACTTAACTAGATATAGTACTTTGTTCAGATATAGCCTTCTTGTCTTCTCGATATACGATTTTTGATTCCTAAAAGAATCTGTGACAAGAGCCATTTAAGTGGCACAAACTTTTCTTTCTTTACCGTGAATAACAGAAATCCGGTAAATAATCAAATAGCCGGCATCGTCAACAAGTGCCAGAGTGTGAATTAGTCAACGGGCCATCATTGTTATGAGCTTTCAGAGGCGAAGTCTTACTCGTGTACCATTATTGACTGCACGACACAAAGCTCTTCGCCTCGACTGGGCTCACGAACACCGTCATTGGGCTATTGATGATTGGAAACACTGGAAACACTGTCCTGACGAGTCTCATTTCCAAATGTATCGGTCGTATGGACGTATACGGGTGGGAGATTATTTAATTAATCCATGGACCTAGATTTGAACAGGCGACTGTCCAATTTGATGGAGATTATGTCATGTTATGAGGTGCGTGCAGTTGGAGTGATATGGGACTCCTAATGCATCTAGAAATGACTCTGACAAGTGACAAATGCGTAAGCATGCTATCCGATCACCTGCACCCATTTATGTCTATTGTGAATTCCGACGGACTTGGACAATTCATGCAGGACAATACGATAACCCACATGTCGACTGTTGCTACTGATTGGCTCTAGGAACACACATCTGACTTTATGCACGTTTATTGGCCACCTAATTTATCAGAGATGAAATTATTGACCATATTTGGGATGCCAGGCAACGTGCTGTTCAGAAGAAATCCCCTCACACGCCTATGTATTTGTGGATTGCCCTGCAGGATTCATGTGGGAATTACCTCCAGTACACCTCCAGGCATTAGTCGTGTCCATGCTGCGTCGTGTTGCAACACATCTGGATGCTTGAGGGGGCTCTACAAGATATTATTCAGGAGTACAGGTTTTCTGATTTTTCAGTGTATATTTATTTCATTGTAATCAGTTACATCATTTTTGTTATTATTATTATTATTATTATTATTATTATGTAAACATCGTTACTTGGTGTAGTATAAACGCCATATTTGTGTTAATAAAATAAAACTAACGATAAAATTAAAACATAAACTTTGGAAAGAAATAATGAGTGTTAATGAGCCTATAGCTTTTATAAAACTAAAGTTTTTCTCATTTTTTATCTATGACAAATACCTTTAATTTCTCTTTTTCTTGGGTTTTTTCTTTTAATTTATGACAAAAACTTTTATTATTTACTTATTTATTTATTTTTTATTTTATTTATTTATTTATTTATTTATTTATTTATTTATTTATTTATTTATTTTTTTTTTTTGGGGGGGGGGGGGGGGGTCCATGAAATTTGATTTGTTTATCCATGTTTGATTAATTTGCAGTCATATTTAAAATGCAAAGTATAATGCTTTTTACGCAAAAATGTTAATTTATTTTTTTCATAAAACTAAACATACATATATATATTTTTTTTTCATAAAACATGTAAAAAAAAAAAAAAGAAAGAAAGAAAGAAAGAATGTGAAAAATTAATATTTAGTTTCTAAAATGAATATTACGGGAGGAAAAATAATGTTTTCGTAAACACCAATTTTCCTTAAAAATTAAGTTTACTATACATCTAAAAAAAGTAGCTGCTATCAAGAGTATGCTAAAATATTTTTTAAATATAAAAATTAAATTCCATACCCATAAAATTGGATTAAGCTAAATTTCAGCTACAAGCGTCGTTGTATTTCTAGTATACGGGCGTTTGTCGCTAACTCAAGTGCAATCGAGTTTTGCCACGCGATGCTCAGTCAACCCAATTATTATGCTATGAAACAACTATATAACTGTGCAGTTAAGAGTACAAGTAAAAATAAATTAGGGTTTAGTCACCATATAATAATACGAATCATCTATTTAATTTCCCATGAATATTACTAAGCGAAACACAGGTGAATAAAGAATAATCATTATATATATTTACTTTTAATATTTTTTAATTACCAAAATTATATGAATGAAATGTTCACAACGATAATAATGTAACACATATTCTTAAGATAAAACATATTAAAATAAAGAACGAAATAAATGCAAAACTTGTAACTATTCACTCATACGAAATATTACTCCAAATTCTTAAAACTTAATCTTGGTAAGAAATACCTGATTCAAAAACTTCACACTTTGAAATTTGATTTTTGAATTTTGCTTTTCGAATACAGCAGTACTTTGGATAAAAATATATGATTTCAAAGACTTTAGTTTTGAGGATATTTTAAGCATACCTTGCAAAAATATTCTCTGCGTTTGTAGATTTGTGTGAATTCTTTAACCATTTTGTTTCACAACATTTAATAATTATTCATCGATATTTTTTTCTCAAAAATATTCCTTTTAGTAACATTTACATAGTAAAAATTGTAAAATAATGAAAAAATGCATTTATATGAAAGCAAATTCACAACATTTTAACAGAAAACTTAAATAAATAAATAAAAAAAAAAAACTGAAAGCATGTATGGAAAATTTAAAAGAATACAATAATTGAAATATATACATGCATTTGCATATTCATGAAAAAAGAATTCCCAGGAAAGATATTTATCAAAAAATGGTTTTAAGATTTAATTTTAAATTTCATGGAACTAACATTGAAAATATTTAATGTGATTAAAAAGCTTAATTTTTAGTCACAATTTTATTCGTATATAAAGAATAATGCTTTGGACGTCAAAAAACCTATTTTTAAAAAATCAATAAAACAGCAAAACGTTTACAGGTTATCATGGACAATTTTTTTTTCTACAAAGTTTCTCACAACAAAAAGTTTACATATAGAGTTTGGTGCAATAATTGATAGATCTGAGATATAGCAATGTGAAGAATCGAAGATATTAAATAGCAATGTATTTTTTGTTCGATATACATTATACAGCCAAATTGAATAAGCATAATTTTTTATAATGTCTATCTCACTTACTAAGTTTCGTGTATGTATAAATCAGAGAAGCGCATATAATGTCTTCCCGTTAAAGTTGTCAAATTGTTGCATAGCAGTGCCTCTTCTCGTTCGATATGCATTGAAATTGAATCAATATATATATATATATATATATAGTATCCATCACGCATAGTAAGTTTGGTGCATTTATATAACAGAAGTTCACATACTGCCTTCTGATAAACGGGATTAAATTAATGCATGTCAATGCTACTTGTCGCCGGATTCTCACAATATAAATTTTACAAATGCAGTGTGGGGCAATTTTAATCAATTGATGCTGAGATTTAGACATCTGAAAACTTGTAAAGAATTAAAAAAGCAGCGTAAATTTTCGCTTTTTTTTTCGAATATCTTTGTCACATGTGAATTTTGATGGTTTTATATAGTCGGCAGAAAAAAAATTTTCTAGCGCTAGCAAAAATTCCTGTATAATAAAGATCACTTTCGTGGAGGATCAAAACCGTGATGGCATGTCTCCGGACCACCTCTATGGATGTGTCCCAGACCGTCGCCAATTGCCCATCTGCGCAGCACAAGTGCGACGTAAAACACAACCATCATCATCACCATCACCTGTATAATAAAAGTACATTTAACAGAGATTTGTTAAATAAATCCATGTCAAATCATGTTCTTAATCAGTCTAAAAACATGATTCGACAAAGATTTATTTAACAAAATAGAATTAAGTGTACATTTTTTTACATAGGAATTTTTGCTAGCACTCAAATAATTTTGCAGCCGACTGTATATTATAGAAGCTTATGTAATGTCTTCGCGTAAACGGTATTATTTGCTGAATAGCAGCTCTACTTCATGTTCGATATGCACCCAAATAGAATCTACTTAGTTTTCCCTAACAGCCGTCTTACATACAGTCGGCAGCAAAGATATTCGAGTTCTAGCAATAAATCATACATAAAAAACGTACACTCAATACTGTTTCGTTAAATAAATCCTTGTCGAATCATGTTCTTAGACTGACTAAGAAAATGATTCGACAAGGTTTTATTTAGCAAGGCAGTATTAAGTGTAAATTTTTTATATAGGAATTATTGTTAGTGCTCGCATAATTTTGCTGCCTACTGTACCAAGTTTGTTGCATTTATATATCATAAAATCTGAGATATCGCCTACCCGCAAGCGGAACTAAAGTATTGCATAACAGCGCCCTCTCTCATCCAATTTGCACCCAAATTCAATCTACATAATCTTTTATAATATCAATCCTACACACAATGTCTGGTGCATTTATATATCATAGACGCTGACGTATTACATCTCATAAACGTTTTAAACTGGTGGAAAGCAGCACTGCCTGTCGGCTGATATGTACCCACATTCTATCAACATAGTGTTTCATATGACCCATATACATGCCCAATTTTGTGCATTTATACAATAAAAGGTGATATTTATCTTTTCATGAAATGGATGAAATTGCAGCATAACAGCGGCACCTGTTTGTCAATATATTAATAAATTCTAATAAACATCAACCTAAATCATATTCCAACCAAATATTAATCTATTTTGAATTATTTTCTGTGCTTTGTATAATAGAGCATTTATCAAATTTGGTAACACTCGCACAGAGAAATAAACAAAACGTATTCAGGACATCTTAAAAAATATAAATATATCGAAAAACACAGGTTAAAAAAAATTCACAAATCAAATACTTTCTTATTAAGTATACAGAAGAAAGTAGAAATGGAAAAGGCATTATTTAATCAAACATATTTCTTTCCTCTCTGTGCTTAAACTTGGTAACGAAACAGTATTTGGTACTTCTTGTACTTTTTATTCAATTTTTATTGCACATTCTAATTATTATTACGGCGGATGCATATTAATATAATATATTAATATTCATTGAAAGATTTAGAATAGCACATATATCATGTAACAGAATAAAAAAAAAAAAAAAAGAAAAAGAAAGAAAGAAAAAGAAACCTATTCGCATAAAACGCGAAGAAATAAATTACTCTAGAAAGTTTTGTAAAAAGTTTAACTAAACTTCGAATATTAGAATGTTTCCAAAAATTCTATCGTCAATGAAGTTAAAAATTTCATTTTCAAAAATTTCTTACAGTAAATCATAAGGAAGTCAATGCAAGTTTTACTCAGACATTAAAGGGAATTCTTGGAAGAAAGAACTTTAGATGCACGTTTATCTTCAAAATTAAGAATTTGAGGATGAAAAATTAGTTCTTCTTTCGATAAAAATTGTTGCATCAAAATTTAGGCAAGTTTGCACATTCTTTCGATTATTTAACGTAAAATTTGATGGATATGCAACGAGGTACGAAATTTGCTCATAGTAATAAATAACTTCTGACAGTATGAGGTTTTGAAACGGAGCTGTCAAATCTTATTAATGATAAGATGTAGAATTGAATTTTAAGGAAATCTGTTTTCAAGAACTTGCTGTTTCTCAATATCTATGTAGTTTGAGAAGTTTCACTAGTAGCATTTTTTACTGGATACTCCGTAAAACAATTTATTTTTGTTTTAGCATAATGGAAAAAAAAATAGCCATTATTTTTACTATATATTGTTTATAGATAATATATATTATGTATTTCAATCAGGATTTTTATAGACGGTTGATATTCTGATTTTTTTTTTTACCACTATTTTCGGAAAATAAACTTCTACATTAAATTAAAGGCTTAATTTATGTCAAAATTATTTTGAGAAGAAAAAGACGTAGGAACCCAGATTTTAGTACAAAATCATTGCTTATGTAAAAATTGAGCAATGCGTTAGGGGTTTAATTTTTTACTGATATATTTAGTGATATAATTAAGTCTTAAAATAATTTAAAATAGGCTGTTTCAGCTTACTATTTCATTTAGGATATGCAGAATATACGGATGCTATTTTAATATTAAACTGCATTAAATACTTAATTACTTTTAACTTATTTCTGACATTTTATTAACAAAAAATAATAAAAGCGATAAAATGAATTTAGAATTATGAATAATATATTAACAGTTAAGGAAACGTCAAAATATGTTTCACTTAATGTGTTACACATTGTAACAAAAAAAAAAAAAAAATGCCACAATAAATATTTATTACATTAGGAAAGATGATTAAATTGTTTAAATGGATTAGAAATCAAAAATTATTCATTGTAATTAATAATAATAATAATAATAATAATAATAAATGGTGCTAAGAACCAAATCATTTGAAACTTCGTCCTCTCACACAGTTCATAAATTAAAATTTTATCCTAAAAAATAATAATAATAATAATTTTGTGCGAGAGACATATTTTGCTCTCAAAGGTCACTGCCTTCTACAATTTAAAAAAAATTAAATTTTAATTCTGAATAATAAATTATTATTTTAAGATTTTTCTTTTTTTAAATAAAATCATTTCATGAACAAAATATCTTCTGCTTATTTTTTTCCTTTCTTTCTTTTTCTTTTTTTTTTCTTTTCTTTTCTTTTCTTTTTTTTTTTTTTTTTTTTAATACAAAAGATAAGAATTTATTTCAAATTGTCAGTTTTTTTTTTTTTTTTTTTTTTTTTTAACAAAAGTCAGTTAATAAATCAAAGATAAATTACACATTACAAAATAATAACTAAAATACTGTTTTAAACAGATATGAATTTTGGATAATATATATATATGTATATATATATAGTGCTCCATGCGTAGGTTTTCTTTTTGTAACCAGCTATAAATTGTGTAATTCAATGTCAAAGAAGGAATATATATATATATATATATATATATATATATAAATTTACAACATATCAGAATTTATCAACAAATAAAAAAAAGAAAGGAATTTAGTATATTTATATGCGTATTTCATATTTAAACACCCAATTTGTTCACGCAAGCAACGCACAAATATTAGAGATTTTACGAAGCTTTTTCTTCTTTTTAACTTTGAAGGATGGCTAAAATTATTCTTCCCGGACGTTTAATGTATAATAATAATGGAATATTTTTTGTTACAAAGGCTATATATATATATATATATATATATATTTATATATATATATATATGTTGAGAGAGAGAGAGAGATTTGCAATTGTTAAAATTATTCCGTAGCATTATTAGTATGCGCCCTTTTTATACCACTTTTTTAGAAAAATAATTTTTCTGTGCATTTAACTGTAATTATATATTGAAGAAAATTCAATGTACAAAGAAAGTAATGTGAAAAAACATGAGATATAAAAAATGCTCTTTTTCTGGTGTTGAGGCTAATTGACTTCACGGGGTTCCTAATCCTGAGGTGGTGTACACTCCGTAAGGGTGCAAGTTGTCCTGGCCCATATTTACGGAGAAAACTTCAAACTGCAAGGTCGACGAGCGCGACCTGAGATCGAACCCGGCACTTCCCGTTTGCGAGCTTTGAACGCAGATCCACTCGGCTGCTGATAGGGCTTAAAATATTTTCGGAAACTCTGTATATATATATATGTGTGTGTGTGTGTGTGTAACTTTAATTGAAAGTTTCACTTATGCATTGTGTACATTTTCTTTTATCATTAATGTTTATAATGAAGTTTTGCAATTTAATAAATATTTTGAATCGTCCATTGCACGCACGCATACTAATATATTAGCTAGAATTATTTAAGGCATTATTTACAAGTTTTTATTTGCTTATTTGTTTATTATTTATTTATTTATTTAATTAATTTATTTTTATTTAATTAATTTATTTTTATTTATTTATTTATTTATTTATTTATTTATTTATTATTATTATTATTATTTGACTGATTATATCTATAAGAAATTGAAATCTTTCCAATTCAGCAATGAGAAAATTAACAATGTACTTCAAACATAAAAAGAAAAAAAAAAGAAAAAATATTGACATAAAGTAGAATGTAACTATTACAAGCATGTATTAGAATTTATTATGCGCTAATGATACAAAGTTTAGAACTACTTATTTTATTTTTTTCGTAAGTCAATAACTTATACATATGTAACATCTCTAAAATAATCAAAGTCAATAAAAGTATATTAAAAAAATAAATAAATGAATAAAAACCTTCGCAATGTACTGATATTTTCTCTGTATTACATTTAAAAAGTATTCGCTGGTTTAAAATAGAAGAGTGAATGAACGTTCCCATTTCCTCTTTTCTTTTTTCTATACTTTCATTTATTTATAGAAATTTTAAATGTGTTTACTTTATGACAAATTTAAAAATTAATTTCAATTGCATTTTTGTTTATAGAAATTACTGAAAAGCAATACATTTGAAGTATTAAAAAAGAAATATGGAGATACTTTTTTGCTATATAACAGTATTTTTTTTTTTTTTTTTTTTTTTTGACCATTTAAGTTATAAAATATTGACATGGATCCTGTAAACTTTTTTCCAATGTATTATTCCCCATATGTCTTCAACTCAGTTTATAACGCAGATATTTAGAACTTTTGAAATAATTTGTAAATATAAAATTATCCTTTTTTTTTTAATGTTAGTGTGCCATTTCATGTATATGTATTTTTACGATATTAATAATTTATATACTCTTCTAAATGCAATCAGTCAAATTCTCAAAATTGCTAAAACAAATGCAATGATGTTTGCGCTAAATCAAATGTAATGATTTTTATGAAGAAGACGTGTATTTTAAGGAATGTGTAACTTCAAACTTTTTAAGTAATTCAAAAATCTTTAAATTGTATTTTTTTATAATTGATATTTTGATTCGAATAAATCAAGCTATTTACGAAGCATAATGTATTGTATATAAGTGAAAGTGACATTAGGTAGACATCTGTTAAAGAATGTTTTGTGCTTAATAAATTTTTCCCAAATTACGTTTTAAAAAATAAAAAAATATCTTTTTAAGTTAAATAAATCAATGTCTCCAAAAATTGTTATTTTCCTATTCTGAGTTAAAATGTAAAAGTATTGTGTTTATAAAATTAAACTGTATTATTAAAATTAACTTCAAAAAGTATAGTTATATAAAATTTGTGAAATAGTTATGGGTTATCATTATCTTTAAATGGGATGAATATTTTTGTACCATTTTATAGACGATTTTTCAGATTTGTCATTAGCTTCAGCACATGAGAAAATGAATACACTAGTACACTTCCATTTAAAAATAGAAATTATAGTTATTTAATTGAATTTTTAAATTTTCAAACATGCTAATATTTAATTTTTTTTCCGGAGCATTATTGTTCCCGCCTTTTTTTTTCACATCACTTTCCATAAAGGGCATTTTTCTTTTTTCTTAGTCATAATTACATATTGAAGAAAATATCACTACAAATAAAATGTGTGAAAATGGACGTGTATTAACAGTGCTCCATAATAAATTAAAATGTTGTCATGTCTGAATTCTGAATGCACGTTTACTAAAAGATGATAAAAAACATGATACAAGAAAAAAAATCGTCGAAAATGTGTCAATTTCATGAGTGATTAATAACTAAAAATAAAAATATGAAAAAACATTAAACCTATTTTATAATATTTTTTAACAAAATAATTATTTAACTACAGAGAAAAAAAAATTTCCTTAAAGATTAATCTTCAGATAAAGTTCTAAAAAATTAAAATAATAATAATTATTATTATTCTTATGCACATTTTATTTGTTTTATCTAGCATTCTTAAGTTTGTTGAGAAAACAAGTTGCATAAGTCACATTTAGCTTTATTAATATATACATATTTATGTATTTGTGCGTGTACATATACTCTAGGTTGCATTAAATTTGCACAAAATAGTCATTTTATATCAAGCGTATAATTAAATAAGACTATAGTATTATTATAATACTGATAGGATTATTTCTTTGTTTCTTTATATATATAACATTCAACATAGTTTTAATTTTTCTCATGTATGAAAGAGAAGAAAATAACTAAATAATTTTTCTGTGCCTGTTATAAATTAGTTTTACTTTCACTCTAAATGTTTTTAACCATTTACAATAAATAAAATATCTGACTAAGCATGACGAACTCATGACTAAAAACAGAAGAAGAATGTCACATCCCCTCGATAAATGATACAGTTTACTACACGATGTTTAAAAAGAGTTTTTAACTGATACTAAATGGAAAATTATCCCATAAAAACTTACAATCAAAACTTCCGTAACATCTTACATCCGGGAGATTGAATGTCATGTGGCCATATTACTTCTCTCAAAACATTTTGCCGAGGTTTCGTGATAAAAACTCAAGTTATCAAAAAATCATTAGTTAAATTTTTTTATATATTTATTTGTTCATAGATATTTACTTCTAATATTCATAAAACACCGCATAAGCCTTTCCCACTTAAACGTTTATTTCTCCTTTAGGCTTAATTTACTTCTCGTTTACTTAGGAAATCTTAAGAATACCTGGAGGAAAGAGAAGAAGAAAAAACTTACCGCAGGTACTGACCGCTTATCCGGAGTACAGACTTTTAGGTTGTTTCCCTTCTCAGTGCCTGAATTGAACTGAAGGAAACGGTTGTTCGGCGGGTAAGCTCACTTCTAGGGGGCTGGGCATAACCGATCAATACTGAGGGCGCGTCGCTTTGAACCAAAGCACGTTCTTTTGAATTTGGGGGTTGGTCGAAAGCGCACTTTCCGACCAAACGAAACTGTCTTGGCGGCGCTAGTAGACAGACCTTAGAATAATTCCTTCCAAGACTGTCAAAGTTAAGAGATTAAGCTTTTAATGCGGACGTAAGTTGTCCAATGATTTAAAAAATATATAACATCTTTTAAAAACGTTTTTCACATTTCCACTTTTATAATACAGAACGTACTGTTATAAGTATATTTTTGTATATAGTCCGAAACTCAACTGAGGACTGGTTAATCATGTTTTTAACTTATCCCGCTTTTAAGAACTAGTCTTTATTTCAGTTTGTTTTCCGTCTGTCAGCATTGAAGTTTTCAGAGATTATCCATTTGATTTCAAATTTAGATAACGTTCATTTAAAATTTTGTTTCGCGCACTCAATTTTTAATAAAATGTCATTCATTCGTTAGAAAACTTATTTGTATTTTGTTTTCTTTCTGAATTTGTACTTTCTTCTTTTTCTCACTTCTGGATTTATTTTTTACTTAATTCCATTTTATTATATTTGTTTTTTTATTATGTTTTATTATTATTTATTATTATTATTGTATTTTATTTATTTATTTATTTATTTAATTTATTTTTATTTAAATGGAAAGCGTTTCGAAATAGGCAAGTATTTATATAATTAAGTGAGCAATTCTAAATTTAGCATTCGATTTGCATCTTAATTCTTTAATTTAGTTATTAACACATTTTTAAATGTAGGTAAAAGTAAGATTTTTTTTTTCATTTTTAAAATAAAAATGTAACTAACTGTGAGATATGAAATCAATAAATTAATTTCTAAGGTATTCTGTAATATTTTTATTTTATGTAACTAAACAGGATTTTTTTTTTTTTTTTTTTTTTTTTTTTTTTATCTTGCTCCGAATGTTTTTTTTTTTTTTTTTTTTTTTTTTTTTTTTTTTTTTTATTATTATAATGTTTTGTGACAATTTTATGTTGCTGAAAATTAGTAAAATAATACAGAATAAGCTATCTTATTTATAAATATAAAATTAAATAATTTATTTACACCTTTATAAACAATGCATTATAATATTTTAACTAAAATCTTTCAATCAAGAAATATTCCAAAAAGTTTCAAAAACTAAGAATAACTTAACCGAGACTCAATATTTTATATTAATATTACTAGAAACTAGCTGCCTTCAGCAACTAGCTGTTTCCCGACTTACAGGGTCCTAAGCCGTATATATTACTTTAAACAATTCGGACTGTGGGAAGCAATTCCAGCTTATTCGCGTTCTGTAAAATTTCTGACTACAGCAATCTTCGCTCTTAAAAACGATGGAGTGACCTATTTCCTTTGGTTAGAATCACCAGTTTGCTCGTGTGTGTGTGTGTTGGTGTTTGGGAATAGGGCCGATTGACTGTACTATGGTCCTAGGCTTGAAGGAGAGTAACTTCCATGGTTTTCTTTCTAAGGGGATCTAGCCCATATTTACGCATGTTTCGGAGAAAACCACAGAAAACTTCAAACGGCTAGGCCAACGAGAGCGACCTGAGATCGCGTCGACCCGACAACTCGCGTCTATCAGCTGTGAGCTCGACCACTGGTGGGCTCCAGTTTACTCGTGTCCTGTGAAAAATCTTATAGTTCAGATGCTCAATTGTTACCGTTCTCAACCGGCAGAATGGTATTTAACACCGGGATCATCTTGTAGTTTACTTACTACCTCAAATAAAAATATTATTAATGAAAAAAAATATATATTATCGCTAAAATTTTAGTTCTGTATATCGTTTAGAAATAATGAAACATAAACAAATACATGCTGTTCTTTTCAAGTTTGTTATCAATTTCACAAGATGTTTTAACAGAATCATTTTTCATATTAATATATAATTTGCCTCCTCTTGTATTAACCATAAAGACGTCTCACATGGAAATTCGGAAAAAAAATGAACACATTTTTTTTTTTAAACAAAATAGGAAATAGGGCTTCACAATCGCATTTTATGAAATATACACCTGTGTTCAAAATTTTCTGGATTTAGGTTACATATTTTCCTACGAAAACATAATGACAAACAAACTCGTGTATATTACCGCTAAAGAGCAGACATCAGTTAATCTGCAGATTTTCTAGGTAATCTGCACATTAACTAGGGTGGTCAGTTAAAGTGCGTAAAATTGTTTCATTTCTCAAATTACCTACGTTATCTGCGAATTACCTAGATAATCTGCACATTACCGACTAGATACTGGTTAATCTGCCCATTACCTACTAGGCACTCGTTAAAGTGAAAATATGATCTTTGATGGAACAAGAGCAACATTTGCAGTCACGAGGTTTTTGCATTTTCCCACATAGGTTGAGTCCAGTTATAACAGTAGGTACATACTTAGTTCCATAATATATAATTGTAATTAAGATCTTTCATTTAAAGTTAATTTATTTTTGGATATTCACACGTGGAAATTTACCACGTATCATATTTTGGCCTGCTGATTCTAAACACGTAATAAAATTTTTCCCACACAGTTTGGTGTCAATGTAAGAATTATTGAATTTGCATAGGTTAAGACAGGTTTCCTTTTTTAGGTTCCTTTACATAATAATAATATTAACTTTTCAATACATGTTTCTTAAAGTAGTTTTCATAACTTTCCACCACTGTTACTAATCACACATAGGTTAAGGCCTACATTTTCATTTTTTTTTTTTTTTTTTTTACCGACATATTTATAATTCTCAACTGAAAATTCCACTATTTAACAAATATTCCAATTATTTAACAACTAACCTTTTAGATTTTGTAATTAATGGAGCATTATATTATTTAATTTTTTATAATTATTTTTACTATTAAAAAAAAAAAAAAATGTGTTAAACTTTTAAGTATGAAACTCCATAGTTAACATAACTTTATTTACAATCAATTATTATACATATTTCTATTTTATTTCTTATTAATTGAAACTCTCATAACAATACTTAATATATATATATATATATATAGTTTATAATTATGAGAAATAAAAGACTGGCGAAACAGAAAGTCACGGAAGGGGAGAAGGAGTAGAGAAAGGAAATGAGAGGTGCGAAACTAAACTAAAAGCACGTGTGAATACCCAAAAATAAGCAAAGTTCCCAACTTACGTGGGAAAAAGAAATTAGTGAACTTTAAATGAAAGATCTTATTTAATTATATATTATGGAACGAAGTGTGTACCTATTGTTATAATTGGTCGTTCACAAAATGTAAAGGGAAAGGAAATGAGAGAAGCGAAATCAAACAAAAAATGGAAGGAGAGGTGGAAGCAGTGGGGGAAGGAAATGAGAGAAACAAACATTTGAACTTTAACGATACAGAAGCCGCTAATGTGCAGATTACCTAGTTAAAATGCGGAAAACTCTTGGTTCCGCACTTTAACGGGTCATTTTAGTTAATCTTCAGATTAGCTAGGTAATCTGCACATTGACGGATTTCGAGCTTCAACAGTAACATATATGTGGGATGTTCCTTGCACAGCCAACAGATGGCGCTGCCTCTGATGTTTATCTTTGAACGAGATGACGAACGGGAGTCAGTTGAGATCTGGCTGCAGTGGAGATCGGTTGAGACCGTCAGCGCGAAGGCTGACATGCTGATTTTCTCCGAATTAGAGCTTGTTGTGCTCTTAATAAGTGTGTAGAGCCATGGAGGGCTCATTACTTCATTTTTACTATTTGATAGCACGCGTAGGTGTTTTTGTGAATATAAGTACGAGTAGGTGCTTAAATGTTGTCTTGTTACGGTTATACTGATCAAGAGAGTTTATTATGTGCTAAGCCTCGAAACCAGCAGTTGGTTAATGATAGGAAGTCTGCTATTATATATTAATCCTTATATTTAAACTGTTTTGTGTATGTTACGTAATAAATGTCTTCGTTATCTAAGTCGCATCTCATCATTGCCCCACCCCTAGACACCCAGCCAAGATTCTAGAAGTGGGGGCTCGACCGGGATATTTGGCACCAACAAGTTATAAAAGGTAACTGTTATATATTTATCATTCTATTTGATAATAAATAACAATGATTAATGCATAAATTGAGAAAAAGGAATTTAATACAGTTTTGAATTAGAAATTAATGGTGAAATATTTTTTGAGAACTGTTTCGGTTTCACTGTGTGATGAAATTAAATAAATACATTACTTGAGAAGAATGAATAGAAATAAGAATTATGATTGAAAAAATATTCTGAATAATCATTAAGTGTTTTGCTTATTACTGTTTGCAATTATATTTTAACAATATTATAACAATATCATTTTAAAACGAAAGTGATAACAGTTATTAAAGAAAGAATAATGATAATGGTGGTATTATATGAAATATGTGTATATAGTAATAATTAAGAAATATATAAGATGTTCTAAATATTCTGTTGTTTAAAATAAATTGTTCTGAATGTTCTTATTTTAAAATCATGATAATTTTGATTTGAGAACAAAAAGCATAGAATCATTTTTAAGAAAAATTATTTTGTTTCTATTTAAGTATGATATTAATTTGGTAGAAATATTGAAATATCTTTTGGTATAAGTAATTATTTAGAGTTATAATGGCCCAAAACGTGTTACAAGGTATTAGAAAAGCCGATTTAAAAACAATTGCTGAAGAATTAGGCCTAACTGTTCCGGCGGAAGCTAAGGTACTTGAAATCAAAACTTTGATTGAGAGTTCTGATATTTATAAAAATGATTTAGAATTTGTTAGAGGTGTTATTAAAATGTTAGTAGAAGAACAAAAGTTGAAATCTGTAGAAGAACAAACCAAAATTGAGATAGAAAGAATTAAATTATCCCAGTTAGAAAAAGAAATAGAGTTACAGAATTTAAAGTTACAGGCTGCAGCAAATAATTCTAGTAATAATGTTGAGCAATCAAATTCAGAAACTACTTCACAATCATTAGAAAATTTAATTAGAAGTATTCGAACTTTAACCATTTCAGTACCTGAGAAACCGGAAGCTTTGCACTTATTTTTTCAATCCCTTGAAAAAGCATTCGTTTCTAAAAATGTACCGTCTAAATTTAAATCGGAAATATTGATTAATTTATTGGGAGATAAATGTAATCAGGTTCTTGCGTACGTAACCACCGAAGAAATTAACGATTATGAAAAAGTTAAGGAATTAATTTTAAGACAATTTCAACCAACGCCGCGTGAATGTTTAAGTAATTTTCAAAATGCATTGCGTAATCCGTCAGAATCTCATGTCCAGTTCGCTTCCCGTCTAAGCGCTTCTTTTGATTACTATTGTAGATTGAGAGGGGTTAACGATGTTAAACAATTGTATGATCTTATAGTTTCTGATAAATTATATGAAACGTTGGATTCTAGAACTAAGGAACATATTAGTGTTCGAGAAGGTCAAAATTGGTTTAAACCCAACGAATTAGGTCGGGAGTGTGATTTATTCTACTCTTCTAGAGGGAAATCGTTAATTGAAACTAATAATAATACGCGAAACGAAAGTTCAGAGAATAAGCGGTTTGTAAACAAAACTCCTTTTAGAAAGACACATTATAATAATAAAGATCCCATAGTACGTAATTCGGTATCTAATCAAACTCACGAAAAGCATGAAAGAATGTGTTATATTTGTGGTGCAAAAGGGAAAACATTTCATTTCGCTAGAGTGTGTCCTAAACGTATTTCGGAGAAAAAAGAATTCCGTGAAAATCTTCCAACGAATTCAGTAGTTCAATCCGAAACAAGTCCGATTAACCTAATTGTTAATGAGCTCGAATATGTTGATATTTTAGTGAATGATATTCCACTTAAAGGGTTAAAAGATTCGGGTTCTTCGATTCTAATTGTAAATAAAAATAGCATTCCACAGACTAAAAATGTTATTTCTTCGACCACTCTAGTTAGGTGCTTTAATGAAAAGAAAGATGCAAATCTGACTGAATTTAAAATGTCTTTACCTAATCATGATTCAGTAAACATAATCGGTGCTTTATGCAACAATTTGACATGCGACGTAATTCTGCCTGGTAACATCTTTCATATTTTGAAACAACAAAATAAAGAGGAAACACATGTTTCGAATTCTACCGACAAAGGGGGAAAAAATTTTCTGAGTTCGGGGGAAAGCGATTTCGATGGAGCAAGTGAGTGTACTTTTTCTTTATTTGATCGAAGGGAAAATGAAATAGATTCTTTTTTTTCAAATATGTGCAATTTTTCAGAAGAAGAAAAATTCGATGTCAGTTATATTTTAGATAAGTCGTTAAAAGAGAGATTAAGCGAGTTAATAAAAAGTTATAAGCCAGCTAAAACAAAAAGTACTGATTTAAAAATGTCCATTATTTTATCTGATGATACACCAGTGTGTTTACGCTCTCGCAGATTATCATTTGTAGAGAAATCAGAAGTGGATAGACAAATTGACCAGTGTTAAAAGATGGTATAATTAGAGAAAGTACTTAAAATTATGCTTCGCCAATAGTGGTGTGTAGGAAAAAAGATGGAGGAATAAGGTTATGCTGTGATTATCGTGCTTTAAATAAGAAAATTATTAAAGATAAATACCCGTTGCCAAATATTGAGGATTTAATTGATAGATTAGGGGAGGGTAAAGTTTTTTCGACACTAGATTTAAAGAATGCGTTTTTACAAGTTGATGTAGAGAAAAAAAGTAGGAAATATACAGCTTTTGTGACCGATAATGCCCAGTATGAGTTTCTAAAAGTTCCCTATGGATTATGTAATAGTCCCTTAGTATTTCAAAGATATGTAAATTATGTGTTTAAAGACCTATTAAAAGATGGTACTGTAATTATTTATTTAGATGATATAATTATTCCATCTAAAGATGAGAATGAAGGGTTAGATAAATTAAAACGTGTGTTAGAAACGGCATCAAAATTTGGTCTAGAGTTAAATTTAAAGAAATGTCAGTTTTTGAAACGTAAGATCGATTTCTTAGGTCACATAATTGAGAATGGCACGATTAAACCCTCAGTAGAAAAAACTCTTGCAGTCCAAAATTTCCCAGAACCCCGTAATGCTAGGGAAGTGCAGAGTTTCTTAGGTTTAACGGGTTACTGTAGAAAATTTATTCGTTCATATGCCAACATAGCAAGACCACTCAGTGACTTATTACGTGCTTCCACTCCATTTATATTCGAGCAAGAGCAGAAATTATCTTTTCAAAAACTGAAAGACATTTTATCTAATACGCCTGTCTTACATCTTTTTAAACAAGGCTATAAGTTAGAAGTTCATACACATGCGTCTAAATTAGGATTCGGTGCAATCTTACTACAAGAAGATGACGATGGACAGTACTATCCAATCCATTATATGAGTAAAAAGACCTCTGTACAAGAAGAAAAATACTGTAGTTATGAGTTAGAAGTGTTAGCGCTAGTAGAAGCCCTTAAAAAATTTAGGAACTATTTGTTAGGTAGTAAATTCAAAATTTATACTGATTGTCAAGCGGTCACTAAAACTTTAGTTAAACGTGAATTGACACCTAAGGTAGCCAGGTGGTCTTTCCTGCTACAGGAATTCGACTACGAAGTAGAACATCGACCTGGTAAACAAATGCAGCATGTTGACGCGCTTAGCAGACACCCTGTAATGACTGTAACAACTGATACCCTTACTCATCGTATTGCTACTGCTCAAGAAAATGATGAGTTTATCAACACTATGAAATCTCTTTTACAACAGAACCAAAATGACGAATATGTGTTAAAAAATAATGTTTTATATAAAGTGTTAAATGATAGGGATGAACTAATTGTCCCAGAGATCATGCAAATCGAGGTCGAAAAGAAATGTCATGCCTTAGGACATTTTTCGGCTAATAAAACTGAAGAGTTAGTTAAACGAGAATATTACTTTCCTAATATGAAAAAATGCATAGATAATGTTGTAAAAAGTTGTGTAGAATGTATACTTGTAAATAAGAAACAGGGAAAAGGAGAAGGTTTTTTGAACCCTATCCCTAAAGGAGATACACCATTATCCACGTATCACATCGATTTTGTGGGTCCATTACCAACCACTAACAAAAACTACAATCACATTTTCACCGTCATCGATGGATTTAGTAAATTTTTGTGGCTATATCCGGTGAAATCAACTTCTTCAGCAGACGCCTTGCAAAAATTAAAACAGCAAGCTGCTATTTTTGGAAACCCCGCAAGAATAATATCTGATCGTGGACCTGCGTTCATATCTAAGGAATTTGCAGATTACTGTAAATCAGAGGGAATTGAACATGACACCATCACAACTGGAATCCCAAGAGGGAATGGTCAAATTGAGAGACTTCATCTAACAATCATTCCTGTATTATCCAAGTTATGTATAAATGACCCTAACAAGTGGTACAAGTTTGTTGAGGCTGTTCAGAGAACTATTAATTCCACCACATCGAGAAGTACCAAAAGAACTCCTTTTGAACTACTCACTGGAGTAACAATGAGAAGGAAAGAAGATAAGAGAATACTAGAAATTCTCGAAGAGGAAAGGGTAAATTCCATGCTTGATAATCTTAACATCATTCGTGAAGAAGCAAGAAAAAACATTCTTAAGATTCAAGAAGAAAATCGCCGATGTTACAACAAGAAGAGAAAGAAAGCCCATGTATATAAAATTAAGGATCTAGTTGCCATCCAGCGAACTCAGTTTGGAACCGGCATGAAACTAAGACCAAAATTCTTAGGTCCTTATAAAGTTGTGCGAGTAAAGACCAAAGACAGATATGAAGTCGAGAAGATAGGTGATCACGAAGGACCTATACATACTAGTACTTCTGCAGACCATATGAAATTATGGTCCACAAACTAAACTAAAATCAATATGGACTGATAAACTTTAAAGAAAAAGTTAACTGTGAATTTTTATGTACATAATTTTCTTTAATGTCTGTTTCTCTTTTTTGTTTTTTTTCCTTTTAATTGTATTTTGCAGATATCCTTTAGTATCCCAGGCTGGTTTACGGTGAGGTCACCGCACATCAGAATGGCCGAGCGTTGTGGGAAGTTCCTTGCACAGCCAACAGATGGCGCTGCCTCTGATGTTTATCTTTGAACGAGATGACGAACGGGAGTCAGTTGAGATCTGGCTGCAATGGAGATCGGTTGAGACCGTCAGCGCGAAGGCTGACATGCTGATTTTCTCCGAATTAGAGCTTGTTGTGCTCTTAATAAGTGTGTAGAGCCATGGAGGGCTCATTACTTCATTTTTACTATTTGATAACACGCGTAGGTGTTTTTGTGAATATAAGTACGAGTAGGTGCTTAAATGTTGTCTTGTTACGGTTATACTGATCAAGAGAGTTTATTATGTGCTAAGCCTCGAAACCAGCAGTTGGTTAATGATAGGAAGTCTGCTATTATATATTAACCCTTATATTTAAACTGTTTTGTGTATGTTACGTAATAAATGTCTTCGTTATCTAAGTCGCATCTCATCATTGCCCCACCCCTAGACACCCAGCCAAGATTCTACATATATATATAGGTTATTTTGTTATTACAGATTAAAAAAAAAAAAACTACCTCGTATTATCTATAATTCGTTTTACATATTTTTTCCTTTTTTTTTAAATAAGCCCAATCTGAGTTACACATTTGATTACTTATAAAGTAATAAATAAATAATAATAAAAATGCATCTAACACTAAAGCATACGTTTATTTTTTATTTTTATTTTTTCAGATTATTACTGATCGACAAAAAAAAAAGAAAAAAAAAAAAAATGTATATTTATATGCATACATAGTATGACGCAATGATTTATACTGAGTGCATATTCGTAAATAATGCTTCAAAATTTTAGAGACATGAAACAAAATTAACAGAACACACATAACATTTAACTTAAATTACATATCCCATTTTTAAGTTATAATTATTCTTTATATTTATCTATACTTTTAAGACATTCTTATATTGATGCTTAATCATAATGACATTTCGATTTAAAGAAAAAGACTACAATGGAAAAAACTTTATATATATTCACAAATGAGCTCCAGATCACAGATCTCTGATTGCACTAAATGTTTATATTTTATATTACAAATCTCCAACACGTATTTTTGCTTATAGAGTCCTAAAAGTGTTTTTTTTTTTTTTGCCAACAGCAAACTTTTTGTTATGCTTTTATTCGATTATCCAGGATGTATAAACAGAATAATAAATTTTACTGCATTATTATTAAAACACAAAATCAGTGGCTGGAGCATGTTTGAGATTTAATGTGAACGACGATAACTAAAATATGTATTTTCAATAAAATATGGGCGTTAATTCTTACTGGTGTCTTCTTTTAGCAGAAATAATAATAAAAATGTTATTAAAAGAAGCTGTTTCTTATGCGTAACCAACCCTAAAATGACAAAATCATAATTTGAAATTCAAATAAATGTAAAAACGATAATATTGCATTTTTCTTAAAATTATTTCTAACATGATAATAAAAATGTAAATAAAAGTAAATCCCATGTGATGATTATTGTGCAGGATGATTCAGTATTTTTGACAATATGATAAAATGAAAATTATAAAAAATAAATGTGGAAGTAAAAGAAAAATATCAGAACAATTTTTCAGCTTTTTATATGCTGCTATTAAAAAAAATAAATAAATAAATAGATCAAAAATATAAAAGAAAATTTAATATGTTTCATTTTGAGTAAGATACAAAGAGAAAATGTATCAATTAATACAACATCGCAATCTAAATAATAAAGACAATAAAAGTGAAATGCAAAAAAGTTGAAAGTTTTTTTATTAACCATAATCAATCATTCATGTAAGCAAAAATCATTAATAATTAATATTACTAATCTAAAAGCTACTAATCTAGTTACTAATTTAAAAATTTTTATAACAGTTATGATTTTCATTTTCTTTCTATTACTGTATATTTATTATATTTCCAATTTCTAATTCTAAATTGATAAAAAGTTGTTATGGTATCAAATATTTACTTGATATCAAAAATAAAAGATTAATATTTGAAATTTAAAAAATTATTTTCTTTCGGAAATGTAAAAACATGCAACTTATCATTGCATTCAAAGCACTTATTTGGTATCAAGACTTCAAATGTGTTTTATATTCTCAGTTTAAACCACAGGTGATCCACTGTCTTGTCCATAATTAAATAAAAGTTATGTACTGGGTGGACATAATTAAAAATTGGTATAAATTAAATGGTATAAATTAAAAAATGCTCATAAATTTAGCGCTAGTGGAATACGTGTCGCTGTTTTATAAGTAGTATTTTTCTCGCAATTTATAATTTAAAATATGTGATTGTACACATTTTTAAACATTGCTTTTGTCCCCATTTATTATTTTGAAATAGTATCACATTTATTATTTTGAATAATCGTGCTAATTTGTCCTTACTTTTTTTTATTTTTTTAAACTCTCTTTTATATTACATAGCGCTGCTTGCATATTCCACTGTTGATAACTTCTGAAACTTTTTTTTTAATCTTTTGTTCTTCGTATTGTTTAATTTTCCTACAAACATTGATGCCATTCTTGAAAAGAAATCGCTCAACAGAACAATGTAAACATTGCCAATTCAATTATGGAAATCCTATGTACATTGCTATCGTAATATTCTAGAAACGATACAATATACTCATTGGTTATTAATACATTTTATTATTATTATTATTATTATTATTATTATTATTACTACTACTACTACTACTACTTTATTTGTACTTTGTAAAGCTAGTATATCTCATTTCATTTTAATACTAAACGCAGGCTGACCCCCGCCCCTGTTTTTTAATCGCAAATAATTAAGAAAAATAAGAAATCACAGAAGAACCACTGAAATACTAATAAATGTTACCCATACTTTGCATAGAAATTAGAGATATCTCAGTGTGACGGCAGACTCACCTTTTTTCCCTGTTTCTTCTACCAGTATATTTATATCATAATTTTTCATTTAATTAATCGTTCAAATTAATTATTAAAAATTCCGAAAGAAAAGTACTGATGCAAGAATCAGGGGAAAAATTTGGTCTGTCGTAACTCTGTATATGCAAGGCCGTATTCAGTGATCAAAATTACGAAAAAATAGCAAGGTAATTTTAATTTATAAATATTAGTTCAAAATTCAAATATAATGTGTTTGTAGTAAACCATTTTCAGTTAAAAAAAATACAGATGGTTTGAAAAAAAAAAAAAAAAAAAAAAAAAAAAATTGGCTTTATATATATGTGTGTATATATATACAAAATATATATATAGTTTATGCTGAATATTTTGTATGACCTATCTTTATTATCGCCTAAAAATTTAACTAAATATGGATAATGAATGATGTTATAAGTATACTATAAAAACATTATGTCAACTTAACAGAAAAATAAAAAACATGTCAGCTGGTATACCAGTGGTATATCATTACTTTTAATAGAAAAAATTTCTTTTTTACAAGAAAATTATTTTTTTAATTAAATAATATTATAGTTTTAAAAAATTAAAGAACACGCTTTTATGGAAATGTGAACTAAAAAGCACAAAATATCTATCTTAGTATTAAAATTCAGGGTAAGAGAAAATCGTGTGAGTGACACACCGTAATATTTACATACATTTAAATCTTTAATTAAAATAACTTAAATTAAAGAAAAACCATTTTTAAAAAAAATCTCCCCTGACGGGGATCGAACGCTGGACATTTAGGTTCGTAGCGCGGCGCCTTATCTCAACGCCACATCGTTCACGTGGGTAAAGTATTTTTTTTTACAATATAAATTTTTTGTTTGCTCCCAGAGAAGTTACAAACATACATACAAACATACAAACATACATACATACATACAGGTGAAGCTAATAAAAGCGTGTTAAAAAAAAAAAAAAAAAAAAAAAAAAAAAATCAGTTCTTTCAACGAATTTTATTTTATTTTATATTATTTTTAATAGTGAAAAAAACCACAGATTTAACACACCGTCTTTAAATAAATAGATAATATATATATATATATATATATATATACATATATATATTGCCTTAACGGTTTGCAAACGAACATATATATAAAAATAAAGTTCTTTAAAATAACAATTTTTCTTCTGTTAAAAAACAGATTTTTTCTGGTACACCACATGGAAATTTATTTATTTATTTATTTATTTATTTTTCTGATAGATTGACAAAATTTATTTTTCCGTGACAGGGCATTTTTTTTCGCTTATTTATTGTATTAAATCGGCCATTAAATTTTGATGGTTAGCAGTTGGAGGAAATACCGGCGAAAGATTCCTGGTAGATGCATATGTAGATGCATATACACCAAATTCGGATGTTTCAACTGTTAGTAAGCGTTAAACCAATGAGGATGTCTCGTAAACTGGGAAACTGCGTATCACATAAACTGACACGCAGCGATTTTGCAAACTAAACATTTATAAAGTATTTGCTTCAAAAAAAACAAAAACGTAAGTCATTTTTGCATCGCATTGTGACAGGAGATTAAAAGTGGATTTCGAAGCGCAAGACATCACGGGAGCGTCGCAAGCGCACCAAATCCGAATATTCATGGGGGAAAAAAAAAGATAATGCTGTGCATTTGGTGGGATCATGTCGGTGAGCTTTTGCAACCAGGTCAAACTCTGAATACTGAATTTTACGAAGAACAATTACTCAATTTGAATAGGACTCATACAGACAAAGGATCACAATAGTACACTGAGAAAAATAATTCTGTAACTGACATATAGAATCTAAACTGTGGCTCTAGAAAAAATAGTTCCATGTCGTCCTTATAAATTCTAATCCCCTTTGAAAGCGAGTTCTAGAAACCCCTATTAGAATTCTAGAGAGTTTGTCTATATTACTGAGGACAAACATTTTTAAAAATATCTCCAAATAAATGAGTATGCAAGAGGCTCGTTTCAGCAGCTATAATCTTGGTTTATGACCCAATTCTAGATAATCAAGCGAGAAATTCTCGCCATACAAAAGATTCAAAATATTCAGAATATTGTTTCACCATCTAGAAATGTGTGGACTAGAAATTCTGGATCATTTCATTTATTCAGTTTACTGGTGTGCCTTATGCAGATAGCTCGGATATCTATATTTCTAGTTATGGGATTTAGAAAATGGCCACTTATTCATTCTAGATAAAGACGGTATATTTTTCTTTTTTCGGTGTATAAATAACATGACAAAGTCTTTCGGCATCATGACAACGTCAAACCACATATTGCAAACAAAATGAAAGTAACCTTGAAGAGACATCGATGGAATGTATTACCCCGCCAGTCATTTTTATCCGACTTCGCCTCTTCCGATTTCTATTTGTTTCGGTGTATGTAAAGTGGTCATTCTGAACAACACTTCACATGCTCTAAAGATATCGACAACTAGCTTTTTGAAAGGATCAAATCAAAAGAGCATAAATGTTCTTTATGAGAAATCCATTTGTTACTCAAAGGGAAAAAATGCTGTGCCTGCCAAAGGACACTACTTCCAGTAAATTATGTTTTATCATTCTATTAAAATAAACAGATGTTTCCTGTTCAACAAACAGAGAGAATTAATTTAAGTACCTAACATAACCAATTTCAGAGGAAAATATGTTCGGTATATTATTCCTTTTTCACTTTTTCTAATTTATAAATTATCTTTAGAACATATATTAATTTATAAATTGATCATTTTCTTTCGTTTAGACTTATTTTATGAAAATTCAATATTTTATTTTGCACTATAAGCATAGTATATCATTTTATTAAGCTAAACTACATTCTTAAAAATGTATAAATGAAGATAATTTTGCCATACAATTTTTCTAATAATAAAACCATTATATAAAGCATGAAAACACATAATTAAAATATCAAAAGAAGTATGCTATTTCAAAATTTGAAACAAATATATCTAAATTTTTGAGCTTATTGTACTTCAACTGACAATATATTATTTTAATTTCTAATATCTCCTACTTATATACTAGAGAAAAAATATTTAACCAGAAGATAAGAAGAGATACTTAACAACAATCCACTTATAGTTCTGTTTTCATTATCATTAAAGCTCTTTAAAAATTTACACTTGTTAAAATGTCTAAGTGCTCCTTAAAATTATTTTTATTCATTGAAGAAAAGTTCTGATTAAGTGCTTCTTCTGTAAAGATGCGTAACAGTTCAAATTTAATTAATTATTTTATCGATAGAATACCTGATTCTATATTTATTTGCTAATTATTCGTGTATGATTCCAAAAGATAATAAATTGAAATTTGCTTTAGACAATTGTTTATTTATATCAAATTAATTATTATTAATTAAAATATTTGTAAAACAAAATCAAATAGCAGATTATATTTTTCTGATTATTTAAAAATATTTGAACTTTTTTTATTATTATTATTATTCATTTTCTTTAAAAAAATTCAGTAGAATTAAATTCTTAGTGTTTATAAACCAGAATTTGATAATATAATATTCAAAATCGGTTAAGTTATACTTTCTGAAAAAATATATAATTCTTTCAATTCTTTCAAGAATGATATAATGAGAGCATGACTATGGCTTCTTTAAAATTAACATTAAAAAATTATATTATTTAAATTTTTCACTTTACAGTAGCTTTCTGATATAGAATATTTTCAAACTACTATTCATGTAATAGATAATCAGTAATGAATTGGTTTCCAAATTTGCATTTTTGCAGTCAAGGAATCAGAAAGAACAAATATCTTTGCACTTTTAATTCTATTAAAGCATTAACAGGAACCCTTAATGATATAGGATTCTTAATTTTATTTAAATAAAATTTACGACGTTTTATATGATTTTCTTAAATTTTTACAATATTTTTACATTTAGTTGTCTATGTATCGAAGGCATTTCAAAAATTAAAATAAATATATAAAATATATATTATTTTTTTTACAAATTTCCTTGAGTGTATTTATTTTTCTATTGATTATCTTCTATTAAAAATATATTAATTTAAAAGGATATTCGAGAAATATATATTTTATATTTGTATTAGTGTTACATAAATTTAGACATTGAAAAAAAATAATTCATGCTGCAAAACAATGTTTTGGTGTCACACAATTTTATAAATTGATAAATAAATAAATAAATCAATTGATAACTAAAATTTTATCAGAGATAGCTTTATTTTTATGTAACTTTAAAAGTTTCGAATTAGTTTTTTGTTTATTACAATAAGTCAAAAATTAGAGATATACGAGTATACGAAATTACGAATGTGTTACGGAAAACATTTTTTTCAAAATCTTCACTGTAAAAAATAAATAAATAACATAAAATAAATAAATAAAATGTAAAATAGTTAAAAATATTCGTTTTTTAAAGAGATAGTTTGAAAATAGAAAAGCATTTCATGTCGATAGGTTTAGCATTATAGTAAAAGAAATAAGAAAGCTGATAAAGGGCTTTAATAATATGTATCTCTATTGGAAATCTATGTTTAATATTCATGCAGAATATATATATTTTTTTTTTTTTTTTGAGGGGGGGAAGGGGGAGGGGTAAATTTTGTCCATAATCGTATACTTGGAAAGTCGACATTTATACTTTGTTCTCTGCATAATTCTTTCTTTAACGGCACTTGGCACCTTTGACTGCACCACTGCAGTAGTTTTCATATAAAAGCTTATATTTCCATTTAATATTTATAAATTGAACTAACTATGTTAGGTTTGTTCAATGAAATACAGTCGGCATAAAATGTTTTGAAGCCCATATCCACATTTTCTTTTTCTTTTCTTTTAGTTTAATTGTTTATTTTTATAATCAACTTACTGTAGTTTATACTGATATTCGATAATTTTGCAGAAAGGCCTTCTTTCCTTACGAGGTCGTAAGGAGACTTTAGGTCAATAAAGACAGCGGAGAGAACTTTTCTTTTATCCAAAGCATCTTTTATATATTGACTAAGTAATGAAACAAGCTGGCTGGTAGACCTAAACTTCCTGAAGCCAGCCTGTTCTTCTTCGAGGATGACTTCGAATTCCAGATATCAGTTCAATCTACTCGAGATGATTTTCTCCATGGTCTTGGAAGCGAGTATTGTCAGAAATATAGGTCTATAATTGCCAACAAGGCCTGGATCTGTACCTTTTTTACGTATAGGAATTATAGCAGAACAACCAAGTCTGGACTGTTTTTCAAAAGTGGTATTATTATCAGATTCAAAAGCCGCACTTCAAGCAGTTGACTCTCCCAGCCACTCTCGAACACTAACCATTGATAATTGCTTACATATCTTCAAATGGCTTCCCAGTAATAACAAAATAGCTGTTTTCCAGTGGATTCCAGCCCACTGTGGAATTTAGGGAAACGAGGCGGGCAAATTTTTGGCTAAAAAGCTCTGTCCTTCAGAGAATTAATCCCAAACACCCTTTTAACAATATCAAATGTCTAATAAAGAGCATCTACAGAGATTTCTTCTGCGAAGAACTCAAGAATTCGAACCTTAATAAACCGTGGCTTAATCAGATTCTTAATCTCCCTCAATCGCCTAGATTGAGATCTGTCGCCATGTTTTGTCTGATATCTGGCCTCGATTGCCTGCGTAAACATCTATGTTGTATCAACGTGGTTCCTGACCCTTTATTGCATTCTTTGTGATCTCCACGAAGATATGGACTTGTATAGATGAACATAACGTGAGTTATGACTACATATATCTTCATATGTATTATAGCCTTATGTATATTTGTTTTAAAAAAATATTGAGAATATTTTATAGAAAAGTAAATTCAAGTATAAAAGAAAAGTATAACTCATATTTTAGATACAACTGTCTGACGATTCTTTAAACAAACATTTTTGAACTTTCCGAGTATAAAAATTAATAAAATATTGGAAATTCCGTTCTTCCTTTCTTTTTAATTTTTTAAAAGAAGTATATAAAAATAAATATAAAGAACAATGGATTTATAAATGCTTAAGTTCATTAAAGTGAATCAGTATTTTATATACATACAGAAACTCTGTCCGACTTAGAAAATGCCACCATGAAAGTCCTATGAAAATTTATACACATGCAGTTGATGCAGATCTAAATAATTGATATAATTTACAAATAAATAAATAAATAAATAAAGCAAATACAATGCCGTAGTACGGTATGATAAGTACAAAATAAAGACTGATGAAACAAGTAGTAACCCTACATGGTAAAGATTCAATTATCGTGAAGATAATACCTTGAGGAATGTAGGCCCATATGTTTTCAACCATTCTCCATAGTTTTCTTTAGGTGGAGATTGGAACAAAGCAAATAAATTACTGACAATCAAGTCCAGAAAATTCTTAACTGGGGAGAAACGAATAGATCTTAAAGGCAAAGGAAGAAGCTGGACATGCCACAAGACTTGTCTACTAATGGGTGTAATGTGCATTCGCGCGCTGTCTAGCTTAAAAAGACTACTTTAAAGCCTCTGAATGTATGATATCCCAACCGGTGGCAATTTTCAACGTGCCGTCAATCTGACTCCTATGTTTGCCAGGGGTAACCTTCTAACGTATGCCATACCACCCTAACACATTATGCCATAGTAACGAGCGATATCACGTTCAACAACAGTATTCGATTTCCCTTTTCCCTCACGCTTCCAAAATCTCACTTGGCGCCTATTTTTCGGCAAATAGAACCAAGAACTGTCGTTAAATACCACATTGTACCCTTTAGTCGTCTAAATAGCTCAGTTCTGCAGCCATAGGAATCTTTCGCGTCATTGAATTTACGTTAATGGCAGTCTTCGTAAAGTATGACATGAATGCAATCCATTTTCAGCCAAACTTTGTGAAACTTTTTTCTAGATGGTGGAAAATCCAAAGCTTCATGCAGATTCGTCAGAATGTAAAGCGTCGATGACTGGGGGATGCAATTGCCGCCTTTCAGATGAATCTATCCGTACGTTCTATTGTATGCCTAGGTAGACCTGGTTTTCATAACCATTTAACTTTCCTTCTTCTTTCCATCTGGCCCTAATTCTATATACAGTGGAAACATCTACAGTCGGCAGCAAAATTATTCGAGCGCTAGCAAAAATTCCTTTATAAAAAAAGTTTACTTAATACAATTTTGTTAAATATATCCTTGTCAAATGATGTTCTTAGACTGACTAAGAACATGATTCGACAAGGATTTATTTAACAAAACTTTATTAAGTGTACTTCTTTTATATAGGAATTATTCGAGCGCTGGGAAAAATTCCTATGTAAAAAAAGTGCATTTAATACTGCTTTGTTAAATAAATCCTCGTCGAATCATGTTCTTGGTCAGTCTAAGAACATCATTTGACATGGATTTATTTAACAAAACAATATTAGGTGTACTTTTTTTACATAGGAATTTTTGCTAGTGCTCGAATAATTTTGCTGCCAACTGTACGTTTTAGCAGAGATACCTCGATTAGGCTAATGAGTCGTAAATAATCCTACAATTTGACTCCTCGTAAAGTCGCTCGATTGCCGAAACCTCCTTCGTTTACATCACTCAGACACCTCCTAATTTACGCGTGCCTTCTGGAACGTAGAACTTCTCAACATTCTGTATACTGTAGTCCTCACGAGTAGTATAAGCTGGTTCATCTATCGTTTCCTACCCTTTTATCACGTGACGAACTTGCACGTCCGATCATCTGCATAACTTTTTTAGCTATGCATCCTCAAAATTGGCATATTTCTGTTGACCGAATCTTGAACATGTTACAATTTCTATGTCTGGATGTGCATATATTTTCATTAAAAATGTTAACATATAAAAAATAAAATAATTCGTAGTAGCGTATTATTAATAATACAGTTTTGGAGACAGAATCAACCTCTTAGACAACGAGTCACATACAGTCGGTAACAAAAGTGTCCGAACACTAGCAAAAATTTCTATGTAAAAAAAGTACACTTCATACGGTTCTGTTAAATAAATCCTTATTGAATCATGTTCTTAGACTGACTAAGAAGAGGATTCGACAAGGATTTATTTAACAAACCCGTATAAATTGTACTTTTATTGCTAGTGTTCGGACATTTTTGTTACCGACTGTGTGTCTTTTAGTAATGAGAACTATTTAAAAATATAAAATAAATAAAATACAAAATGTGCAGTATTTCTATCAAGAACATAATTATTATTTTTTTTTTTTTTTGAATATGGTAACATGTGTAAAAATCATTTGAAACTTATTTAAATTAAATATAATAAAATTTTAAGTATTATTATTATTTTTTTAATAGTGATAATATTTTGAATTGGCGACCCACGCATTTATTTTATCGCTAAATTAAATAAAATTCGATAAATAATATGATTAACTTTGTTCAAGAATTTTCGGAAGTGCTAAGAAGTGCTATTATGTGAATATGTGGTAATGAGAATGAAGATTTTCGATTTAGCAATTTTTTTTTTTTTTTTTTTTTTTACTTTATTTAATGCGTACCTTTTTCGGGAAATTACAATATACAGCTCTGCTGCAGTCTTTCAGAAAAAAAGTGATGGCACTTGAATTGTCAGAATTTCCTGTTAAAAATTACATGATCTGTTTTAGTTTCTTTTTTTATATATACTGTTCCCGTTTGCACAACTACTCGTACTCTTTCTACACTTCCGTGACCACAACTTCTACTGATATTAAAGCAATTGATTTTTCTCTCTGGCAGATTCTATTTAAAGATAATGAGCTGTGTTTTTGAATTTTTCAATTGTCTTCTACAGACTTTAAAATGAAGATTCTCGCAATGCATACGATGGGCATAGTAGACAACTTAGCAAATTTTGGCTACCGGAAAAATTTAATGGAACTATTTATTTTATTTAATCAGCGAAGACCGTTTCAGTTTACTGATTGAATAAAAAAAAAAAAAAAAATTAAGTTTTTCTGGTTGCCAAATGGTGCTAAGTTGGCAACTATAACGGTGGGCCTTCATTTGATTACTCTGTTTCACCAAAATTATTTTACTTAATGCGTGCGTTTTTGAGAAGATTACAATTTGTTCTGCAGCAATTTTCCAAGGAAAAGTGCTGAAATCCAAATTTTCAGCAATTTATGCTGGGAAATTATATATTTTTTTTACTGTTCACGTTTCCAGAACTTTTCATAGCTTTCTACAATGCCGTGACTGTTATATCTTTTACTCGTTATGACTAATTCGTTTTCCTATTTGCTTGATTCTATTTTAAATGAAACAGTGTCTTTGAGGTTTTTAATCGACTTCTACAGACTTTTGTAAAACATTGGACAAGAGCTTTTCTTGAAACGCTCTGACCGCCATTAAAAAAGGCGATTGTTTTCTGTTTATCGTTTTTACAAGGCACCAAAATAATGCTTATTTCAGCTTGATATTATAAAAAAATAAATTTTTACCTTAAGATAAACCTTATTACAATTATGAATTAAAGCAGATGTGTGCAATAAATATTTAAACATAAAAACTTCTTGACACACCACAAAATAAAGCGCAGCAGTACTGGTTTTGAAAAGATCTACCTTTTCTTCTTCAGATACAAAAAGCAAGTGTTACTACCTTGGAGTCAAAAGCAAGATTGAAAGACAGGAACGACCCAAGGTGGAAGAGCAACACAACCGGTCAAAAGGACAGCTGCAAGCAAAAACCAAACAGAAGGAAAAACAAAAATAGAGACAAAAGAATCAAACACAAAAAAGGGATATTTCAGTCTTGCTTCTGCCTCCAAGGTAAGGGATTTTGCACCTGAAGAAGAAAGGACAAGTCCTGTTGAAATCAAGATTGCTTCTCTTTATTTTATTGTGTGTGAAGACGTTTTCAACCTCATTACTATTATTTGTAAGCATTATACTTCAGAAACAAAATGAAAATCCACAATTATATAATTTTGACTTATAAATGCATTGTTGAAAAGACAACAGTTAAGTAAATGAATATCTCTCTCAGCGGCGGTCGGTGGTTAACGGCCCTCTTCACTCACCGTCGCCAGAAGCCCGAGCCAATGTAATTCTATGGGGAAATTTTCTTTACAAATAACTTATTAACTAATACATATTTTTGAATTCTGTTTTCACATTCTGAAAATTCCCAACTGTTAAATTGACGGACTTTTTTTAAAAATGTAATTTTTTAATTTTTAATATTTTATTTCGAAATTGCAAAATGAAAAAATTTCACATATTGAAAATTCGTATTTTGCAGCTTCAAAATAAAATAGAAAAAATTAAAAAAATAATTTTTTAGAAAAGGTGCGTCAATTTTAGAGCTGGGAATTTTCAGAATGTGAAAACAGAATTTAAAAATATGTATTAGTTAATAAGTTATTTGTAAAGAAAAATGTCCCATAGAATTACATTAGTTTCGGCTTCCGGCGGCGGTGAGTGAAGAGGGCCCTTAATGTCCAAAATTTCTTCAGATGTGTGATCGCTCTTTCATCGTTCTTGTAAACTCGTTCTTACTTTACAAGGAGAGCGGTATGATTCTTTGTGAGAGAAATGACGAATTTCTTGACGCGTAAAGAGGGAAACATTAAATGCATCATTGAATTAAAAAATGTTAAGCATGGGGTGCATAATGTGGTTTTTCTTTTGAAATTCTGACGGGTAAACTTCTACATCTATTGATATAATTTTGAATTATTATTTTCTTCTGTTATACTTTTCCCTCTTTTTTGGGAAACAGCTTTTTGAAAGTTGAGCTGAAAAAAGTTCCTTTCAAAAAAATTTCATTGAACTATTACAGGAAAGGAGGCAACAAAAGTTGGCTTAAAATGAATATAAAACATCAATTTTTGTAACATTTAAATCAAATAATTAAATGTGATACCATGCGTAATATAACAAGTGTAAAGTTAGCTTTATAAAAACATACGAACTTAATTTTAATAAAAAAATATTTTTCTGTAATACCTGTAACTTTTATTTGAAAGAACATTAGCCAGTAAATTATGAAATATCAACGCAGTGCAAGCCTTAAATATAATTAAATGTAATTTTCTTTAAAATCTATAATTTTCAACCGAATTTAACGATTTTTGGACTGTGAAACTCTTAATCAATATTTTTAGCTAACTTTAAATTTTGCTCAAAATCTTTTAAAATTTTGTGATATATTTTTAAGCATTTTTACTTTCTTAAAAGTAAGAAGAAGAAAAGAAAAAAAAAAATAGCATGACCTAGCATTAAAATAAAATGGAAGAAAGGACAAGTCCTGTTGAAATCAAGATTGCTTCTCTTTATTTTATTGTGTGTGAAGACGTTTTCAACCTCATTACTATTATTTGTAAGCATTATACTTCAGAAACAAAATGAAAATCCACAATTATATAATTTTGACTTATAAATGCATTGTTGAAAAGACAACAGTTAAGTAAATGAATATCTCTCTCAGCGGCGGTCGGTGGTTAACGGCCCTCTTCACTCACCGTCGCCAGAAGCCCGAGCCAATGTAATTCTATGGGGAAATTTTCTTTACAAATAACTTATTAACTAATACATATTTTTGAATTCTGTTTTCACATTCTGAAAATTCCCAACTGTTAAATTGACGGACTTTTTTTAAAAATGTAATTTTTTAATTTTTAATATTTTATTTCGAAATTGCAAAATGAAAAAATTTCACATATTGAAAATTCGTATTTTGCAGCTTCAAAATAAAATAGAAAAAATTAAAAAAATAATTTTTTAGAAAAGGTGCGTCAATTTTAGAGCTGGGAATTTTCAGAATGTGAAAACAGAATTTAAAAATATGTATTAGTTAATAAGTTATTTGTAAAGAAAAATGTCCCATAGAATTACATTAGTTTCGGCTTCCGGCGGCGGTGAGTGAAGAGGGCCCTTAATGTCCAAAATTTCTTCAGATGTGTGATCGCTCTTTCATCGTTCTTGTAAACTCGTTCTTACTTTACAAGGAGAGCGGTATGATTCTTTGTGAGAGAAATGACGAATTTCTTGACGCGTAAAGAGGGAAACATTAAATGCATCATTGAATTAAAAAATGTTAAGCATGGGGTGCATAATGTGGTTTTTCTTTTGAAATTCTGACGGGTAAACTTCTACATCTATTGATATAATTTTGAATTATTATTTTCTTCTGTTATACTTTTCCCTCTTTTTTGGGAAACAGCTTTTTGAAAGTTGAGCTGAAAAAAGTTCCTTTCAAAAAAATTTCATTGAACTATTACAGGAAAGGAGGCAACAAAAGTTGGCTTAAAATGAATATAAAACATCAATTTTTGTAACATTTAAATCAAATAATTAAATGTGATACCATGCGTAATATAACAAGTGTAAAGTTAGCTTTATAAAAACATACGAACTTAATTTTAATAAAAAAATATTTTTCTGTAATACCTGTAACTTTTATTTGAAAGAACATTAGCCAGTAAATTATGAAATATCAACGCAGTGCAAGCCTTAAATATAATTAAATGTAATTTTCTTTAAAATCTATAATTTTCAACCGAATTTAACGATTTTTGGACTGTGAAACTCTTAATCAATATTTTTAGCTAACTTTAAATTTTGCTCAAAATCTTTTAAAATTTTGTGATATATTTTTAAGCATTTTTACTTTCTTAAAAGTAAGAAGAAGAAAAGAAAAAAAAAAATAGCATGACCTAGCATTAAAATAAAATGGAAGACTGACACCTCGCAGTTTTTAAAATATAATTGCTTAGTGGCCGGAAAAATACATTTTAATTTATTTAAAATATTTCTATAAAATTATGAATTTTCAACTGAATTTAGAGATATTTTGACTGTGATATTATACTCACTATTAATAATCAAATTTTTAACTCTTCTCAAAATCTGTTTCAAATTTGTTTTTAAATAAACTGTTTTTATGCTTCATTTCAATAACCCACATGACTCATTTGAAATCTGCAAACAGAAGTTGGAAGTTCGCCAATTATAATTGTCAAAGATCAAGTAGAAGCTTGCCAGATATGGTCGTTGGTTGGATTTAACGTCGCACTAGTACTGCACTTTGGGCTACTGGCGACTACCAAATATGACATAATAAAATGTTAAAGCAAATATCGTCTGAAAAAAAAAACACATTGCAATTATGTAAACAAAGTCAATCAAAAGCCTTTTATCAAGCATAGCTAAGATTCATCCCGATCAAACAAGATATCTACCAATTAAAAAAAAAAATAATAATATAAAATTGCATTGAAATTCGCCTATTTTTTGGAAGCCAAAGTGCCACAGACGACTTCAAACTTATAGTACCTGTTTTGCTTTTGCGTCGGAGTTTAAAAATTGTAGGATTACTCAAATTGTTCTGATATTGGATCCTGTTTCTCATCAAATGGTCTAAGAAACGTTCCATAAATATATGAATATTTTCTAGATATTAGAAATACATAATCGGTAAAATACATTTCGCTATTTATTTCAACGCAACCAAAAGTGGCATTCTATTAAACATATTTCACAACCTTATGGTTGGTTGGTTGGATTTTACGCCGCACTAGTGCTGCGCAGTGAGAAATTGACTACGGTCTGGAACTCACCCCTAGAGGTCACAACCTCATGTAAATATGTTGAAATTAAATTTTATGATATGAAAAACTTTTCAATTAATATAAAAGGAAAATCAGTTAAAATAAGCATGTATACCTGCCAATTATTCTAATTTATTCCATAATAGCGTTAGGACCCGCAGGTCTTTTTACGCCAGTGCATTTTTAGAGTATTTTTCTTATTGTGTAATTGCAAGTACATATTGCAGAAAATTATTCTAAAAATATTTTTGTGTGAAAAAAGGCAGTTCATAAAACTATTAAGGAATAAATTAGAATAATTGGCAGTTGTAAGCATGTATATTCAATAGCTTTTTTAGTTTCCCTTCATAGTATAGGTATGGGGAAATTAAATAATCATGAAAATTTTCGACCGCGGTTTTTCGACTTTTTTACACGTTTTCAGGTGTGAACGCTGAATCCGAAAATTTAAAAATGGGTATGGTGTCCATCTGTAGGTTTTCTGTTAGTTTGTTAGTTCATTAGTCCGTTAGTATGTTAGTTTGCTATTCTGTGTACACAATATTTAACGAACAAATAACCGCAGAGAGGTCGGACCATTTTTAAAATATTATTTATGACACTGGCAGAAACCCTATTAATTTGTAAAATTCTAATTAAAAAATTCAAAATTTATTCGAAATTTGCAACTTTCTTAACATGGGAGAATAGGACAAAATTTCACTTAAACGTGCATGAAGGAAAATATTTTTCTCGTAAAGTTGTAAGAACTGCTTTTAAATATCAATTTTGATGCCAGGAGGAACATTAACTATAAACTTGCTGCTTTGAAAATTTCGCAAGTTATTGGAAATTTACGAATTTCTTAACATGGCAGAATAGAGCAATGTTTTGCATTAATGTCTCTTTTGAGGGATATTATCATTTTAAAGATGTCCGACTACTTTTAAAATATCATTTAAGATACTGGCAAGAACCCTATTGATTTGCAACATTCTAATTATAAAATTTTGTAAGTTATTCGAAACTTACGATTTTCTTAACATGGGAGAATAAGGCAAAATTTTATTTGTATAATTAAAAGGTGTGGTAACAAATATGTGATGGGAAACAGCGCATGCCATCCACCTATGCCAACTACGGTCAAACTTCGATAATCCGGCATCGGGGGCAAATAGCATTACCGAATTACGGATTTTTCCGAATTATAGGTGTTTCGAAAATGTATATCGAAATGATATCAGTCACAGCATCTAAAGAAATATTTTTTTAAATTATAGCTTTAAAAAAATGTATGCGAACCCTTATCAAAAACGAAAATAATTTAAATATCATATGTAATAAATTAATTTTTTTTTTAAATAGCAATTATAAAACAGTAATACAGATCGTTTCTTTTTGTACAAATAATAATAATTAAAAAAATGATATTAAAACTGACTTACTAAAAAATAGGATCAGGAATTTCCCATTGCTGCATTCTATTAAATATATTAGTTAATTTCATTTCTTTCATGCTTTTTTTTTTCTTTTCAGTTTGTCGCTAACTGATTAACGTATGCACGTTCATTAGTTGATTATCACCGAGATTTCGGGTGATCGTGTTTATTTTGACTTTCGGTATCAGGAATAGGAACGATTTCTTTTATTAATAACTTTTGGATTTGCCATAGCGAGAAAAAAATTTCGTTGTTCTTTTTCAGAATTTTCGCCATTATCTTGATCAATCTGTAAAAAAATTAACGCTAGTTCGTAAATCAAAATAATTAAATGAAAATCAGTAAACTATAGTAACGATCTATAAAAGATTGCAAGCATGCTTCAAATAAGAAAATGAGTACTACTACGATTTACGGGTGGAAGTTAAAAAAAAAAAAAATCATTTCTGCCGGTTTATGGGTTTTTCCGGATTATATAATTACGGATTATGGATGCTTCATTGTAGTTTTTTTTTTTTTTTTTTTTTTTTTTTTTTAACAAACATTTACGTAAAGATTTAGTTTATACTTTTAGCCATAAAACAAACTGCTTTATTGTATCATTAATTATACGATACATCAAAATAACAATATTTAGCTAAAAGTAATTCTAAAATTATTTTGAAATAAATAAACAAAAATAAATAAATAAATAAATAAAATATTAGGAAATCTTATCTCTAATATATTAAAAATCACGTTTAATTTAATGAAAAGCATGTTTAAAACATTTTTAAATTGATAATGATTTTACAAGCATTTTGAACTAAAAAAAACCATTAAATGTTCGTCATGATAATGGGAAAAGAGTAATTCTATAAACATTATTTGTGCCAATGACTTCGGAAGTATAAATACCAGATTTTTCCTAGAGGGATAATTCACTTGGAGAGAGCATTTCCGCTTTCGATTTTACGTTATTTGCCAAGTATACTTATCTTTTTCCTGTCAACTTCAAACTAGTTATATATTTGAACAGATATTTGAGGTTAATATTGACTCAACCGCGGTGCGTTTTATAATTTTCTTTTCAGATCCAATGAAGCATTCAATAGTACATTGTAATATATCTTATTTTTATGACATTTGCTTTAACACAAAAGAGGAAAATATTTTTTAAAAATATCTATTGTTATGTGATTAATTTATTGAATATTACAGCAATTGGTAAAGTATCTGTATCTAACTATACTAACGGATGTTTTATTTATTTATTTATTTTTTGCCCATTATATGAAGTAATAAAGAGAAAATATTTAATAGTTCTATCATTATGAAATTTTCGAAAAAAAAAAAAAAAAATGAAGAAACTTTTCTTTTCTATTCATTGATACAAATTGACAAAAATAAGTGGATTTCATAGCGGATAATCCTGTTAGCACAGCAGAGCATTAACATTCATTTTCGTTACTCATTCTACTATAAACCTGCGTGGGTTTTGGACGCATTAATTTATATACACCACGTCCTACATACTATTAAAAATTGCCTAAATCTTCTTTCATTTAAATTATACAAAGACATCGCAATTCAGATCATTTTTAAAAGGACATAATATTTTTTATTACAATTTATTTTAACTGAAAAAGAAAAAAATCCTAAATATGTAGAAATGAACCTTTGATTAAATTTGATCTTTGATCATTTAAGCTGAAGAAACTGTGACTTTCAAGTCAGACACTGACCTATGAAGGCTTTTTAAATGACTCATATGCTCCCTTTTATAAAGTCTCCTTTTTTACGATAGAAGAAAAAAAAAACGAGCAATCGTAAATACTACAATAATAAAGTATTATGCAATGTCAGATTTTACAAAAAAAAAAAATATTTTCAAAACGTTAAGTGATCTTACATCATATCATCGTTTCTATATTTAATAACACATGATAGTTGGTCATTCTTTACATCGTAAAACGAGACTGATAGTGTACCAGCTCTTATTGTTAAAATAATTAGCATACGAATTAGAAATATTTAATAATCTACTTTATCTTACACACACATATACTATAAAGATTATTTTTAATAATATATATGTTATAATGTACATTTTCTTTTTTTCTTTCCATTCAAATACTCCGTATGGAGGGTGTCTACTAGTACGGTAGTATCATCCCATCGACGATTTTTGATGTCCTGTGTATTTTTCACTCATCACTTGTAAAAAAAAAAAAAAAGGAAACGTAAAACATTTTAGAGGATCAGCTGCCATGTTTTTCTGTTAATAAATTTTCAATGTTTTCACACTCTTAGAACCCTGTTTTAGTCCTTTCCCTTTCGCTGATTTCTAAATTATACCACAGCGACTTAGTGAACAAAATTTGATCCAATTCTCAAAACGTTCCCCCATTACAGACCTTGACTGTCGCGTTATTTAGCATCATTTTATGAATAATAGTGCAATTTAGTGCACAATTTCTTCATTTGAGGGTTTGTCTATTCTACTGTGCATTATTCAAAGCAAAGAGAATGCTTCAAAATATAACTAATTCATTTGTATTAAAAAATGCTTGTATTTTTTTAAAATGAAGGTATTCCATTACAATCGTGAAATATCGTTAACGAGTTTTCACGTAATTCACATGTTTCAAGGGTAAAAGGTAAGTATGTTTTAGACGTTGATTAGTGTTCATATGTGTGTCTGTATGTGGGGATTCTTCTGATTGTAATATCTATCAAACGAAAAAATGGAACAACGAAGTTTCATAATTAAAGCAAGTCCGGCATAGAGTTGATTTTAATACTTTTTGGCGAAAGTTGGAAAACCGGAAGTGAGACCGTATCTCAAAAACTGATCTAATGATTTTCTTCGAAATTACAAGCTAAACCTCTTATTATTATTATTATTTTTTTTTTACCTGCATTTTAGTTGGCTACTTCAGGGAAATTCATACATGTTTTGAATAATTAGGTCAGTTTTATATCTCCCAACTTCGTTTCTTGAAAAAGGGCTCTACGGATTGTCTTCAAACTCTCCATATTACTTACTTTATAAATGTTTTATGGTACGTAATTTTTGTTTTTCGGGTAAACCGATGAGTGCACCAAGTTGTGGTTAAAATCAAATTGCTTATCTCAAGAACAGTTCAGGCTATCACATTCAGACTACCTACATAAAAGTATTTTTGTCTACACCAAGTTTATCAATGTACCTTATCCGTCATATTTTATTCAAAATGGCTGCCACATGAAATCAGGCTGTCATTTGAAAATTTATCATCCGTACATCTTCTGAAATTTATTTTGAGCCAAACTTTATCAGGGAATTTATGTTAGAAATATATTGGATGAGTTCCATGGGCAGATTGCTCCGCCATTTTCTTCCGATTAGCGGCCATTTGAAATTTTCAAACTAACATCGTGAAAAATCTATTTAAGACTATTTAATTTCGATGTATGCATAGCCCATATCAGAGAACCAAATACATTATTAACTTAATCCCCCATCTTGTTTCAAAATAGAGGTCACCAGAAACAAAGCGAAATTTTGAAAAATTATCATTATGGTATTTTTTGAAATACTGAGTTAATTCGAATCAAATTTGGACAGCAGGCTTATCTTTGAAATATATTTGATACATTCTTTGGCCAACGTGATCCACAATCTTGCTTTGAAGTGTCTTCAGTTTGAAAATTTCAAATTCACATGAAAGTTATTTATGAATCGTTTTGCTTAACATTTCGTGTTTACATAGCCCATATAAAAATCTCCACTGAGTGTATTAATAAACTTATCCGCCATCTTGTTTCAAAATGGCTACTTCTTGATAAAAAAAATCAACTTACTCTTCTGAGTGACCTGAAAGGAATTGCTTTATATTGCTTTTTCTAATAATATATATTGTATTATGTTTTTGTGATAAAATTCAGCTGATGTACTAGCTAAAATCTTCGAGAAATATAGTAGAGCTTTTGAAAAAGTGGCGATCCTAACCCTAAAACAATAGCATATTTTGTAATGTGGAGTATCATAAAGTTGTTTTTTTTTTTACTGTGATTATTTTCTGTTCCTTTGATAATGTGGAATGTATAATACATCTGAATAATTTTCTCAACATTTTATATATAACTGCAGTAACCGTCTTGATATTATTTGATAATATTTTTTACTTCTTAGTTTAACAATTGAAACAATTTGTAAGGAGGTGACGTCTTCCATAAGGGGACTAACAAATAATATGATTACTGCTGTTTATGCATCCGAAAACAGTATTTACTCTATATCTTTCCGAGGTCAACTTTTAATCATTTATATTTCATGAAACATATTCTAGAGCAGTCGGATCTTCGAAACGTGTTCAATCGAAACCAGACTGTTCGAATTAAATCTGTCTAAATATTTCTTTGAACATCTTCTGATACATGTCAGGACTAGTATTATAAAGTAATTTCCAATAATTGATTTAGCAAAGTTTAATGATGTGATACGAATTATGATTCATCCACACGCTATCCATAAAATGCAGTGTCTTAATAGGGAAGTTTATGGTTCTTTTAAAGTATTTTATTGCTTTAAAGACCTTTATGCCTTCTCTCCAGGTAATGGTCGGAAGCCTCATGCGGTATTACTAATCTGTAAATATACTTTATTTAATAATTACTAGTGTTTTCCAAGTATGATGTTTGAATGCCAGGTGTACTATAAATCTGTAGATAGTTTAAAATATTATAAAATTTGAAGGAATTAATAGAACTGAACTTGGATTGCGGAATTTTTTTATAGTGGTTTTCGGTAAAAAATATTTAAAATTTTCGTGGAATACAGGGCGCTGTAATGAGCAAATCTCACATTTCTACAGAAAATTTTATTTATTTAGATGGAGGAAAATGTTTACAGGCATATCATTCTATGATCCACCATCAACAAAAAAATATATTTTTCAAGCTAATTACAATACTCATAATTGCAGCATATAGTATATCTGATTGGATGAAGGAGAATCCATGACGGACGACATCTTTTAACTGTTTCAAACATGATTGTTTAAATTAAAATTTTATATGCAAGTAAGTAGGAGGAAAAGTCATAAATGAGCTGTTATTTGTAAAACCCTACATTTTTTAGCACTCTGATTTGCATATTTCTTGTTACTACGTCTATGCAGTGCCTTCTACCGACGGAAATTTTAACTATATATATTTTTATTTATTTATTTACTAAAAAATAAATCCCCCTTCACGAGAGTAACGTTTTGACAAATCGCGTTCTATTTTACTAATTCCTTCAATTTTTATGAATTTTTAAAATAGTTACAGATATATGGGACACCCAGTATATGATAGTCGATTAAACATAGATACAAAATAGACGAACACTACAGTTAACAATTAGTGCTGGATACTAAATATAAAAATCCCTACAAGATGGAAACACTGGCCTATTACAATCTACATTACTTCTCTTATTGCAGGCTCATAGTATTCTAAAGCTGTAGTACCAGTCAATATCAGAAAATGTTTTAGGGTCACAGGGCTTCTGCCTTCAAATGAGAAAGTTTTCTCTCTTTACTATATATATATTTTTTTTCGGTTGTGATAGAAAGACGAATGCTGCAAAAACGGATATTTAGGAACCGTCAGTGAGTGACAAAGTTCATATTCACCTTACCAATCCTCACTGTAGCAGTACTGACGAATGTACTGACTTTTATCCTTACTACTAGAACTGTGAGGCATCGTTCAAAATTGCTGGCAAGAAAAATATCAAATAAAAGCCGGAGTACAGAGATATTCCGTTTACTTACTTATACTCCTTAAATTTTATTATTCAAAAAGTTGAAAACACACTAAGGGCAAGACACCCTGTACAGACATTCCCCTTTCCAAAAATAAATGAAATGAAATGAAATAAAAAATTCTCCTAAATCAGTTTATAATCTGATATCAAAATTGAAATTCCTTCAAGAGACTTTGATCTTTCAGATGAAAGTCGTGATTTAGACGACCAGTAACATTTTGAAAAAGAGACTTGGATAACTTGAAATTTTATTTATGTTAAAGGTATTCGTAAAAAAAAAAAAAAAAAAATCTATTATGTATTTTGTCACGATATTTGATATTAAATATCCAGTGTTTCTGATCCAATTAAAAAAAAATGCTTGAAGAAGAAAGTTTAAAAAAGAAGATAAAAATTTCCATGATATTAAAATCGAAGATATTGTGACTAAACATCCAAATTCTTCACCAGCACGAGAATCTGTTCAACAGTTAGAATGTTTATCATTTGTCGTAGACATTTCTTCATACAAAGTCAAATAAACAAACATTAAATACAAAATATTTAAAATACTAACATTGATAGTGTTTTATGCTAATATAGTCCTGTATACCCTTAACTTGCAATTACTTACATTGATACTGAATAAAATGATTTTTTCAATAAAGCTGTATTGTCTAATTACCAGGACAGAGGTACAACAACATATATTCAAAAGTTGTACATCATAGTATATTCAAACTATATACAGTACCCGCTGCTTATTAAAATCACATTCGTTCTGAGCCAAAATAATTTTATTAAGCGGCTGATTTTAATATACGGCGAACTTTCCTACATTCAAGAAAAAATGTATTATATCCCTGAATTTGGAAAAAAATTTCAAAATGTAACGAATAATGGAATTGATGAACAATATTAATTGATTTTCGAATGATAATTAATTGTTACTTCAAAATAAGTATATTAAACACATCCCAAGTTCTGAAGCGCTTTCGCCATTTAGGAAGATCATAATTACTTTGCCAAAAATTCACGCTTTTTTTTTTTTTTTTCAATTTAAAATATCTCCATTTGAAAAAAATATCTCCATCCTCTTGCTTCTTGGCTATTTCAAAATAAGAACTAAAAATTATCATATTCGAATCAAATCAAATTTGCAACTTATTATCGCACTTTAAAGAACATGTTTCTTAAAATTGTTACTAAGACAAGTTACAGGGCTTGTTTTATTTGTAACTATGCTGTAAATGTAAGTTTTTTGACAAAGAGTAGAGATAAAGCAGAGATTGCTGTGTTTTATTTATTTTTTAATCCAAAAACAAAAAATCACAGTGTAAATAAAAATTTGTTTAGTTTGCATAAATGGCATTTTTGTTGTGGCAGAGATTTTTTTTTTTTTTTTTTTTAGTTTATAAACTGGCGAAGCTGATTTTATTAAGCGGCGGTTTTAAAAACAGTTCATATTGATTTGATTACGGTCCTTGCAATTTGATCAGAATAAGCGGCTGATTTTATTAACCAGTGATTTTATTAAGCGGCGGTTACTGTATTGTGCTTTCATTACTTTTTTTACTTACTTTTCTTACTTTAGGAAAATTAAGTACACGTCGAGTAATAAAAGTATGTTTTTAAAATGATAAATACGAGATCCTAAAAAATGCAATTAATCTAAAAATACATTTCTTTGGTTGCTGATAAAAGTTTGTAGGATATAATCCTACCTATACAACTTCGATCTGTTATTTATTTTTTTTTTTTTATGTAACCCTCTCTAATTTCGATGTATTTATTTGCCATTTCTGAATAAAGGCAGTTGCATAGTAAGTTTTGAGAATTTTTATTTAGTGGAGTATTACTAATATTTACTAAGTTCATATCTTTTAGTTGCTTGAAAAAAAATAAATAAATAAAATAAATTCCATATTATTCTTTTATATAATGCACCTCCTTAAAAAGGTTTAATTATTAAAAAACAATAAGGTTTTTTTTTTTTTTTTTTTTTTTTTTAAGGCTTTAATTAGAAGGCTTTTTAGCGTAGTAGAATGTTACAATAAATCATAACACAGAGAATATGTTGAGAATGCGGCCGATGATTAAATAAAGTGAAAACAAAAGTTTATCAAAAATAATTTTCGATAACTAAAGGAAATATTTTGTTTAAAGTAAGAAATTCATTTTTAAATACACTAGTAAATGAATATTCATAAATGAAACCTAATATTGAGATAGTATATTTGAAAAAATAAATTTATTAGATTATATCCTAAACTTAGCCTTCATTTACCCTTTCTAAAGTTTACAATGCCTTAATGTATTTTATTTAAACTCCTATAAAGTACACAGAAATAAAAAATCTAAAATAGTATGTATTATTGTAATTAATTTTTTTAGAAGCATCATATTCAGTTTAAGAGTATGCGCTTATTAGAATTTTCTTTCTATTTCTACATCGATCCATTGTCGTATTTAATTAAAATCAGTAATTATATTTATTAAAAATATATATTGTTATGCCAGTTATACTAATGATAAACAGAATTCTTTCTAAAACTGTTGTGTTTTTACAATGCATCATCATTTAATATATATATATTTATTTATTACCTGAAAAGAAGAATGCATTTAATCACATGGATAATATTTAATATTATTATGAGATAAAAATGGATTATTGATAAAATTTCTGCGTCGAGGAAAAAAATACCTTATCACATTAATGACAAATATTGTCTGCAATGCATTCCTGTGGAACTAAAAAGTAAACCGTAACATACATTTAGAAAATTTCCGGGCAGAAAAGAGCCAAACTGAACTGTTTGCCTTAGAAGAAACATTAATAGTACGAAAAATGTGCAGTTTCATTGTTCGTTTGAAACCGTCGGTGCCTCTTGGGATAGAAAACTCCTCTCCACTTTCCCTTTCATCCATTAAGTTCCGTTTCAAGCGAAAAAAACTCATAGGCAATCCGTTTTAGAAGACGGTAAATTCTTTTCTGTTTTGAGTGAAAAAGGAATTCCGATCACATTTGTTTGCAAATGATGTGAAATTCAAGCATTTATTTATTTTCTTTAATTTTGTATTTTCTTATCAGATACTTGGAAGAGAATACTTTGGTTTGATTAAAAGTATTGAAAAGAAAAATTCAATCTTGAACTCACACTTATCAATAAATTTTCTTTTAGATACTTATATATCTTATCTTTAAGAAAATCTATTTTGCTTCTGTTTTAAAGTTACTCAAAATTTTATTTTTATTTTGACATACTTTTAAACTGCAAAATTTACTTATATGTGTCGAATAATATGAAATTAGATTATTTATAGAACACTACTCTTCATGTCCCTTTTCGGCTTTTTAAAAAACAGTAACTCATGTATATTTCCCTGAATGCAATCAATATAGATCGTAAATCAATATCTATTACTTTGGATCTAAAAAGTAAACCGTAGCATAATTTGCAAACACATTAGTTCAAGTCTTAAATTTAGATACATATCGTTTTGTCCAGTAATACGAAACATAGATTTAAAATTATATATATATAACGATATGAATGATTGAGATGATGCCAGCCGCTGGCAAAAAGAACTACTGTGGATTCTTCCGTAAATCATCTTTCTTTCACTAGATCTGCATGTCGAGGCTTTATAGAAGGCAACGAAGGCTTAACCGATGATTTTCCGTTCTCCGGACGGCGTGGCGTCACATGCTACGGAACTCCGTTACGAAGGCTGTAGCTCCTGCGTAATGTCGTAAGAAAGAGCAGCGTGAAGTGTTTACCAATTGAAAACCGTGGCAAAAGTTCTCTGTTTGTTTAAAGTTTGGCCTTATATACGCAATTTTCAAGCTCCTCATTGGACGCTCAGGTCGCCTGGGGCTGTAAAAGAATTTCTGGGATCAATTAATATGAATGATGGATGCCGCAAGAGTTGCAAATTGGATTTGATTCAGAAGATTTTGACATATAATTTCGTTCATTTTCTGATTTGTGAGTGATAAAGTATTTTGTCATGAAACAATCTTTAAAGGGGCAATTATGAATTATTCGCGATTTATAATTTCGACAGGCGATTTTGCCAATTTTAATTTGGATTTTCAATCATTTAAATTTGTGTATTTTTATCCCTTTCATTTCAGCTCCTCGTAAACGAGATACCCCGGGCTTGTCTGAAAGGCCGTGGGAGCTCACCTGGAGGTAGACGATATTCCAGGTGGTACAGAATCAATAATTTTTATTTGATCTATTAATTTTATTTTATTTTATTTTTATTTTTATTTTCTCTATATCTCTATATATTTCTTGATTTACTTATTTAGGAATGATTGATTTATTTTATTTTATTTTATTTTTTTCACTACTTTAATCCGACCATAAATCCATTGCCTTGGTAGCATACAGAGGGGTTATATAATTGACAATCAGCTTGCTTGTAACTCCACATAGTATGCACATTTTTAATTTCTAGATTAACTCATGATTAAACAGTATATACTCATTACGTTTACTAAGCAAACATTGATACATCATATTAAAAAATTTTAGCACAATAAAACAAATGTACGACACTAAGAAAACAGACATATACAAAAAGGTATGAATATAAAATAATAGTAGAAATTTAAAAAAAAAGAAAAATGGCCATGGTTTTTAGTCCAGGAAACGTTTCCATTTAAAAGTCCTGTTAAAATTAAGTTTATTTTGGGGCAGCATAACTGTCCAACACAGTTTTTCTTTTATTAATGTTTATTGGGAACCTCATATGTCGGAAGGTCTATGGTTTTATGCAAAGAGTCTTTCACATCCGTTAATAACAGATTTAATAGACACACATTTTTTTTTTCACTTATTAAATGCCACAATTAAAAGTTTGACACCAAAAATATGATACTGTAAGGATATACACTGGTGTTCAGAATTAAAAGAGCAACCTGTTTTCTCGTTTTATTCTTTTGCACATAACTCTTAAGCAAACAAACATATAAACATAAAAGTCGATGGAATGTTCGTTATCATATCCTCAACCAAATTTTATATAACTTTACCATATGTAATAATTTTTAAGCTAATAAATATTCATTTTTACTTAACAATAAACTTTGAAAAAAAATTAAAAAATTTAATAATTTTAGAAAACAAAACTTAATGAAAAATGGTCATAAGGATACATTACAGATAGGTGAAGATGCACATGCATCCATATGTTAGATTAAAACCAGATATGTTTACCTATATTATTTTTTCTGTTTCCTCTTTTTTTTTTTTTTTTTTTTCGCGTGTGAATAACTTTTTTAAAAATATGCATACAAACATAAAAATTGGATAAGATATCCATTATAAAACAATTTATCGACATTTTTATTATTCTGGCGATGCTCATAGTTTACAACTTATTAATAATATATTTTTTAAAAAAGTCTATTTTAAAAGAAAAGTTAATACAGAAAGAAAAATTAAGATATAAAGTAACATTTCATTTTCTGATTTGCGAGTGATAAAGTATTTTGTCATGAAAGAATCTTTAAAGGGGCAATTATGAATTATTCGCGATTTATAATTTCGACAGGCGATTTTGCCAATTTTAATTTGGATTTTCAATCATTTAAATTTGTGTATTTTTATCCCTTTCATTTCAGCTCCTCGTAAACGAGATACCCCGGGCTTGTCTGCAAGACCGTGGGAGCTCACCTGGAGGTAGACGATATTCCAGGTGGTACAGAATCAATAAATTTTATTAGATCTATTTATTTTATTTTATTTTATTTTATTTTATTTTTATTTTAATTTTCTCTATATCTATATATATTTCTTGATTTACTTATTTAGGAATGATTGATTGATTTTATTTTATTTTATTTTTTTCACTAGTTTAATCCGACCATAAATCCATTGCCTTGGTATCATACAGAGGGGTTATATAATTGACAATAAGCTTGCTTGCAACTCCACATAGTATGCACATTTTTAATTTCTAGATTAACTCATGATTAAACAGTATATACTCATTACGTTTACTAAGCACACATTGATACATCATATTAAAAAATTTTAGCACAATAAAACAAATGTACGACACTAAGAAAACAGACATATACAAAAAGGTATGAATATAAAATAATAGTAGAAATTAAAAAAAAAAAAAAAAGAAAAATGGCCATGGTTTTTAGTCCAGGAAACGTTTCCATTTAAAAGTCCTGTTAAAATTAAGTTTATTTTGGGGCAGCATAACTGTCCAACACAGTTTTTCTTTTATTAATGTTTATTGGGAACCTCATATGTCGGAAGGTCTATGGTTTTATGCAAAGAGTCTTTCACATCCGTTAATAACAGATTGAATAGACACACATTTTTTTTTCACTTATTAAATGCCACAATTAAAAGTTTGACACCAAAAATATGATACTGTAAGGATATACACTGGTGTTCAGAATTAAAAGAGCAACCTGTTTTCTCGTTTTATTCTTTTGCACATAACTTTTAAGCAAACAAACATATAAACATAAAAGTCAATGGAATGTTCGTTATCATATCCTCAACCGAATTTTATATAACTTTACCATATGTAATAATTTTTAAGCTAATAAATATTCATTTTTACTTAAAAATAAGCTTTGAAAAAAAATTAAAAATTTCAATAATTTTAGAAAACAAAACTTAATGAAAAATGGTCATAAGGATACATTACAGATAGGTGAAGATGCACATGCATAAATATGTTTACCTGTATTCACTTTTCTGTCTCCTCTTTTTTCTTTTTTTTTTTTTTTTTTTTTTTTTTTTCGCGTGTGAATAACTTTTTTAAAAAATATACATACAAACATAAAAACTGGATAAGCTATCCATTATAAAACTATTTATCGACATTTTTATTATTCTGGCGATGCTCATAGTTTACAACTTATTAATAATATATTTTTTAAAAAGTCTATTGTAAAAGAAAAGTTAATACAGAAAGAAAAATTGAGATATGAAGTAACATTTCAAGACATGTGAGTGTTTATCTATCTGTAATGCATATTTAACACCACTTTTCATTAAGTTTTCTTTTCTAAAATTATTGAAAGTTTTTATTTTTTTCAAAGCCTATTATTGAAAAAAAAAAATATTAGTTTAAAAATTATTACTCATGCTAAAATTGTATAAAACTCAATTAAAGGTATGATAACGAACATGCCATCTAAATTTTATGTTCATATGTGTATTTGTTTAAAAATTATGCGCAAAGAAGAAAATAGGAAATCAGGTTGCTGCTTTAATTTTAAACACCAATGTAGTAACAAGGAAACATTTAAAATGTGTCGTCTTAAAAAAATATTGAAAGAAATATATGTTATTCTACTCTTCACAAAACACCAGAAAGTGAAAAAGTTATCGGCTGAAATGAATTACAGCGACCACAAAAAGTTATCAAAATTAAGCGTATTTGGCCATTTCACACAGCCAGGCGATTGGTTTTGAGTACTTGGCGGAGAAGCAAAACACGGTTCTGTCTGTACACGACAATCTCAGTGCTAGCAAACTTATCACCGAACAGCGCTAAATAGCCAAATATGCTTAATTTTGATAATATTTTGCGGTCTCTGTAATTCATTTCAGCTGATAATTATTTCACTTTCTGGTGTTTTATAAAGAGTAGAATCACATATTTTTTTTTTCATTATTTTTTGAAGACGACACCTTTTGAATGTTTCCTTGTAAGTGATTAAGACACAAACAATTAGATAATGCAATACACTCAGATGCTCTGAAGAAATAATATTGATACTACAAACAATTATAATACTTGAACAAATATCTAATAATACTTGATAATACTTAATACTAATAATTGTAAAGTAGGAAAAATATATTCCACACATTAAATTTTCTAAATTCCTTCTGGTAAGCACTTACTTTCCAAATACCATATTGGAACAACACACCAAAAATATTTACTCAAAAGATCTATTTTGTAGGTGCAGTGACCCGTTTAACTCTGTGAGAACTTGTCAACCAAAAAATAATTTCTGCAACAGGTAAAAGTGTTTTTTGGACAAGTCTCATCAGAATAAGGAGCACACTTGTTGCCTCATGCTCTTCCAGGAGGGGGGGGGGGGGGGCGCTTCAAATCAGGTGAAAGCCAAAAGAACATGAGTAAACAAGGGCCTAAAAGAAAAGGTGGTAAAGAGAGGACGACCCTCGTTTATCGTCCTCGTTTCAAAAAGATTTGTTGTCAAGGATTTTTAAAAATGCAATGAGTAAAAAAGGATCAATGGGCACGTTCGTGCTGCTGAGCCAGGGAAAGAAAGTGCTGTCTCCCGACGATCCGACGATTTCTCTGGCACAGTGGGTCCTCATCCAGCGCGTAATGGTAAGACAGGATAGGAAAAAGAAAAATAAATAAATAAATAAATAAAATATTCTGGGCTAATTCTGACTCATAAGGGTGGTTATTCATGACATAATTTAAAATTTTGAGGATTATTATAATATCTTAGTTCAGATGAATGTACAATTTCAGACTGTTTTTTTTTTTTTTTTTAAATGAGGGTTTAGTGTATCAATTTCAAAATTTACCTCAAATAATTGCTTTAAATTTTTATAAGGTTCTGAATATGGAGCAGTTAATTTACGTGTATTAGAATAAGAAAATTTTTCATATAATACCTCATCATCCACTTTAAATTTAGCAGCGAGAAATCGAGCGTCATAACTAACTTTTTTTCAAATATGGTATTCAATTGCATGTTCTTTTGCCAAATTTCTCGCTTCATCAACCTTAGGATAATAATTATTATTAGGGATTAAAGGATCATATGGTAAATTTCCAAGTAATAGGTAACTATAGTCGGCAGCAGAACTACCCGAGCATTAGCCAATAATTCCGATATCAAAAAAGTAGAGTTAATACTGTTTTGTTATATAAATCCTTGTCGAATCATGCTCTTAGACTGACTAAGAACATGATTCGACAATGATTTATTTAACAAAACAATAGTAACTCCACTTTTTTACATAGGATTTTTTTCTAGTGTTCGGATACTTTTGTTACCGACTGTACCTGCTGCAATAAGCCAAACCTTTTTTTGTTTAAATTTTTTATTTACTTGACAGGTGTGACAATGTTTTCTGTATCTATATTTATGAAAGGCCAATAATATTGTGGTTTGATTTAACTGATCATTTTTTCAATTACTGCGTGGCTGAGTTGTGTGTGGGTTTATTTAGCAATGTTAACCTTGGTGACATAGGAACGATAATCTTATATAAACTTTTCTTTTTTGTTACTATGAGATTATTTACTTCAACATATTTTTTACTATTAACTATTGTATTTTCCCACTGTTCAATACGTTTCAGATCATTCAAATCAAGGAGGTGTAAATGGTGGGAAATGTTTTTTAATACCAGTAATCTATACAGCATATCGGCTTCTACATTACTGGTCTCTTTCTGATATTTTATTTCATAGTCAAACATACTAAGTTTAAGTGACCAGCGGAAAAATCGTCCTCTAAGATTTTTAACATTTTTAAGCCAATTTAATGCCGCATGATCAGTATGAATGACAAATTTTTGACCATGTAAATAATAATAAAAAATATCTAAAGAATCTATAATGGCAAGGCATTCTAATTCAGTTATGGCGAAATGATTTTCATAATCCTTTAAATTTCGCAAATGGTAGGTTATTGGGTGTAATTTTCCTTTCTCATCTTGCTGTTTGATTACATATTCAACTCCGTGACTTGAAGAATCTACAAATAAGTGGCAAATCTACTTGGGATAATATAAATTCAAAATAGGTTTTCCAATTAAAGCATTTTTCAATTTTTTAAATGAATTTTTACATTTTCATCCCATACATAGGGGACATTTTTCTTGAGCAAATTATTTAAGGGATAACGAATTTTAGCAAAATTAGATATAAGTTTATTATAGACATTAACAGATCCCAAGAACTTATGTAACTCTTTAAAATTAGTGGGGTACTTTAATTTTTTAATTGTTTCAATATTAGTATTATCAACTGTAATTGTACCATTGGAAACCACGTAACCTAAGAAATTTATTTTAGATTTAAAAAAAATATATATTTAGATAACTTAAACATTAAATTTTCATTGACACAATTTTGAAATATGGTTTCTAAATGACTAAAGGGATGTGTGTGTGTTCTTTTGTTTCAGAAAAAATGATAATATTATCAACATAATTACAAGTAAAATCAATTTTATACTTATGTAAAATTCTTCTAATAGTGCGATTAAATATTGCAGGGGCATTTTTGAACCCAAAGGGTAACACGAGCCGTTCATACAAACGAAAAGTAGTGGCAAATGCTAATTTTTCTGTATCTTTTGGGTGGATAGGTGTATGCCAAAATCCACTGGCTAAATTGAATGAAAAAAAAATGCCTGAGCCGATTTATCCAAGAGAGTATCAATTCTAGGAAATGATTCTGCGTTTGTTTTGGTTATAGCATTTAATTTACGGAAGTCGATACGAACGCGTATCTTTTTCCCTTTTCACGTTTATACACTAAAGTTACAGGGTGTGAATACGGAGAATGGCTTTCTTTCATGAATTTAGCTTGTAATAAGTTTTGAATATGCTCTTAAATATCAGCTCTCTCTTTAGAACAGGTGCAGTATGCTCTAAGAGATACAGGTAAGCCTGAAGTTAGGTGAATTCTCCGATTCTGACACGTCCGACATCGTACTTATATTTTGCAAAAGAAAAATTACATATTTAATAAACAAGATAGGTAAATCATTATTAATTTCAGATGACAATACAGTACAGTCGGTAACAAAAGTATCCGAACACTAGGAAAATTTCCTATATATAAAAAAAAAGTAGAGTTAATACTGTTTTGTTAAATAAATCCTTGTCGTATCCTGATCTTAGTCAGTGTAAGAACATAATTCGATAAGGATTTATTAAACAAAACCGTATAAAGTGTACTTTTTTTACATAGGAATTTTTGCTAGTGTTCGGATACTTTTGTTACCGACTGTATAGACACACATATATACATAGGATACAAATTTGAAACTATGTGTACACTTTTGTTACCGACTGTACTTGTTTCGATTTCTCTATATTAAGCAATAAGCTTAAACCAAACAAACAAAGTAAACAAATAGGATTTATGCATTGGTTTATACACTTAACATTAACGACGATATATCTTAATAAACTATATTTAGAAATGTTAGAAACAGCCTAATGGAAGAAATTGGTTTTTGAAAATAAACGTAAATATTATTAGAAAATTCATCATAAGATAAATAATATAGCTATATATGTTAATAAATACAAGCCTTTCATTTTATGGTGCTTGAAAATTACTGAGATTGAACGCTTAGTGTTTACATAAAGTTCAGAACAACTAGAGATGATATACCGTTGCCAATTCATAACTGAGAAGCACGGAAACTCAGAAACCATACAGTAAAAGATTTCGTCATATTTTTGAGAGTATGCATTTCTTCAATGTTCACGTGATTTTTTGACGAAATTATTGTATAAAACAAGGAAATAGAGCTCGAGGATTGTGGATTTGTTAAAAATGAGTGTTTTATTTCTAAGAGCGTATGATTTAGTATTTATCATAGTCATAAAGTTGTTAAACATAGCTACAATGGCTAAAAACGCATTTTTTTTTTTTTTTTTTTTTTTAGTTTGAACAGATGCTATTCAAACATTAACGTATAATAATAGTTTAGAATGCAGGAATTTAAACTTCAATTTATCTAGCATATTTCTACCAGAATATCATAGTTATAAACTTGCAAATCTTATTATTATTATTATTTTTTTTTTTACAAGTTTTATACTAAACAGCAAGTTGTAAGCATGTGGTATACCTTTTACGTATTTCTTTATTATGCAACTACAGGGAAGTTAATGAAAAGATTGACGGTAAAAAAAGGTAAATATTAAGAAAAGCAGATTAAAACAGAACAAATATATTTGATAAATAATAATATTTTTCTTTTTTTCTTAACATATTGCAATGAAGTGCATGTTTTAAGGACAGCTTACGGAGCAAGAACAGCTTACACAGAAGGGGAGGAGTCTTTCTAAGAGGGCGCAGCGTAATAGTATTGAATCGTGTTCGGAGAAAAACACAGAAAACTCAAACGTTCTAGGCCGACGAGTGTGACTTGCGTGCACACACCTTGCGCATTCCCTTTACCAGCTTAGAAAACAAAAACTCTCAGCTACTGGTAAGGTCTATAAGCGAATTCAGCATAATAAGTTTCTCGTTTCTACAAAAAAAAAAAAAAAAAAAAAAAAAAAAAAAAAACTTTTTTAATAAGTTTTCAGAAATCAGATTTATTCATTGTGATGCATCGTCCTCTAAATACCGACGGTTTGCGCTGATTGAAAATGATCAGTACAGAGTAACTGAAGAGATTCGAAAAATATTTCGATAATCAAGACAACAAAGTCAAGATAATTATGTAGACTTGGAATGGTTAGTAAGGTAGTTGGGTAAGGTGTGTGTTAAGTTAAAGAAAAAATAAATGATAGAATGAATTTTTGCTCGCGATTCGCCTTTGAAGTGCTATGAATTAGTCCATTTTAAAAGTACATTGTTGCAGCTGATAAAAAAAGGTTTGTTTGAGACAATCGTTTGAGCCTGCGTTTGAACTTTGCACCTTCAGTTTATTAGCTTAGAGAGCAGAAACGTTTAGCCATTGGTAGGGCCTATAGCATATTGTGAAAAATGAGATTCTCGATTCTACACAAAGAAAAATTTAGCATGATCTTAACCGAACAATCTCTACCTGTAATAAAAGATGTTTGGGCGTTTGTGCGTGCGTGTTGACTGCATTGTAGGCAAATAGCTGACCGCAAAGCCACAGAAATTGGCATGAAGGTCCTTCTGACCTCTCTTGTTTCAAATCGAAGCCTTATAATTGAGATTTTGATTAGATTTTTAAAAATAAATTATAATAAAAATCCTCATTTAGCTTTAAAATTATTCAATGTAGAATACTAAGTTGGTGCCAAAATTGTTTACACGTTAAATATTTTTCGACATAAAATTAAATTACACATAATAATAATTACGCGTAATAAATTATTTACGTTTAAGCAAAAAAATTGGTTCAATCAATTTGCATTTTATGAGCTTATTTATGCAGCTGGAAAAATTGACGTCATTATAAATATTCGTTCTTTATTTCATTATCTTATAATGTATACACAATATTTGCTATTATTTAAGCATATTATTAAATTTCTAATATTCTAAAATTTTGAAATACATCATTTTATTGCTGCAATTTGCGCATTTAATGCTCTATTATTGTTATTATTGTTATTACGATTATTATTATAGATGTTATGCAGTGTTTTGCAATTTCATTATCATTTCGGACTACTTTAATCATATAATTAGCAAGTTATCTTTCTATTATTTCACAATTATTATTGCAATTAATAATTTCTGAAATTTCCTGATACGTTGCATCTTCATTTTACATTTAAATCTTATATTTTGTTGAAATTTATTCCAATTTATTCCATTTTGGTTTGATTTGGTGTTCTTTGTTTTTGATCATATTAATTGTTTGAATACTGATAATATATAATAATCCTTAAATTTCAACTGTCTGATTATCAATATCTCTATCATTTCTAAAGTAAATGCTGCATATAGCGCTTTAATTGGAAATGAAGCTTTTCGTTCTTCATTTTATTTTTATCTCATAATATATGCGCAATTTTTGCTATTACTTAAGCAGATTATTAAATTTCTAATATTTTGAAATACATCATTTTATTGTCGCAATTTACGCATTTAATGTATTATTATTATTATTACCATTATTATTATAGATGTTATGCAGTGTTTTGCAATTTCATGATCATTTCGGACTACTTTTATCATATAATTAGTAAGTTATCTTGCTATTATTTCACAATTATTATTGTAATTAATAATTTCTTAAATATTCTTATATGTTGTATTTAGTGCACAATTATATATTTGAATCTTATATTTTTGCTGAAATTTATTCCTATTAATTTCATTTTGGTTTGATGTAGTGGTCTTTATTTTTGATCATATTAATTGTTTGAATACTGATAATATTTAATAATCCTTAAATTTCAGCTGTCTAATTACCAATATATATATTGATGAGATAGTAATTTAATCTTATCATCCATGCGTAAATTAATATAATTATTTTTATGTCGAAAAAATAAAAATAAAAATGAATGTATACGTATAAAATTACAATATTTGATTAATGTTAATTGGTATTTAATTAAATAAATAAAATAAAATATTTAAAATAGAAAATATATGCAACCTCAAAAAAAGAATATATATATATATAATCCATTTTTTAGCATATTTGCATTCTACCAGGCCCTTGAAAACGTTAGAATGCAAATTATGCTTTTTTCTCATTCCAATTTCCATTTCAATTTCTCTTTAATTCTTTTTAAATTTGATATGGGCACTCTTCGCTTATGATCCAAATAATTGTTCTAATACTGAAGTTAATTCATCTTTAAATTTCAAAAAAATTTTTGCACTGATATTATTTTATTAATGTATTACTATATATATATATATATATATATATATATATATATATATATCATACGGATGAAATAGAGCTAATAACATATTGTAACTCTAAATTCAGCGTGAAATTTCTGTCATTGTTTGGCCGACAGGATAAATAATAATAATAAATTACAGGAAATAACGTGATAGTAAATAGTACGTATAGTACAGTCGGTAACAAAAGTGTCCGAACACTAGCAAAAATTCCTATGTAAAAAAAGTACACTTCATATGGTTTTGTTAAATAAATCCTTATCGAATCCTGTTCTTACACTGACTAACAACAGGATTCGACAAGGATTTATTTAACAAAACCGTATGAAGTGTACTTTTTTTACATAGGAATTTTTGCTAGTGTTCGGACACTTCTGTTACCGACTGTACGTAGAATGTTGTTTATATGGAATCATAATTTAAATACGGTGCTAATAATATAAGTACTACTCTGATTCTTTTGATACTGTCCGTTTCGAAACTTTTATCCGATAAACATCCCAATTGAAGTATACGTGTAAGGCTTTGTCGCAGTTAGTTTGTACACGGACCCGAGGTATGGAAGACAATGAAGGCAGCTAGGAACCTAAAGAGCAATTCAAGCGTTTTGAGCGATTTTCATGGATTTTTTTTTAATTGTATTGCAAAATTATGAAAAGAAATAGTTATTCATTATTATTATTATTAATTTTAAATTATATAAACATAGTGATCATCAAAGCAATGAATGCCTGCTATTGTAAAGATTTAAAAAAAAAAAAAAAAAAAAAAAGTTAAGAATAAAAGAAAAGATAAAACCTTCCAGATACTTCTAATCACATGACCTCCTCTACACCTTCTGAAATAATAGTTTTTAACATAACACAGACAGAAATTTCATTTTTCCAATACTCTTATTCGTCTAATGCATACACATGTATGAAATTATTTACGAAAAATTTAATATTTTTTAAAAAGAGTTTTATTATTATTATTATTATTATTATTATTAAATGGATATAAGAGTAAAACAGAATATATAAAATACATTGCACGAGAAGAATTAGTGTTATTTCAAAATATGATGAGTTTACATTTAGCAGAATTTTTATAGATAATTATAAAAAGCAGTATACATATTTCAAGTGACAGCTGAAATTTATGTTGGTAGCAGAAAATCATTCAATATTTTACGAGGGTATTTATCAGTTATCTTGAAAGAGCACATTAACGCATAAGTATTTAGCATAATTCATCTCAATAAGATCCATATTTCAATAAGCAAGGTGTTTGCTACACCAAGAGAAACGCAAACAAGCCATTAATCGAAAAGAACCTAAACTTAATCGATCCACTTCTCAAGAAATACACGTAACGTAATAGCTTTTTTTTTTTTTTTTTTTTTTTTTTTTTACATTTTGTTCTTAGTTTATGAAAAAAGAGATTCAAATTTGCTTCAGTGTTTTGGTAATATGCTTAAAACAGATTAAGAAAGCGTAAAGCTCTTGAATATCTTTTCCTTTAAAAAAGAGCTGTAAGATGAGAGGCGCAAATGAAACTCACGTGTTCAGCCAGCTTCTTTAAGGAGTTTGTTAAAAATTTAATGTAAAGTCTGAATATTTTATGTCATCGTGAAAAAACTTAAAAACTTTTTTTTTTCTAGAGTGTACGTGATAAGAAAGTAAAAGAAATTGATTAAGGTTTATTATTAAAGCTTCAATTTGCAAAATGTATTTATTAATCTATGAAAAAAATCATTTTGATAAAGAACGTTAACAAATATTAGGTTTTCTTTATATTGAATATAAATTTTACAAATTATATCGTAATGTAGATTAAATTTAAGGATTGTTTTTTGTAATTTCGATTTTATCAATATTAAAAATGTTCTGAGTATTTTTGATAAATAACAGTGATTATACATAAATAAAAAAAAATGATTAATAACGAATTCTATTAAAATATTTAAACGTAACAACCATAAATCTTCCTTGACATTACTATGAAAATTCTCCATTTCCCATAATTCGAATAATCACTTTATTTTAAAAAATAGAAATTAAAAAGTTATAGAAAAATTGTAATGAAATACGTATTAAATTTACAAATTTCACCCAGCCAAAAGTTTGGTTCTTTTTTTTTTTTTTCCTTGTCTTGCTCAAAGTTTTTTTATTGCTTACGTCAGATGAAATTTGATTAAGTGGAAACTCGACGCAATCTTTTTACCTAAAGTACTCTTTGTTAAAATGATATTTTTTGCGAAAGATATATCAGGTTTTTTTCTGTTTTCCTTTATATTGCATTTTTGTAAAATTATTATAAAGGCTCCTTAAACATTACTAAATACTGGATTTTCTAAAAGTTCGTCGTGTACTTTAGTCAAACTCTCATTTCATCTTTTATTATCTACTTCATCAATGAGTACTTGCGATTTTTTTTTTTAAATAAACAATGGCAAAAAAGAAAAAAAAAAAAGCATTTTTGACATTATTTTCCTTTTTTAATTTTTAAAAAGACAATGTTACTTCTAAAACGTAGAGGAAATTATGCATTGTGTACAGTGTGATTGCTGTTGACGTTGACCTATTCATCGTTTGTTTAGAAAATAGTGTCCAGTTGTAAGTACCTAAGGAAATAATGGCTAGTCACAAGTAGTTTTGTAACTTTAACGAAAAACAATTTTATTCATTGTGAGATGCAGTGTTCGGAATACCGATGGTTTCCACTATTTAAAAGTGACCAGTATAGAACAACTGAAGAGATCGGTAAGAAAATCTTGTAATTAAAGGCACAACAGAGTGAACTTGAAATAGTTAACAAGGCAGATGGGTGACGCGTAACTTGAGTTAAAGGAAAAAAAATATATATACATATATAATGAATTTTTGCTTGTGATCATGAAAAGGGTCCATTTTAAAAGCACATGGTTACCGGTGAAGAAAATTTGATTGTATAAAATAATGGTAAGTTTAAAAGGTCATGATCTATGTTCAGAGATATTCTTTTAAAAAGTGCAAAAGATAGATTTTATCCAAAGAATATTATTTTATACTTTTGGAAGGACCAGAAGAGTAAAGAAAGATGCTATTTGAAAATTAGGCCATTCTTTCGAGAAAATACTGTTCAGAACCAGGTGAGTTAAAAAGCAATCAATACAAACTGCTTCAATCAGAAGTACTATGAGTACGAAATTATGCAGTTACCGGAAAGAAGGAAAAAACTTATTTAATATAAATTTTAGTATATATGTATAGAGAGATAGATATAGATATTGTCACAAAAATGGGACGAGATATGACATCTGTCCAATAAATACTTAGTATAAAACATACTTTTGATTTAACAATTGACATTTTGTAAATGATTCATCAAAAATGTGTATTACAATATAGTCAAAATATTGAATAAAATAATTTCTAATTGCACAACATTAAACTTTTCCAAACAAAGCAAGAGTTGTTTTGGGCCAAAGATAATAATCAGAGCATATCTTCAGAAGAGTTAAATTTCCGTGTTGCTGCTTTTATGCCTTAGTCGTAGTTATTTCTTTCCTACCAATGAAAATTCATGCCTTATTACTTTGCCCTGCAAAATATTTTTGCATGTTTTACGTTTTATGGTGTGTATTTAAATAGCTATTTATAGTCGTCATTCAATATCAATTTTTCTGTATATTTTACTTAAAATTGTTGAATTCGAGTTTTAAGGTCGCGTTCCCAAAATTAAATATAACAATAAAGATCAGTATTCGTAGAGTGGTACTTTTTGAATTATTTTAAGAATAAATGTGCAGGTAAAAATTTGCAATCGATTCATTTAAACAGTTTTTTTTTTTTTTTTTTTTTTTTTTTTTTTTTATAAGTTTTAAGTTTTTCGTTATTCAAATTATATCAAATTATATTAATTTAAAAATTTCTTAGTGGAGTTATAATAAGGTAATTTTTAACAGTTACATTCATTAAAATTTTTAAAGCTGTTTTAAAACTTTCCCTCCAATAGTATGAAATAATAAAAATGTCTAACAATTCAAAAAACTATTTTACACCTTATTTTAAATTTCATTTCTCACGTCATTTGGTAGTGAAGGGGAAACTTTTATAACTCTAAGTTTTAAACCAATACATCAAAGTGTCAACAATGATGATGGTGTTGGTGCTGTTAAAACCGATAGAATGGACATGGGTCCTATATTTGGGTGGATTGCCTCCAGTGGTGTCTTTCTAAGGGATACTAGCCCCCATTTACGTGAGTTTTGAAAAAAAACAAAAAAAAAACACGAAAATCTTCGAATGGCTAGGTAGATGAACGCGACTTGGGATCGAGCCTGGAACTTCCTGTCTACCAGCAATGTGTGCACACTGATAAAAACATATACTGCCTCCGTCTAAAAAGATTAAGTAGACATTTTCTGAAATCCAAAATTAGAAATATAGATTTAGGGGCTATGCGTATAAGGTAAACAAATAACTTGGATAGACGAAATTATCAAGAATTTCTAGTCTATACTTTTCTAGATGGTTAATCGATATTATGAATTATATGAATATTACGAATCCTTTGTATTGAGAGAAATTCTCGCTTGATTACATAGAATTGGGTCAAAACCCAAGATTATATTTTCTAAAACTCGCTTTTTGACTTCGCATTTATTTGCGGAGATTTTTTAAATAAGTTTGACTGCAGTAATATAGAAAAACGCCCTAGAATTCTAACATGAGTTTTAAGAACTCGCTAGCAAACGGAACTAGAATTTATAAGAATGGCATGAAACTATTTTTATTAGAGCCACAATTTAGTTTCTAGATGTCAGTAAGAATTTTTATACAGTGCAGTTCCCCTCGGCCACTGTCGGGTCCGTAGTATGAAAGATAATTTCTTGGAACTAAATTTTAATATTACAAACAATTTTTACAACCAATTTAAAAAAATATTTTTACGTCGATTATAATGGTAAAGTAAAAAAAGAAAAAAAATATTAGCAAAGGATTTTTATTCAGATTTTATTTCTAATCAATTGTACTTAACACAAAATTACAAAATAATTATTACTTTAAACTGGCTACAATGAAAAAATATAACTACATGTTAAATAGTACTGAACCGAAATCACTTTTAAATGTATATATTGTTATTGTTGTTGTTGTTGTTGTTCTAACATTATCGAAAATTTCCCCTGTATATTCTGACTGTAGTTACTTTTTTTTTTTTTTTTTTTTTTTTTTTTTTTTCCACTTATGATTGGGTGCGTGTTTATTTATTTATTTTTTTTCCTACTGAAGAAATAAAATTCTGTGGCTGACATCTAGAAACTAAATTGAGGCTCTAGTAAAAGCAGTTCCATGTTCATCCTTATAAATTCTAGTTTCTTTTGCAGGCGAGTTCTAAAAACCAGTGTTGTGCACGAATGTGTTCATTTGAATGCGTTTATGAGTTTAGCTCAAAAATTTTGAGTTTTGAGTTGAACTTCGCTCGTTTTTTAAATTATGAACTTGAGTTGAGCGAAATTCGTTTTTTTTTTTTCTTTCACGCATTTGAGAAGGAAAAACATCTTAAACTCAAACGCATAATAATTCGATTTTTTGTGAAAACTTTTTTCATTCTGAGTAATTACATAGCGTCGTGGGAACAGGAGATGTATGCCCTCCCCCCTCCCTCCCTCAAAACATTTTAAACATCAAATTTACAAAAAATGATGCAGAATATACATATATTTTTTAACAGTTCTGATTTCACCATTATTTACGATTTTTTTTTTAGTTAAATAAATAGTATACATCTTTCCAACAAAATAAGGAATTAGCATTTTAATTTGCTAGTTTCAAATTGCGCAGCCTATTTAAAATAATTATGTAACATAACGTGTTTAAAGTTTTCATTGCACAGTTACACAAATAACTTTTTATTAGAAATTCCTTGCTGAAATCTTGTAACCTTTCAAAATATAAAACATTCCGCAAAGTTTCAAGGAGTTTCTGCTCTCAAATATGCTAGATGTGAAGTGTGGGGTTCGAACCCAAATTGTGCCCATCCTCGTAACCATTCGGAACTCTTCACCCAAACTTGCTTAAATACAGTCTAAGTTCCATTAAAGGCCTCTACGGAAGCTATTCCCCCGAGGCCTGCGTTGTCAATCGTCCTCCAACCTAAAACGCACAATGGTACACGCATACACTTAAAAATACAACCAAAATATATATTTTGTTTAGTCTAGTCCGTCCCCTTAGTAACGGATTTAGACTAAAGCGCACTCTCAATATAATTTTATTTAACAGTAAATGTTGACTTATATATAACAAAAATTCAGAGTTTAAATAATGGCATTGTGAGGTTGAGACGTCAAAACGTCACCACAGTTGTTTGAATTAAGCTGGATCCAGCAAAGTAGAAAGTGGGGACGGTTAAAATCGCTTCGTCGCCAGTGACTCGGTGAAGGTTGAGGTCGAGTTAGTTTTGTGTCGGCAGGGTGCTGCAATGAAAGAATTAGATTCTGAGTGTTAGATAAATTAGAAGTGATTTTAAAAGGATGGGTTGAAATGAAGAGAAAGGAGGGTGTAGGAAGAAGTATAAAATGGAGATGGTTTTAGTAGATAGTGTGGATGTTGGAGTATATTATAGTGAATGTCGGAGCATGTTATAGTGTGGATGTTGGAGTATATTATAGTGGATGTCGGAGCATGTTATAGTGTGGATATTGGAGTATAATAGTGAATTGTGGAAAGTCTTATTTTGGGCGAATATTGAGTAGTGGAGATTTAGAGGAGTGAGGAATAAGTAGTGATGAGTGTTAGTACGAGTATTTGCTAGCGCTCGTGAGAGTGAATTTCGATCTGTAGGGAATCCTCTGATCGAAAGTGAAGTCGCAGCAGTGGAGTTACGAGTGCAACCGTCTCTACACCTTCAATTGTTTGCTGGGGTGAGATATTTAAGATTTTCTAATTTATTATTGATACATATATTTTGATTGAGTAATACGCTGACTGAGCTAGTTTAATCGCCAGGCCGCCCTCCCATTAATCTGCTCAAAAAAACTATTAGTTAATTTTAATTCAAGTCTTGTGTTCTCTTACTTATCCATTTAGTGATCTAATTAAGTTAAGATGGAGTTTGCAGCAACGCAAACTTCACAGCATGGCTTTTATTCGTAATTAGTGATGTCTTAGAATATCAATACCATTATTTTCGTATAGTACTCATCTACATCTTTACTTATTTAAAATGAAAAGTTATGTCTTAAATGAACAAACAAGAAGTTTTCAACGAATGTGGTGTCTGTGTGCATCAAGAAAAATTAGTTGTTGCCTCTCTGTTTTTCATTTTTATTAATCATGAAAAATTAGTCTTCTATTATCATTTGGTTTTTCTTTTCTTTCTTTTCTTTTTTCTTTTATTTTCTTCTTCTTATATTTTTTAATGTATTTTTTTATGACGTTTCTATTATTTATTTATTTTTTTAAAGTTGTAAACTGCCTTCTAGTATTACATCCTTAAATTTACTTAAAAGTTATTTTCAAGTACACTGAAGAATGTAAATAAGATGAAGACAACTTTAAAAATTATCCTCCGCAAAACAGAGGATACGTTTGACATATATTACAGATTCATACGCACTTGGAAATAATTGCTCAGATATTAATGTTAGTAACAAAAATAAAAAAATGAATTGTCTTCTGTCCGAAATTTCCTACTAGATCGTCTTTCATATATATTTATTTTTAAGAACGCAGAACGACAGAAATCAGAACTGTGTAAATTTGTTTTTGCTCTCGTGTAACTTTTAACAATTCTGCTTCTGGATACTTATCAGAATTTCCAAGAAAATCACTCTATATGTTCCCAGGACTTTAGACAAGTTCTTTTGTCCTGCTATATTTCCCGGGATCACACAAGATCAGATGATAGTTGTTTGTTCTCTCACACGACCTCGATATTCCCCGTTTTCTTTTCAAAAAGGTGAGAATTCGGACATTTTTATTCTTTACACTTGCTACAGCATGGGAGGTAAGAGACAGTGAGTGACTAACTAACCCTTGACATCTAATCTTTGTAAGAGACATCTAACCCTTGACTCCTGCAGTGAGAGGAACAAAGATACAGAATATGGGGGGAATTTTATAAAAATCATTGCGCAATCTCTCATAAATAAGAAAAGTGGAAACTCTCCCACTTTGGTAGGAGAGCTTGTACAGACTTTTATTAAATAATTATTCGTTTTTAGAGAAAATCGTGTTACTCGTACCGTTAGTCTATGTTACTAGCTTATGGAAAATTGTTTAAATTAAATATATTTTGTACTACTACCATTATATTGAAATTCCTAGGAAGACCTACACAACTTCAAGAATTTATTTTTTAAAACGAAACAAAATAACCAAGTGTTATCTTAGACTCTTGAATCAATCAACAAGCACATTCAAGTGGGCACTTCATTATGGATGTTGTACCACCACTTGAAATCGCAACTCGCCCACTCTACACCTTCCCGTCGATCCCCTATGTGCGCAATCTCTCTTACCGCGCGATCTTTCCTAGCTTTACCTTAAATATATTTGTCAATAAAAATAACACTGCGATAAAAATAAAATGTTCATTATTTAACTGTTGTTCTCTTTTGCAAGTGATTAATTTTCATTATGCATGCTTCTCTCCTTTCTCTCTCTCTCGCTCTCTCTCTCTCTCTCTCTCTATATATATATATATATATATATATATATATATATATATATATATACGTATGTGTGCGTGCATGCATCTGAAAGCACAGAGATTTATAGATTCCTATCAGAACCAAGGTTAAATATAATCAACTAGTTTTTGAGCAATTTACGGAAAGCATAATCTACCATTATTTTAAACCTGTATTAAGAAACCCTCAATGGATTCATGTTAATTAAAAAATTTATTACATGAAATAAATTCATAAAGAAAGGCTTTGTTTTCTCTTTATACTGATATGGAAGGAATAAGTTTTCTATTTTGTCTTTGGTTATTTAATCTATATTTATTAGAAGTTATGGACTAAACAATTAGTCAAATTGGAGTGTTATATGGTGACATTTTACTGTCAAAAAGATGATTTAATTTTGCTAATTAATAATCATAACGATAGGATTGTCATGTGTGGATCCCCTTTAAAATTCCTCAGTTTTGGTCAAATATTGTTTTATAATGTTATTTCCTATACATAATCCTAAAATAACAACTGATAAAATTAATTTATCTATAATTTAGTGTATTTTCTTTTAATCAGCTACATGTTTTAAGTAAAATAAACCTGATTTTTAAATAATATTATTTATCATAAAATGTTTATATTATTAATGCTGTAATTGTACCTACAATAACGCTTAAAATTTAACTATAATCTATTACTGGAATTCATCTTTCCTATTTTAACACTTTATCACTATTTATTTATAAAACTCTTGTTCATATTATAAGTTGTTGAAATTTTCTTTTTTATCTAATTAAACTTTAAAACATTTATTATCTTTAACATAAAACAAACCCAGTGTTTAATTTTACTATTCGGTATATTATTTATTTTTCGTATTTTCACTAAAAATCTTTTTCTTTTTCTCTAAAAATATGCACAAAAATCCCTATATATGTACTTTTTCATATTCATGATTTTACGCCATTTGTTTGTAGTCCTAAAGCTACAGGTAGTCCGATATTAATCCACAGTGCATGTTTTAGAGTAATCTATTTTTATTTATCTAAACGTTGTACTTTAATTTTGCTATTTATAAAAATTCAAAATGTGTATAGAATAAAAATTATTTAGTATAAAGAGTATAAAGAGAATATAGAAAGAGTATAAATAATTTTGAATAATTAAAGAAATGTCCAATTTCGTCATAAAAGTGGGTACTGCTTTCTGAAAAGGAAAATTGTACAATCTTATTTAAGATTTGATATAATTGACTTCATTTAAAGAAATATCGATTTTAAAAATCTTAAAATTTATTTGCTTTTTAGAGAATAGATAAATTATTTTTTTCTATGATTAAGTATTAATGCATCATAAATATTTTCAAGTTAAATTTCAAACATTCATAAGAATAAACAATCATGAAATTCCATTTTACGACGTAAATGGTTTTGTGTTTTCTTATAATGTAAATTGCCTTTTCCTTCTTCGATTTCGGGCAGCGGTAGCCCAATCGGTAGAGCGCCGGCCTCGTAATTGGAAGATTGCGGGTTCGGTACTCGAGCCGGCCAAAGACCGTCGTGTACACTAATGGTGGCTGGTGCACGTAAAATCTGTCGTTGCCGCAAATTCCTCAATGTTCCCATAAAAAATTATACCTCTGGGGGTCACCGAAGCGGGAGAGCCATCCCTTCCGTGGAGGATCAAAATTGTGATGGCATGTCTCTGGACCACTTCTAAGGGTGTGTCCCAGACCGTCGCCAACTGTCCATCTGCACAGCATTAGTGCGACGTAAAACCCAACCACCAACCACCTTCTTCGATTTCGTGATTTTGTGTTTTTAAATTTAATATTGAAAGTTTTAATTACAGTTGTTGTTTATATATATTAAATGCTATATTTCTCATACGTATTTAACTTTTTTTGTTGGTTGAACATTAAAATCTACGTTTATAAATAAATAGATAAACAAATTAGATCTAAATTCAGCATCAATATTTGGTGGGGAGTTAGGTAATAGCATATTTCAAATAGGAAACTGTAAGCGCAAACGAACGCGTGGCGGTGTAGAGGACAATTTGTGTCCAGAATACTGGTCACGTGGAAAGCTGCCTGACTAGTACAGCCTGCAGTTGTAAGAGATGGTGACTTCGCAGAAATAGCATGAAATGCATCTAGCTTACAGCGCCATGGGAAAAAGCTGTGTGATAGCTACACATTTTATGTGAGTGCTAACCCAAATAACGCGTTCCATAATTTAGTTGCCTATCTGCAAGTTTGGTAAACGTACACTGATTCTCGTTATCTCTCCGAAATCACCTAATCAAACTATGGCTGGCTGTAAAAGTCAAACAGCTTTGGGCGTGAATGAGAGTTGTGGACACAAAGCGACTTCTACACAGTCAGGCGATCATTTTTGCCATTGCTTTCCTAAGTAGAATAGTTTTCTTTTGATATTCCGTACCCACCCACAAAATATTAATAAAAAAGTCAGATACTTTCTGTATAGTAAGAAAGTATTGTGAAGTTCATGCATTGAATTACTCATGAATGATTTTACCCATAAATGATTTACTTTAACAGATACACAGCACAAAAGTGTTATATATATATATATGTGTGTGTGTGTGTTGTGTATGTATGTATGTGTACAACTAAATTTCTGGTAATAGCAGGAGACTTGGCGTTGGAATATTAAAAGAGGAATAAACTACTACGTCAGAAACGCCAAAGAAAAATTATTGAGGTGCATACAGCTGTTTCGGTAGCCTAAAGCGTACCGTCTTCAGTGCAAAAAGAATTCTGAATCTGGAGAAGTGCTCGTATATATAGGAGAGGGACCAGATTTAGTTCAACCAATAGGATTACGGAAGAGGTAGGGAGTGTGGCCAATAGGAATTAAGGAATGTGTAGCTGTGTAAACAGTAGAAAAATTAAGAAAATGTGGACTGAATATAAAATTTCCAACAATCAGACAAATAGGGAACAGCGAAATCACAATTTACAAGGTTTTTAAAATTTTTATAAATATGAAAAGCTTCAAAGAAATCGAGTTCATGAATGGATTTAGGTCTGCAAATTATTTTAGCTGAATTAAATTTAAAAGTATGATTTTCCTCCCAGCAATGTTTAGAAATAGCCGATTTATTGGTTTCTTGTTTGCGGACGTAATTCATATGTTCTTTTAGACGAAATTTAAGACTGCGTTTAGTTTGGCCAATATATGATAAACCACACTGACAGGAAATACTATAAATGCCCCAAGAATTATGCATATCAATAGGATCTTTTAACTGAGAAAAGGTGAGTTTATACGAGAGAGTTGTAATTTTTGGATAGCTTTGTCTGTAATGGAAGGGTCATAACCTCTGTCAATTGCGATGGCTTTCAGGTGAAAAAAAATCTGAAATTAAATACCTGAAAGCCATCGCAAGTGACAGAGGTTATGACCCTTCCATTATAGACAAAGCTATCCAAAAATTACAACTCCCTCGTATTTCGTCTACTAAATCAGTCACATCAAATATCAATATTGTTTTACCCTATTTTTCTAAAACCAGTCAAACCATAGCTAAAATTCTCAAACAATAGGATTTTAAAATAATATTTTCGCCTTCCAATAAACTCACCTTTTCTCAGTTAAAAGATCCTATTGATATGCATAATTCTTGGGGCATTTATAGTATTTCCTGTCAGTGTGGTTTATCATATATTGGCCAAACTAAACGCAGTCTTAAATTTCGTCTAAAAGAACATATGAATTACATCCGCAAACAAGAAACCAATAAATCGGCTATTTCTAAACATTGCTGGGAGGAAAATCATAATTTTAAATTTAATTCAGCTAAAATAATTTGCAGACCTAAATCCATTCATGAACTCGATTTCTTTGAAGCTTTTCATATTTATAAAAATTTTAAAAACCTTGTAAATTGTGATTTCGCTGTTCCCTATTTGTCTGATTTTCGGAAATTTTATATTCAGTCCACATTTTCTTAATTTTTCTACTGTTTACACAGCTACACATTCCTTAATTCCTATTAGCCACACTCCCTACCTCTTCCGTAATCCTATTGGTTGAATAAATCTGGTCCCTCTCCTATATATACGAGCACTTCTCCAGATTCAGAATTCTTTTTGCACTGAAGACGGTACGCTTTAGGCTACCGAAACAGCTGTATGCACCTCAATAATTTTTCTTTGGCGTTTCTGACGTAGTAGTTTATTCCTGTTTTAAATTTCTGGTACTAATAAATTTATCATCAATGGATTTTGTTGGTGGTGGTTAATGTGAGTAAAACCTGTATGTTTGAAGAGATTATTAATTTCTCTGAAGAAAAAAGCTTTAATCTAGATTTTTATTAGAAATTTGACTTGTGAACTGTAATTTTTAACCATAACAAATTCTTTAACATGCTGCAAAACTTTAATTAAAAATTGATGATTAATATTAAATTTTAATACTATTTTCTATTATTTACTCGTCTACATAATCTTATTCAAAAAGAAAAAAAAAATGTTTTCTTCTAATATAAATTCAGAAAAGAATAATTCAAAAATATTGCACCGCACCATTAAGCTGTCAAATGCTTTTTAATGCCACTTTCTCTAAAATTGAATTACTTTCCTTTTTTCATTTTAAATATACTTTTTTCACTTTACTTTGATTTTTTTTTCTATTTTAACATTTTTATAATTTTTTTCTTCTTAAGATAAAAATAGTACAACCCTTATCTAAGAATCCCAGTAATAAAATGAGAGAGAAACATCTCGAACTGATGCTTTTGATATGATAAGGTATGTGGATTTTTATGCAACTCTTTTTTTTTTTTTTTATTCACCGGCTGTTGCATTGGTGAACATAAACTTCCACAATATATTAAAGGCTTTCGTAACTTTTGCGACAGATGAAAAAGGATAAGATTTTTTTTTCTCTCCCAAGAAGAAAAAAATAAAATATTTGTATCGTTACTTTATAGTACGACGTTTTTATTTATTTATTTTCAGAATTTAAAAATAAAATCGACAAATTCAGCATTAAGCGCCGAAATCTTTAGGAAATTTAATTTTACTGCTGCAAATGGTTTTATGATTACTGAATTGCAGCGGAAAATGAAAGAAGGAATAAATCAAATAAATTGTTTCAACAGTAATTGATAACTCAATTGAAAATAAAATTACAGAAATAAATTTTATTCAGTTTTCAACACATTTTAAGTTTTGTTTTTTGGATACGTGTTTATATCATTACATAGATTAAGCAATAAAAAACCTGAAAATGCTATATAAGGATAATGACTAATCAAATTTTCTTCATTTTGCCATAGTTAACTGCGATTGAAAACATGTCAATAAAAAACCTGAAAATGCTATATAAAGGCAATGACTAATCAAATTTTCATCATTTTGCCATAGTTAACTGCAATTAAAAACATGTCATTCAAAAGATTTTTTTTATAGAATTGAAAGGAATAAAGTGCACTTTAAATTAAGTGTACATAAAAGCTTATCTATCAATCATGGGATATAATTAATGACATATATCACTTTATTGTCGGTGTTTTAAATCTCCAGTTCCATATTTACAAGTTTCATTTATAAAATTCACAAGCCTCTAAGAATTATAAAATGTTAAACTTCAGGATTCTAAAAGTACCTAGAGTTTTACATTAAAATAAACTTTATTTATTTATTTCATTTCTGTTTCATTTTATTCTACAAGTAAGCAACTAGACTATTTTTCCTTTAAACCTTTGAAGCAGATTTCTCATTAAACATAATTTTTACACTTTTTTGATAGTTTTAAGTTATTTTAGATCTAAATAAGTGGAAAATGTTATATTTAAAATTTTAATTAATTTTGGTTGTAAAATATAGAGTGGGGCACCGGTGTCCTTTTCTGCGTTAAAGGTAAATTCATCATGGGACACGGGCGTCCCATGAATAAATATTTTTACAAATTGCACTTATTTACAATTACTTAGATATAGGAGTAGCAATAATTCATTACTGATCTTTTTCAAATAATCAAATTTAATTAGAAATAAATTTTTAAATTGGTTGATAAATTTTTTTCAAACTACTTTTATTTAACATTTTTATTTTAGTAAAAAATTTACTCTGATAATCTAATAGATTTTTTATAGTAACTATTAGACTCTCTTTTATAATAAAAAACTATCATATAATAATAATTCTTACAAATATATATAATATTTGTAAGAAGAGCGTCAAAAAATAAATAAGCAAAAGGGACACCGGTGTCCCATCTGCGTCAAAGAGTTAAACAGTATTTTAAACTTAAATCTTTATTTAGAATTTTTTTTAGACTTACATTATATATTCATGCTTACAAAATATTCCTTTAAACATGAAAGTGAAGTTTTTACATTATTTTTACTAGCATTTCTTCCTTTTCTTATGTAAAACTTTTTAATTCTCTTAGGTTTAGTTCAGTATGTTCAATGTGGACCTTTGAGTCATAAACTCTTTATCCATCAATCAATCAAAGGAATCGTATATGACCTTTAATTTTCCCCTGTCGGTTGTCTGTCCTCTTAAACAAATTGACAGTTCATAATTGTCAATCAATTTTAGTTATCCATTTAACAGGAACTTATTACATAGAAATACCACTCTCTTTAGTTCCAGAAAAACTCTGCTAAAAGTTACACATACTTCTGATTTTTCTTTTTATGACCCTTTTTATTAGTTTTGACAAAACTTTTATAGTAAATTGTAGCGACTAAAGAGAGTATATACTTTGAGATTTCTTTTCTTGACCAACAAACTTATATTTGTATATTTCTATGCGTATATCTTCGAACAAAAAGTAAAAAATCAGATTTGTACACAAAAAATAAACCGTTAAAAGAATGTATTTCGCAGAATAGAAGTTTTTCCTTTTTTTTTTTTCATTTAACGGTTTTGATTTTTTATTAAAATAAAAAATACACTTACATTCTAAATGTAAAATACTGTGTAACAATGGGATAAAAAAATCAAAATTTTTAAAAGTGCATAATAAAAGATCTTTCACATATTTTTTACTTCGATTAGCCGACTACCGTAAGTAATGGTAGTATTATATTTTATCAAAAAATTCGAAATAGAATTTTTTACCTGATTTACTTCCTTTAAGGTCTCCTTATTTCGAAAAATTGTTTTTAGGCAATTGATCAGTGTGTGCGTATGTGCATGGGAAATCCTCTGATTATCATATCTCCAAAAATGATAATGCTAGAACAAACAAACTTCAGGACTGAAACAGGTCTGGTGTACAAAGGATTTTTCAAACTTTTGGTTAAAATTGGAAAACCAGAAGTTGAACAATGGAAACCGGAAGTGTGACCATAAGTATGTGTCTCAAAAACAGCTGAAACACTTTTCTTCATAGTTGCCTATAAGTACCCTATTAGATGTTCTTTCGTATGTATTAGTTGGTTAGTTTAGGAAAATTGATAGGCACCCTGTATTAAAAGGTCAATTGGAAGTCTGGCAACTGCTTACCTTTAAGATTTTTTTTGTTGTTGTTGTTTCAAACTCGCCATAATAATTCCCTTTTAGATATCCTTTCATATGTAATCATTTTTTTAAGGTCAACAATTCAGTTTGATGAAAGTTGGGTTTTGGTGAAAGTTTGTATCTTCAAAAACGACTTTAACGATTTTCTTGAAACTTGTTCCATAAAACACTTTTCAGATACCTTTTAGCATGTATTACGTGGTTATTACAAAGAAACTGACAGTCATCCTGGTTAGGTAGATCAGTTTTAGATCTCGGAAATAGATGTTTCAAAAAACGGCTCTGGCGAATTTTTACAAAACTCGCTATGTAACTTCTGTTTTATATGTTATTACACATGTATCAGTTTTCTCTTGGAGATTAATTGTTAGGTGTCTAATTTGCTTGGTCAATTTTATGTCTTCTGACCACATTATCTACAAAAAGTGTATATAATACGTATAACAGTGAGTAATGAAAGTTGTGTGGTTGTTGTACACCAGATTTTTATGAGTTTGTTTTATAATAACCAAACATATTCTTATATTCATAGCATATGTATGTAATATATATATATATATATATATATATATATATATATATATATATATGCACTGTAAAAAATGTTGTTTAACATTACACAACAATACTGAGGCAGCTTACCATGTAGAGAAATGCCACAATCATGAAGAGAAATCTTATCAGCTGTACCTGTGTAACCGTACCATAACGTGTAAGGTTACACAGTTACGGCTCGTAAAATTTCCCGGCACAGTTCTGATAAGTAGCCTGCCTCAATATTGTTGTGTAATATAGCAAAAAAAAAAAAAAAATTGCAGTGTGTGCATACATGTTTGTGTTTTATTATTATTATTATTATTACTTTTTTTTTAATAAAAAAAAAAAAAATATGTAACTGTTTATTTATATTTTCGCCATGATTTTTATTGTATGCTTTAGATTGTAAATAAAATCATCCTGTTTATAAGCAAAATATTTATAGTTGAAAATCTAAGCACAAAGAGACACGAAAAGCATTTTTGGAAATATATGAGAAGGTTCCTATAATATAAATATTAAATTTTATTTAAGCTGGTTACTTTACTTAGAAAATTATATACACGTCGTTGTAAATGTAAACTACGATGTGAGTCTACGATAAGTTTTTTGCTCTGTTTATTTATCGGGATAAAAATCCGAATGAAAGTCTTCTGGTTTTATAATTTCATAAATACTTATACGCAATTATATTAAAGAAATAATTAACAAAAATATTAATATCATTACTGAGGACAAAATATTACTGATTAAATATTTTCTTCTTTAGCAAAAATGATGAAGTTTATAGTAGAGAATTAAAATTTTCTTCACATCTCACCATTTAATTACCTATTTTTAACATATTCCCATGTTATTTTTAATGTATTTAACAATTTGAAATAAAAACCAATACAAGCTTTCATTGTTTGATTTTACTTTGAAATGGATGACTTTTTTTCGTTTTGTATCACTATTGAATAAATTTCAGCAATGTTCACATATATTGCTGAAACCATTTGATACAGTTTTTTCTTCATAATATTACGACACAATTACTGATAATTACGTTATAAGATATATATTTTTTATTAGCGATTTCAATAACGAATTTCAATAACGTAAAATACTACATCATTGTAAGGTACGTTTATATGTATGTATATATATATATAAACAGTAATACAATAATCGCCAAATATTTCAGAGAATCATGTAAAATAAATAATAGTATTATTTTAAATAAGTTTTTAAAAATATTTTAACTCCGTATATACACTAAATATGTGAAGTTTATATATATATATATATATATATATATATATATATATATATATAATTAATTTAAGTCGTTTTGAATGGGGATATCTTAGAAAATAAAAAGTAAATCAATATAAGTAGGTGTAACTGTACAAATAAATCGAAATATCTCTTCTTTTGAATCTACAGTGCTGGCCATCCAAAATGCAACACCCTGAAGGAAGCATCCAAATCAAGTAAATTTGCACCATGCGTTTGCAGCGATATGATATGCAAATGATTAACATTTCAGAGCAGACGCTTGCAGGTGGAGCTATTGTTTGCAAGAAATGCTTCAAGAATTAAACAAAGATAACAAAATGGTTGGATTGAAAATTAAGATGTACTAAGATAAAATTACTTCAAATTCTTTCGTTTCTTCACTGAGGGTTACTGTTGGTATAGGTGAATCAGAAACAGTATGCACCTGGAGCAAGTAATTGCGTTGATCGTAACACCATCAAGGAAATTAACAGCAGAGTTAAACTTGCATGAAGCAGTCGGAAGAAACAGCGCTTTATTGAAAAGCAACCTCCGAATTTGTTTGAAAAGAAAAGACTTTCATCACAATATTTTTCTTGTATTAACTTATGATTCAGAAATTTGGACATTAACGTGCAAATCTGTACAAAAGATTTAAGAACCCTAAGAAACATGGATAGATGCATGTTAGGATTCTCTCGAAGAGACAGAAAGCGAAACTCAAGGATTAAGCAGCAAACTAAAATTACTTAGGTCATTTGTAACGTAATGAAGTTAAAATGAAGCTATGCTGGACAATCTGCCAGAAGAAACAATGATAGATGGCCACCGAAGTCCTATCTTGGATATCGTAAAATAAGAATAGACCAAAGAAGAAACCACAGTGTGGTTGTAGAGGTGAGATTCACAAGAATAGAGGAGCAAAATGGAGTAGAAATGCAGAAAAAATGACAGATTGGAATCCCTTAGAAGGGACCTTCATCCTGCAGTGTATTGATGAAGACTGAAAGTTAGAATGATATGTGTATATATATATATATATATATATATATATATATATACAGGGTGACAAGAAATAACTTGGACACACATGATACATTATAACTTTAATGCTAATGAAAATATTACAACCAAACTTCAAAATAAATATGAATACATTATTTTGTCTAACATATTTACAAATTTTCAAAGTGGCTACCTTTAGCCTTAATACAGAGCTTTAAACGTGTCACAAAATTTTCTGCTATGGGCCGCAACTCACTTACTGATATTTTATCCCATTCTTTGCATAAGGATTTCTTTAGGGATGCCAAAGTTTTATGAGGTTAAGCACACACCCTTGTCTCCTAGATGGACCAAACAGAATAATCCATTGGGTTCAAATCTGGGGAATACGGTGGCAATTCTTGAGCTCCAATGAAGTCAGAAAAATTTGTCTTGCACCAATCTTGAGTGCCTTTAGCTCTGTGTGCAGGTGCGGAATCCTTTTGGAAGGTCCATCTTTTGTTTCCAAAGAACTTTTGCGACCAAGGTAAGACGACATCTTCCAAAATTAGTTTGCGATATGTTTGTTGATTAATCTTTATCCCTTGATCAACAAAAACAAGTGGTGTTTTCCCACTAGCACATATCCCACCCCAAACCATTACAGATTGGGGTCGTTGACGTCATTCAACAATGCAAGAAGGTCCAGGTGCTTCTGCTGACCAAACTCTATCACTATGGCTATTGTGAGCTTGTTCAATCGAGCACAGTTTCTCATCTGTGAAGACAAATGTTTGCCATCGATTACCTGCGGCCCGCTAACAAATCCTTACACCTTTGAAGTCTTGTGCGTTTGTTCTCTGCTGTTAGCTTTTGAGCCCCTTTCATTTTGTAAGGGCGAAGACTAAGCTCTACTCTTGCCATCAAACGTGTGGTTTCTCTGTTGATCTTCATCTCTCTAGCAACCTTTCTCATTGAAATCCTAAGATTTCGTTGAACTCGGTTTTTGATAACTTTTCGGTTTCTTGATGTGTTAACTGTGCGTTTTCTTCCTCTTCTTGGCCTGGCACCATCATGTCCGAGTTCTTTAAACCTTTTGATTGTGTATGAAACCGTCTGCTTAGGCACTTTCAATAGTTGAACAATTTCACATTGTTTCTTTCCTTGCTTATGTAATTCAAGTATGGCAGATCGTTTGTTAACCACAATGGTTATCTCACAACTAACTTACTTACACCTGTTTATTCGCTTTCTAGGATCAATACTAATAATAAATGACAATGAAATAAATTTATAACTTTAGTGGTAGTTACAGATATTTCGTTTGAAACTTCGTCCAAGTTATTTCTTGTCACCCTGTATATATATATATAGTTGCTTACTTGCAGAGGTAAATTTCGTACCTTGTTCGGTGTGAAGTTGTAGGGGCGTGCCGTACATTGATACCCATTGCTGCACGAGAACCTATGCGATTATGCATGCCTCTTGATCGAGAATAGGGTAGGCCTTAGGTCTTTTGGTGAAATAGTTCAACACGACGAGGAGGTACTTACTTCCACTGGAGGTCCGTGGCAAAGTACCCAAGATTTTGAGTGCAATCCTTTCAAATGGTGCTCCCACGTTATATCGTTGTAGTCTTTCTTGGCTTCGTTTCTTTAGTCCTTTACGTGCTACACAAGCATCAAAGGATTTACACCATTTCTCTACGTCCTCCATTGCCTTGCACAAGTAGAAGCTTTCTCGAACTTTTTGCAGAGTCTTCATCACTCCAAAATAGCCTTCATCAGTCCTTATAGGGCAGAGTCTTCATCACCCCTAGTAGGGCTGCTATATAGCTGCTCTATAACATCTGGAATCTTCGATGTTGGTAATACAATCTGCCATTTGAAACTCCTGCCATCGTCAAATTCCCATTTTCTGCATAGTACGCCGTTTCTAACATGAAGAGAGTCCCAGAGTGCCCAGTAACTCTTCGTGATGTCGCTAAATGCGGAGATGTCCTGCCAGGTAGGTTTGTTGCTAGTTGTCTCCTTCAGCTGTAATATTGGCCTTACGTCAGGATCTTCCAACTGGGATCGTCTAAGTTCCTGGTATTTCCACTGGTCCAGTGTTGGTGGTGTTAAGATTGTAGCTTGGCAGGCAACTGGATTTATCTGCTGGTACTTCTGTTCGGCTCTAGAGCAGTACTTACAGCTTTTTGAGCAGGGCTTACTCCAGTAACACATAACGTTGTTTTAACATTGTTATAACTAAATTTTCACTATTCAGACTTATTTTCAACGCTATAACAACGTTATGTGCTACCTGGTTATATGACAAGGCATCTGCATTACCATGTAGAGTCCCTTTGCGATGGCGTATCTCGAAGTCATATTCCTGGAGACGTTGTATCCACTTAGTAATCTGGCCTTCCGGGTTCTTGAACTGGAGCAACCGCGTTAAAGATGCATGGTCAGTCCGGAGCAGGAATCTTCTTCCATAGAGGTAATGATGGAAATATTCTATGGCTTTTACGATGGCGAGTAGCTCTTTCCTGGTGGTACAGTAATTTTGCTCTGGTTTAGACAGGCATTTACTCCAATCGGCAATAACATGTTCTTGACCATCAACCTCCTGCGACAGAACAGCACCGAGACTTTCACGGCTGGCATCTGTATCAAGTATGAACAGTTTGTCGGGCTGAGGATACATCAAAATATGCGATGATGTTAAAGCCTCCTTTAGTCTCTTGAATGCTTTTTCCCATTCATCTGTCCACAAGAACTTCTGTTTGGCTTCCGTCAGCTTCAGGGGTGGTCTGGCAATATTCGTGAAACCTTTCACGAACTTCCTGTAGCAAGTGCATAATCCCAGGAAACCCCGTAGTTAGTGTACATTTTCAGGGCGACTTCAGTTCTCGACTGCAGAGATCTTCTCATGATCAGTTCTCACACCTTCAGCAGAGATGTTATGGCCGAGATAACTGACTTCACGACGGAACAAGTTGAACTTCCTAGGATTCAATTTCAGGTTAGCCATCCGGATTTCTTCTAGCACCTTACGGATGTTTCTTAGATTATCTTCAAAGGTGCGGCCCACAATGATAATATGATCCAAATACACTAGACAGGTTTCGTAGGAAGGTCCTTTTAGCACTGTTTCCATGTTGCAGGTGCATTACACAATTTAAACGATATAACTTTACACTGCCAAAGTCCTTGTCCCGTAGTGAATGCAGTGTACTCACGATTGTCAGGATGTAATTCTACTTGCCAATAACCGCTTTTCAGATCCAAAGTCGAGAACCATTTATTGCAAGCAAGTGTGTCCAATGTGTCGTTAATTCTAGGAAGATGGTAACTGTCTTTCTTCGTGATGTCATTTAAACGACGATAATCCACTCAAAATCTTGTTGAACAATCCTTTTTTATCACCAGTAATATGGCAGAGGCCCAAGGACTCGTTGATGGTTCGATCATGTCATTACACTGTATTTTCTTTAGAAGTTCAGTTTAGCAAATGGAAGTCTTCTTGGATGTTTTTTGATTGGAGGAGGATTTCCTGTGTCAATTCAAGTACTGGATGACGTTAGTCCTTCCGACGTCTTCCGTTGTTCGAGAAAAGAGATCCTTAAATTCATAGAGTGGCTCCTCCGCAGCACGTCTCTGTTCATTTCCTGATTCTATATTCCTGATTAATTCCATATCTAAAAATTCTGAAGACTTGGACTCGGTTGATTGCGTGGGCCGGTTGATGCATTTAACAGGAGTACAGGTTGCTAAAACCTCATCCTTCTTCACTGTCCTTACTTTATCGCTTATCTTGGCAACTGTCACAGGAATAACGCTCTGCGTCAGATCAACCAAAGATGAAACCCCCAAAACTCCTCTCGGGCTATTGTCTGTATTCGGGTTTTCAATCACTCTATATCGAAAGTATTGCTGGTTAGGAGGTGTTCTGGAAACTATTGTCTCTGTGAGTGGAGGAATAGAAATTTCAGACTTAGCTGTTATCTGACAAACTGGCTGAATGTCTGGGTTTTCAGTGTTAAACACAGCTATGTCTTTGGAACTTGAATGAAGTTCATTATTCTTAAGTCCAATTTAAAGTTAAACTTCCTCCAATTCCAAGGATTAGAGGGTCTCTTATATCAGTCGCATATGCCATATGATGGTAACTAGCATTTCTGAATGTGATGGTCAAGTTCATTTTTCCATATATTTTGATTTCGTCACTGGTCACAGTCTGAAGTTTAACGCCGTATGGCGCCCAGATGATATTCTCTTTAAGTTCTTGAGCTAGATTCGTTCTAATGATGGTTACGTTGACTCCAGTATCCAGAATCACACGACATGTTGTGTTATTAACTTGGCCATAAACGTAAAGTCCATTATCGCCACCACTCATCGATGAAACATAGAATATTGCAAAGTGGGGCTCTGTAATTTATGGCAATCTTCGCCCCGTGAGATGGCCTTCTATTAGTTTCCCTGCAGTGATGGTGAAGCCGGGTTATTTTCTTTAGTTGATCGTATAGGACATTTTCTCTTCACATGTTCATCGCTTCCACAGCCCCAGCAATTTATCTTCGGATCCTTTACTTCTTTATTATTTTCACGGCTGCGCAATCTCCTTATGATGCCTGCGAGATTTATCTTCATTTCATTTACATCAGCTGGTGTATCACCTAATGAGACTTCTCTGGTGGCATTGCGGTTTTTACGGGAGGCTTGTTGGGATGCCTCTATCTTCAGTGCGTAGCCTAAAGCTGATTCAACATCCATGATATTGGAGAGTCTAAATGCTTTTTGAATTTCTGGATCTCGAACGGCATCAATAAAGTACTGAAGGGCCAAGTCGTTTCGAGTGTCAGCATGGCAGTCGGAAAATGCTAGGTGCGACAGTCTCTGAATATCCGCTGCCAGCTTTTGGAAACTTTCACTCGCTTTCTTGTAACGGGGTTTTAGCTGAAGGCGACTATAGTCCTTAGAACACTTTTCTCCAAAACGTAATTCCAGTGCTCTGGTCAGTGTCTCAATGTGGCGCCGTTCTTCCTTCGAAATAATTCTCAGTATAAATCGCTGCATCGCTCCGTAGTGCTGCTGCTAAGTGCAGTCCCATCCGTTAGCTTCAGCGACGATGGAAAACTTCGTCTTATAAACCTGTCAGGAGGAACTGCTGTCGTAGGTAGATAGCTTAATTGATTCTGGAATCTGGAATCTTCCAGCTCTCTTTTCATCTCCCTAGGACATGGATGTTAACTTTTCTTCGACTTTTCTCTCTAGATCTTCTTCTATTCCCTTCAATTTACTTTCTATCTCTGAAAACCATCCTTTCATCTCCTGATCGACATTTTCTTTAACTTTCTCTTCAAAACTCTGTTCTATCCTCGTAACACGCTCTTCTACCTTCATAACTTTCTCTTCAAAATTCTCTTCTATCTTTATAACTTTCTCTTCTATTCCATCTAATCTGTTTTTCACATCTGATAACTTACTCTCTATTACTTCTTTCACTGTCGAAAATTCTGTCTTCATCTCGTCTTGATTAGTTTTAATTTCCTCGGTCAAACTGTCTTTTAACTCTCTTTGTCGTTCAGTCATTCTTTCGAACAATGCGGTTTCCATATTCTCTTGTACTGCTTTCATTTCTTTCATTTCTTCACCCAAACTGTCTTTCATTTGTTTCATTTTTTTACCCAAACTGTCCTTCATGTGCTTCATTTCTTGACACATACCTCTATTTATCACCATTAAACAGGCAACCCCACGCCTGACACCAGAAATGTTCTGTACTCTGGGGTTCGTAAGTTTCCCGAGAATGAGGGGCAAAACTTGCAAAAATTCAGGAGTTTTATTTACAGAAAGTTAGAGAAAAATAAAGATCTATAAACTAAGTATCAGCTTCAATTCAACCAGTAAACACAGCTTTTTAAGCAACAGCCGTCAATAGCAAATCCACAGTACAAACTGTATATCAACAACACATAAAACAAGTCTCATTCAAAGAGGCTGAAGCTCTTTCAATAGCACTGCAAGTGTTTGGCGAACTCAACTGCAACTGACTGCTTTGGCGTAAAGCAGCTCCTTAAATACTTCTGTAGAAAAGTGTGGAAAATTCGAGAAAGTGGTCAGCAATCAAGTTACAGCTTCCATATTTGGTACGTCGATAATAAGGATTTTCTCGCCAGGGTCGCCAAAATGTCACCAATGAGGGGAAATGTCGCCAAATTTGGCGCCAAATCCATTAACTGCGTTATTGGATCTTTTTAATGTATTTTTAAGGGAAAATTGAGCTATGTTAACGCGAAAAACAGCTGGAAATGCAGAAAATTGGTATTTTATCAACTTACTAAGCCTCTTTAAAAGAATGTATGCAAAAATAAATACAATTATTTACAATTAAGCAACAGTATAGTCCTGTCGACTTTACAATCCTGCAGTGTATTGATGAAGAATAAAATTTATAATGATATATATATATATATACATATAACCAACTACAAAATATCATTCTCTTACATACAACCATGAGCACGTACGTAGGAATAAAAACGCATAATTTGTTTCTGAAATTTTTATATAATCCTTATCTGACTTTATTTAGTTTTAAAATCAATACATAAAGTGCTATTTTTACAGAGTTAAAAAAGTATTTAAACGTTTTACCAAAAGTTTGTTGCTAAATAGGCATTTTTAGGTGCAACCAATATTCTGGTGCTAAATTTAACCATTTCAGTGGTGCTACTACTGAAATTGCATCATTAAAATAGTGAAACACTGCATCAAAATGGTGGTTGCAACTATTCGTGGCCCTTTTTATGAAGAAACATAGGATTTTATTTTTAACAATATATGTATGAAATAAATTCTTGTTTTTGCGCTTAATTTTTATTTGGTAAAAAGCTTGCAATTCGTATTTCAAATCACTACTTCATATTGCTCAAAATAGAAAGCACTATTTTTTCTGGACATTCTGTCTCTCATAACTTTTTAATTTACATGATATTCATTTGGAACTTTCATATAAGTAGCTCAATATTTTTGACGATTATATTATGCAAATGAATTTTTTTTAAGCTTGCGTATGCGTAATTAAAAATTATTTAGTAAAAATGCTCATATTTTGCAAGATAGTTAACATTTTTGCATTCTGATTGCAGTATGCTGTGTCTAATGTAGTATGCCAGGTTTCCTAAAAACTTTGTTCTGGTTCTAATACCCTGCGGATTATAATTAAAAAAATTTCATTTTTGTATATTTTTTTAAAGAAAACGTTATAGCTCCACTCATTTATGTATTGTAGCCTTACAAAAATTTATACAGATAGTCATAAGAATCGTCATAATCACATGCTACAGCCAAAGGGTATTTTAAGCATTACATTTTACAGGGTGATGCAAAACATTTTGATAATTCTTTAAATTTTACTGGTCCCCTATGCCTCTTCAGGACAAACCTTTTGCTGAAATATATGAGGTGTATTATGTTTTTCATGCTCCCAAAGTTTCAAGATGATTCCTAATGAATATTATTATATATTTGATAAAACGTCTAAATTCCATAGAGTCTAAATACTTGTTGGTAGATTGTGTATACACTAAGCGACAAAAAAAAAAAAAAAAAAAAAAAAAAAAAAGCCGCACTTGGATAGTTTCCTTTTCGCCTTCTACAACCGCCAATTTTATCGTTTAAAAAGCAAATTTCCGAACAGATTTTATTATGTTGTCCTCCACATACATTTTAGCTTTGAGTCCAGTGTTAAAAACAAAATGCAATTGTCAGGAAAATTGTAATTTTAGAAATTATTTCAAAAATGGTAAGAATAAGGCAGGTAACGATGCCACAAAAAGTATAAATATTTGAATGAAAATCAAAAAATATTTTAATACATGAGATGGCAATATAATTAAATGTTAACGAAATATTGGTGACAGGGTTTTTAGCAAGATATAAAATTTTTTAGCCGTTTAAACTGGAAATTTGATTTTAGGGGGCCATGTTGCTCATCCAAGCGAGATGACCGTAAGTTAAAAAGCCATTCCGTATAAACTCGGATTGTATTACATTTAGAAAATAAAAGAGATTCAGAAAAAGTGTTTAGCAGCATAATTTCTTTAACTACAGGCAAGCAACAAAGCATGTTTAAATGATGAAAAATTTGAAAAAATTCCATTCTTAGTGAAGAGAAATAGGAAAGCAAGACCTCAATAGGCTAAAAAAATTAAAAAATGATTAGTTAATTATTGGGCTGAACTGGTTCTCTTTAATGAGTCAAGTTTAACTTATTTCGAGCTAAAGAAAACAAGCAGATCTGACAACGAAAATATGACCGACTTAATGAAAATCGCACTTTTAAAACAGTCACACATTCGCCGTATATTATGGTACGGAGGTGCATAACTTTCCAAAGAGTCGGGCAAATTTTTATGCTCAAGGGATCAATTAATTCGAAATAAAACACAATCTTCATAAAAGTGGTGCCTGACCGACTATTTTGGAGGTATCTTGGACATTTCCGCAAATTTCCGTTTATTCACTTCAAATTGTCAAAATTTCCTATCCATTCCCCTGAGAACCTAATTCTATAAATAATCATAATTTTTTTCACTTTAAGTTAAATCCTACAAAGGATATAGTAGAATTTCTTCTTTACCAGACATGGAAATAGTCCTAATCGCGATCCGCTCGAAAATGTTTGGTTTATAAAAAGGCGGGGGAGAGGGGAGAGGATTCGAAATTTGTAGCCTATAACTCTGCCAGAACTAGAAAAAATTATTTGTGATATTTGGCACATTGAAATTTCTGAGATTTATATTAAAACACTGTATAAAATTATGCCATTGCGCATTAAAGCAGTAATTTCATATAAAGGTGGAATTAACCCAATGCAAATTACATATTTTTAATAAAAAATAGCTTCGATCTAACAAATAAGTGCTTTTATTTCATATATTAAAATATAACATGTTTATTTCACATAATAAATCATAACAGAATAAAAGTGTATGGCTATTGCATTATATTCAAAAAGAAAGTTTTATGCAGATTTTTAAAAAAAACTTCGTAGAGTGCAATAAAGCGAATTATTAAATCGAAAATGTACATAGGTATCATTTCACCCCTTTGGTATTATGCAAACAATACAGTTTTATTTGTTTCAAACATTAATTTTAAAGTTATTACAAATGAAAAAGGTATAAGTCATTTTTTCTGCAGTGCGGCCTTTTTTTTTTTTTTTTTTTTTTTTTTTTTTTTTTTTTTTGTCGCTTAGTGTTATTAAACTAAACATAAGTTCTGTAAAACAATTTTCAGATATCGTAGAAAAGTTCTTCAATCATGAAAGAATAATAGTACAAGTGAGTTGTGGTAAGAATCAAGATGATATCATTATTTCCTCATGCAAAATTTATAAATTTGTAAGGTAGGAGTGGCGTCGAGATAAGGAAGTAAAGGCAGCCAAATGAATTTATTATTGAAAGTAGTGTAAAATGATAGCGCCGAGTTTGGATATAACGTTTGGTTGAGATTGGGAAAGTTTCTAGTTCGATGCAGCATATTTTGGCGATATTCCGAGTGAGATAGCTTGTTGAAAGTTTCGAGTATAGGTGAATTTGGGTTAGCATGAAGTGTCTAGTTATTGGATAGTTGGATAAATTGAAAACAAGATCTATGTAGATTGTGAAAGGTGTTTAAAAATTGAAAGCGGATAGTCTTTAAAGAAGTAGTTTGGTAAAATGAAGTTAATCGTATTTTCTATTTTTGATGTCTTTAAATAGAGCACCTACTGAAACACTGATATGGGAGGTGTGTTGATAGTTGCGTCGTTGCTGTGTTGATAGAGGAATTGGTGAATGTGCTGTTTCTTATCGGCCCCAAGCAAATCAGTCCGAAAGAGTAAATCGAACATTGATTCAAATGTTTTCGACGTACATTGGTCAAAATCATGAAAACTGGGATCAGTTCATCCATCATTTTAGTTACACTCTACGCATGTCAGTCAGAGTTACCACCGGAAAGACCCCTGCTGAACTATATTTTTTGGGGAAAATCCTAACTCCATTTCTAAAATTAGTTATGATACATAAGCATGCATCAAAATACATGACACAGAACATCGAAACTTTGATAGCTGAAGCCCAAAAGAATTTACGGAAGGCACAAAAGCAACAAGCTCACTATGATAATCTCCGCAGACGTACCTTAGAATTAAAAATTACGGATGAAATTCTTTTAGAATCACATTTCCTCAGTTCAAGGAAAGATAACTGTGTTGAAAAGTTTGGACCATAATTTATCGGTCCCTTCGCAGTCTTAAAAGTCGAAAACAATAATTTAGAAATAGATTTCAATGGTACACCATCAACAGTTAATGTTGACCAAGTGCGAATTTTTAAACAATGTGATGACAGATCAGATACTTCAAAATCTACCTGGCAGGTGGATAGTAAATGTGCCAACACTCCAACATCTTCCTCCCCGCACCACAAAAAACAAAGATATCGAAACTTTGATAGCTGAAGTGCAAAAAAACTTACAGAAGGCACAAAAGCAATAAGCTCACTATTATAATCTCCACCGACGTACCTTAGAAGTAAATGTTGGAGATGAAATTATTTTTGTTACAAAAGAAACTGGTAAGACACTTAACTTCCTTACTGGTTACAAACTGGACCTCTCCTGCGCTAATTTATTTTTTTCCTCACCGCAGCAGGAGAAGAAAAAATTCTGGAACCCGTTTTTAAAACGGCCTCGACCATTGACATCAATGGAATCCAGTAGAAAACAGCCAGAATTTTTTTTTTCTGCCACAGACTCAGTCCGGACCAGTGACTATTTTACATTTCGGCGCCCGAAGACTCCAAAATGGCCCCCTCCCTCTTAATCATCCAGTGGTCGCCACGTTGAGAAGGCTTTTACAGCACCTGATTCTACAAAAGGTGTTCTGAATGCACATTTGCGAATTCACACAGGAGAAAAGCCATATGTATGTGAAATTTGTTCTAAAGGTTTTTCTCAAAAAGGTGCTCTGCATACACATTTGCGAATTCATACAGGCGAAGAGACACGTGTGTGAAATATGTTCTAAAAAGTTTTCTGATAAAATAAATCTAATTAAACATTTACGTACTGATACAGGAGAAAATCTACATGTATGTGAAATATGTCTTAAAGGATTCATAGATAACAGTAAATTAAAGAGACATTCACGTACTCATACAGGAGGAAAAACACGTGTGTTAAATTTGTTCTAAAGGATTTTCTCAAAAAGATAGTCTCGGTACACATTTGTTAATTCACACAGGAGAAAAGTCATATATGTGTGAAATTTGTTTTAAAGGGTTTTCTCGAAAAGATACTCTGAATACACATTTGCGCATCCACGTAGGAGAAAAGCCACATGTTTGTGAAATATGTTCTAGAAAGTTTTCTGATAAAAGAGATCTATTTAAACATTTACGTATTCATACAGGAGAAAAGCACTATGTGTAAAATTTTTTCCAATGTTTCTTATGAAAGCGACAGTTTGAATAAACATTGATTCAATCGTACAAAAAAGAAAAAAAAATCTTAGCTCTGGGAAGATTGCTATAAAAAACTGTGTAATAAAAGTGATCTAAACATACATTCAAACTTTCAATCAGTAGAAATACAATATATGAAATTTGTTGTGAAGATTTTTCTCAAAAGAAAAATAATCTGAGGTACCATTTACGTATTCACACGCATAAAAATCACTCACACAGGTGAAAAGCCATTCGTGTCTGAATTATGTTCTGAAGCATGGTAAAAAATTAAACATTTAAATATATATGCATGCATTAACGTCGGAGGAAAGCCATACTGTGTGAAGTGTATTTCAAAGATATATTGCTGCCTCATTCTTAGAAGAAAAAAATATATATATGTTTATTTATTTATTTTATTTTTATTTATTTATTTATTTATTTTTTTGCATTTACTTTGAAAATGATTTAAACAACAGTAAACTGGGGTTCGCTTCATCGAGTCAAGACGTTTGTTTTAGTGCTCCCGATGATCGGCTAAAGACAAAAGGAAAGGGCTCTTACTCAAGTAAAATCCAACAGCTTTTCTCAAAGCTCCAAATCGATATAGGACCATGTCCAATACAGAGAATAACCACCACCAGGAAGAGGATGAAGACGCCTCCTCAGACGCTTCGACCACAAGCTCCTCTTCAAACCAACCAATAAAATCAAGTATCTCCACGAGATCAAAGACATCCACAATAAATACAAAGCCAAAAGCCAAAGACTATTTGAAAGATCCCACAAAAGGGAGTATAGTTTATGAGGACTTCTCCACCTACAATACAATTAAAGGCGTAACAGTAGTAGCAATGGATCTCATAGCTAAATCTAGACCAAACATAAGCCTAATGAAGGCTCTTAACAAAGCATTCCTAAGGATAAAGCTCCTGAATAGGGCAGCGACAGCAAAGGCCAAGGCAGAAAGCCAAGCCACACAGGACCTTCCTACACCCACCTCACAACAAACGACACCGGAAAAAACAATGCCATCGACAGAAGCCTCTCCACTACCAGCATTAGTACCACCACCTCTCCCACCAAGACTCTCAGAACAGTCCTCACCAAAACCACATGAAACAAGCAACCACCAACAATGCTCCCCTTCTGTCAACCTGAAGATCGATCTCCAAACAGAGTTCGCCCTACTTAAAACAAGACTACAAGAACTCAAAGATATCCAAACAGACATGAATACAACACTGGGAAGGCAGGAAGCCTTCATCAAGGATAACCTCAAGCCCCACTCTCCTGAGTCCCAAAACGAAACAGTCCAGCAAGAGAACAGCCACCAAGATTGCCCACCATCCACAAGTACATCCAAAGACGCACCAACATTTTCACAGATAACAGCAAGTCCACCGAACACAGCACACAGTACAACCAGTCATCAACGCCGACCAGAAAACATATTTGCACAAGCCTCAATAGCCACCCAACAAACAAGAAAAAACATTCATGTCACACCAAAAACACAAAGAGACAGCGGTAGGCATATTATGGACGCCCTCAGAACGCATCACGTATCTACACAAGCAAAAATAGATTTCACTAAGATCCTCCGTACATCTGTAGATATCCACTGCAAAACTGAAGCCGACGCTAAAATCCTAATGCAAGAGCTCCAAAATAACACAGTACTAGAAAATACTCTCAATTTCAAACAAAGGCCCTGCCCACCAATGAGGATCCTGCTCATGGGAGTTCCAGATGAAATGGACGCGGACACAATACAACACAGACTCAATGAAATCACAAGAACAAATGCTAACAAAGACCCAATAATACAGATCCTGAGGAAACAAAAGTCAAGACTACCACAAGCCAACAATTGGATTCTACATATGCCGACTCCTTACGCGGAGGCCTTCCTGGCGATACAAGCGGTGCAGCTGGGTCTCTTCAAATGCTATGTTAGGCCCTATACAGAAATAAGCAGATGCTCGAACTGCCAAGCTCTAGACCACACCATCCACACCTGCACAAGCAACATCTTCTGCTCGCACTGCTCTGCCGGGCATAAAAATGAAAACTGCAGCCTAAGGCCCAGCTGTATCAATTGCCAACGACAAAATAGCGTCAGACGCACACAGGGGCTACTCCTTGACCTGCCCAATACTGAAGGAAAGTTACTCTCGCAAAAGAGAATATCTAAAGAAATATCCCACCAACAAAGACACGACACAAACAGCCCAACAAGCCAACACCCAAACACAGCAACACAAGACCAACAACACACACCAGAGCAATAACACCAGAAGCACAGGAAGATCTAGAGGCAGGCAGCACAACCGTTCCTCCTCCCGCAGTCCCTCATCCAGAAGACCAAACCCTCCAGACCAAACAAGTCACCAACCTACTCCTGAGAAATTCCACCAACGTAACCAGAGCACATCAAGACAACAACATAGGCACAACGAATCATCACGAAACAACCAAAGGCCACCATCATACACCAGATCACAATCACGCCCAAGACAACAAAGAAACCACATGAGTAACCCACCTGACTGGTCGTACAACCCTTATCTGTACGGCCCCCCTCAGATGTACTACTCAGGACCAGCACAGTTCGATTACGACTACCAAATGGAATGTGACGAGGCCTATTACCACCCTCCAACCTCATCACACTACGCCCAACGAGAACGAGACCAAGTAAGAGGAATCTACAAAGAACTAAGAACCAGACTAGAAGACAAATACCCTCCACCACCAGCTCCATCACAACTGCCAAGACCACAGCCTCACCAACAATTCCCAGGCGGTCAACTCTCCACCCAGACATCAACCAGTCTCAGCCAGTAGGTAAGCTCCTTCAACCTTTCTAAACTCTAACTTCTGTCCTATTCCCAATGTCCTCTTCATCAGTTTCCTCCTCTCCTCCCCCAGCAGCAGCACCCTCAATTCCTCTCACCTCGTTCAATAACCTGAAAATCCTGCAGATCAACCTCAATAACTGTAAGGCGGCAAACTCGGCAGCACGAGAATTCATGGAGAAGAACTCTATTGATGTCGGGCTGCTGCAAGATGCCTACTGCACTAAAGAGGGTGATCTGTATGGTTTTCCCTCCTCCTGGTCCAGGTTTGAGTCCGTCAAACACTCAGCACACATTGTCATCGCAGCACAAGACCTCACCTACACTCACCTATTCACTGGGGAGCATTGTGTTTTTATAACTATGACCACCAATGAAGGTGAATTGTACCTTGGCAGCGCTTACGCAGCCCCGTCTGCAGATTTCGAGGACTGCATGCAGGAGTGGCAGCAATCAATCACAAAACACTCTTTCTATGTGGCTGCGACCTCAATGCAAATTCACCTCTGTGGTGTTCTCCCCGTGAGGATGCAAGAGGAAGCAGCCTCATAGAATACATCACAATAAATAACCTCTGTCTAGCTAACATTGAAAATTCACAACCGACCTTCCAAAAATGCGATGCCAAAGGCTGGCCTGATTTCACACTAGTAAACCCGAAAACATACGCCAAAATGAGCGACTGGTCGGTCCTGGATATAGCCAACTGCTCAGATCATAAATACATAACATATACCCTAAAATCCTCACCAACTAAATCAACTCTTCGAAGGTTTGCTACAAAACGTGGCAACTTCTCAAAATTTAATAAAATACTTAAACTATCCACCGATAAACTAACTGGCACCATTAGTACAGTAAGGAACACCCAAGACTTAGAAAATGCAACCTCTTCTATTATCTCCACAATACACGCTGCTGCCTCTTCAGCCTTCAGGCTCAAACAATCGGGACGGAAATTCACCTACAATTTCTGGTCCCCTCAACTCAGATCCATGCGTAACCGCCTGACAGCACTCCGGAGACAACAAAAATATATCAACCCCTCAGATCTAATGCAACACAAACTTAAAATCCGCCAACTCTCGGCAACATTCAAAAAACAAATAAACATTGCAAAACATAACGCATGGAAACATTTTTGCACAACACAAACAAACATCCATGGCACTGCATAGAAATTCTATAGTAATAAATTTTTCACACCAACAGAACTCAAACTTGAACGTCCTCCAGCTCTTTCCTCTAAACACAACAACCTAGAATATATCACCTCAGTTCTCTTCCCTCCGAGTAAATTCACCAGCCCCCATATTCCAATTTTTTCAGGTCCCATGGACGAAGCCTTCACGGAGGCAGAAATCCGGGCTGCTCTTTATAGCTTTAACGTAAATAAGGCCCCTGGACCTGACAGCATAGACTTCAGAATCCTTAGACACTCCTTCAATACACTCACATATATTTTTCACACATGGACAAACTTATGCCTCGAACTACAATATTTTCCAGAAATTCTCAGAAGGGGTGAAGTGGTGTACTTTCTGAAGCAAGGGAAGCTTCCCTCTGAACCCTCCTCTTATCGACCGATCTGCCTGCTCCCAACAATAGGCAAATTACTAGAAAAGCTCATTGTCAATAGACAAAATTTCTACCTGGAATCCAATAATCTTCTACACCCCAACCAATTCGGGTTCAGAGAGGGCAGATCATGTGAACTCGCTTTGCAGCAAATTTTAAACTCCTGCGCTCTTAACTTTCAGTCTGGAAAGTACACCACTCTTATTTCACTTGACATTAAAGGGGCTTTCGACAACATCGAATGGCCACACATCCTACACACTCTACAAACACTTAACTGCCCGAGAAATCTTGCGGGAGTCATCAGCTCTTACCTCTCCAACAGGAAAATCTTGATTAACTGGGGCCCTAACTACAGTGTTTTTCCACAATCTAAGGGCTGCCCCCAGGGATCGTGCCTAGGCCCGATCCTCTGGAACTTGGTGGCCAACAAAATTCTTCTAAAAATGAACTCAGAGGGTTTTAAAACCCTCGCATATGCTGATGACTTCTCTGTGATTCTCTCGGGTTTAACGAGAAAAGTTCTGGAGGAACAGGCCCAGGCTGCCCTCTCCCTCTTCAGCTCCCTATTAATAGAATCAGATCTAACACTCTCACCCTCGAAAACGCAAGCATTAACCTTCTCCTTTCCAAGACTCCTTAAACGGAACCCAGTGATGAGGATCGATGGCGTCAGTGTCCGTCATGTTCCACAACTAAAAATATTAGGAATCACAATAGATAGAAACCTAAACTGGCTGGCACACATACAAGACCTAAAAATAAAAACTTCTAAAATCTTCCACAATTCAGCAAAAATGGCAGGGAAGAGGTGGGGTATATCCACCTTCTTCCTAAAAACCTGGTATAAAATAGTAATAGAAAAGATCCTAACCTACGGCGCTGGCATTTGGGGGGGCAACCTCACCAAAGCAGCGTCAAATAAACTTAACTCAATACAGAGAATGTTTTTGGTCCAAATCTCTAGAGGTTACAAAACAATCTCTACTGATGCCCTCACAGTCATCACTGGTATTCCACATGCTCACCTCCAATTAAAATACAACTTTAACAAAACTAACGTCCTGCAATTAAATAATTCCATTCTCACAGGTACTCTCCTCCCTAATATTCATGTCCAACAGCTTTCTAACAGCTGGCAAATACACCCAGCACAGGATGCTGCTTCCCTTTTCATAAATTGTGCAAAAAACAGCTTCTCCCCGTCTGCTCAACTGGCGATCTACACTGATGGCTCCAAAACCGATCATGGAGTGGGAGCTGCACTCTGCGTTTTAAACAATAACAAAGTTCTCCATCAGTGGGCAGGCAGGCTCGCAGACCACAATTCGGTCTTTCAGGCTGAGCTCTTTGCCATCCTGAAGGCAGTTGAGTGGTCAGAAAATAACTCTCCAGACTACAATCAAATCTCAATCTTCAGTGACAGCCTCTCGAGCCTGCAGGCCATAGCTCGCCACAAGAGCAGACACCCACAAGTAATTGAAATTAAAATAAAGCTCTCAAAATTAAAAACTAAAATCTCCCTGGCACACGTTTCTGCCCATAAGGGGGTCGTCGGAAATGAACTAGCGGACTCTCTTGCAAAATCAGCAACAAAATCTAGTGACATAGCCTATTCACTTCCAGCTCCCCCTTCCTTCATAAAATATCACCTAAATCAAAAACTAATTAATGACTGGCAGAGTCTCTGGAGTGTGTCTCCAAAAGGGAGATACACTCACGAGCTAATACCAAATGTCTCACTCAATATTTGGGACCTCTCTCCGGAAATCTCTGCCTCTCTGTCAGGTCATGGCCCCTTCCCCAAATACCTCCACATATTTCATTGCCGACGATCACCCTTATGTTCATGCGGGGAGGAGGGGACTGCACAACATTACTACTTTCACTGTCAACTTACAATACCTTACCATTTAAGGAACCCTTATCCTAGACCAGCAACCTGGCTGAACAATATAATAACTAGAAAGCCCCTAAGGTTCAAATTAAAGCGCATCTATGCCTTCCTTCAAGATTTATCAAATTCAACAAACTAAATTCCTTCTCTATCTTTCCTTAATTTTTCCTCCTCTCCTACATGGCGAATACTGGTCATGTCTGATGCTACAGAATTCCACTGAAGTGCTCTCGGAAAGCAATCATCCTGCGCATGATGTTGCTAACCAACATTGTTCTTAGGGTGTTTGGGCTTGATATAAAGACTGCGAGAACATTGTATAAAGACTGTGAAATTTGTACATTACCTGAATGAACTTTGTAATTAGGCTTCCACTTGGCACCGGTCCTCTTCACTTTCATGCAACTTTGTCGCCTTTTGTCGCGGGAGAGCTCTGCTCTGGCGACCTTTGTAATTTTTTTTTTTTTTTTGTTATTTGCTATGCAATAAACAACGGGGGAGGCTTAACCTTTGGAGACGGGCTCTTCTGAATCTCCACAGTGGCTTTGGAGCCCCTCTCTAAAGGTTAAAAACGCTCAAAACCACTGCATAGTGGTGAGCGGCTTCTTTCCGTCTTAGAATCTTAGAATCTTAGAAAGTCTGCAGAATACCGGCCTCAGCACCGATTCAATACCACATTACAAGCCCGTCAGCAGCAACATTCTTTTTCCCCGCCTTTTCAGTCCAATGAGGAAAGGGCTTTCATCCTTGTCTTTTAGGACAAACAAAAACACTACTCAGCAAGCCTGGAACCCAACGGTCTAGATGATGAACTCAGAGATCAAGAGATGCCCAGACGTAACCCTCATAGATGTCAAAACCCAGCCAATAAATCAGGTGACGAGTTTCCAATGTCTTCTTTCTTTTTCAGCCAAGTGAAGTATCTGTCTCAAAGCTGAGTGAAATATGACTGACATAACTTCGGAATATTTTTTGGACCTTTTCAATTTTATACCAAAAAAAAAAAAAAAAGAAAAAAAGAAAAAGAACTTTCAGTAGAAAAACTCTGAAATTAATTTAAATCAAGCACATGCCATACATTTTCATGTCGTTCCATTTTACTAATATTTGATGCATCTCTGATTTATAAATCATTGTATTTCAGCCGTCACCAGCAAAGCAGGTTAATATATAAACCTTTTTTATTCTTGTAAGTTGAATGCATGGCTTTTTGTATAAATACCCCCACTTACTGCTATAATTGTACATCTGTATTGGTAAAACTTTTGTAATCTAAAATTTTTATGTATGCATTAATAGTGGGGGGAAACATTTTCTTTTTTTCCCTTAAGCTACAAGCATAAAGCCGCATTTATCTTTATAACATTAAAATGACTAGCACTTGAGTTTTTTCGTCTATGGTCTAGCTCAGGAGGAAAAATTCATGTATATATACCATATATTTTGTTATTGGAAACACGAATGTCTCAGTTCTTCCCAGAGGCGGATTATAACTTCTTTTATGAATGCGTATACTGTAAAGCTTTTCTCGTTTTAGAAACTCTCTTTTACTCTTTGGGAGAGTAACGCCGCTGGAAAGCCCTTTCAATCTGACGTAACGTATTGTTCCGAAGCCCAGCTAAACCAGAGGTCTATCTAAGGTGTAGATTTTACCCTGATCTTCTAACCTATAGTCAAAGGGAAGGACTAGATAGATCAAGTGCCTTATAGGTGAAGATTGTTGTTAAATACGAACATGTAAAGCACATTTTTATATATATATATATACCTACAAAGTTTAACTATATATCTCCTGGCTGTTAGGAAAGTTTATAACACTTTGTAATTATAATTCTGAAGGAACTCACTAAGTATTTTTAGTTCGCGAAATTTTTCCATGCAAAACGCCCGTTTTATCAATTCAACTTTTTTTTTCTTTTTACTAAACAATTCAGGTATTTATTGCTCAGCGAGCTTAAAACTAAATTAAACTTAATTTTATTATCTTCTTTACCTTTTTTTTTTCTTTAAAATAAATTCAAACTTTAAAATTTATATGTGAGATAAATTTAATACTATTCACTTCAGTATTGGTTGAAGTTAAGTATTCAACTTTAAGTTAAATTCACTTAAAGGATTGTTTAAAATGACAAAGTTTTAATTCGGGTTCGTTTTGAACCCTCATGAAAACTTTTGTTTCGTTGGAGGGAGTTGTAAGTTAGGAGTGGCATCCAGTTAAGAAAGTAAAGGTCGCGAAGGGAATTTAGTATTGAAAGTAGTGTAAAGTGATAGCGTCGAGTTGGGATAGAATGTTTGGTTGAGATTGGGAAAGTTTCTAATTGGATCCAGCATATTTTGGCGGTGTTGTGTGTGATATATCTACTTGAAGGGGTCAAGCAGAAATGAATTTGGGTTAGCATGGAGTCTCTAGTTATTGGATAGTTAGTAGGATAAATTGAAAACAAGATCTACGTAGATTGTGAAAGGTGTTTAAAAATTGAATGCGGATAGTCTTTAAAGGAGTAGTTTGGTAAAATGAAGTGAATCGTATTTTCTAGTTTTGAGGACCTCAAATAGAGCACTTAAAAGAACACTGATATGTAGGCTAACCAGATCAAAGTGCCTTTATAATAGAGAAGTTTTTGAAATTGCTACAATTATCCAGTTACGGATGTATTTTTTTCATTCTTAATAAATAAGGAATAAAAATAAAGTGTTATTGATTAATAATTTACTTTCTACAATTTTTAAAAATTAGAAAAATGCCTTCAAAATAAAGAAAGTCCCCAGATCTCCCCATTTGTCCCCAGAAAATGGGAACATTTGGTCAGCCTACTGATGTATATGCGATGTGTTTATAGTTGTGTCGTTGGAGATGTAAGTTATGTTTGTTGATAGAAGAATTGATGAATGTGCTGTTGGCGACTAACGTTTTGACGTGTTATTGCTGGTGATATAAAGTGTTTAGCTCTCTGAAAAGGTCCTCGGCCATTTTGACTAATAGTATTGCAAGCTGCAAGTGTGGGGTATTTTTTATGATAGTTTACATTACTTAATTTGAGTTAATTAGTGAGTTCTTTCATATTCCTACGCCCCTCTTCATTTTAAAGTTAAAATAATGATAAATGTATCTTTATTCTAAGACTCCTGATTGTATTCTATGCTAAGTTAAGAACCATGAATCAAGTAGAAGTCGGAACGGAGACTTCACAAATTCAATGCACTTCTTAAATATGTATATATATATATATTAATATGCATTTAAATACTCTCTAAAAGGTTAATTTACAAATATGTATTTTTTTCTCCTTATACTTTATATATAATTACAAATATTAGAAGCTAATTATGTAAATTGCATCATTCCTTCACTGGTATCATTTCTCCTAGTGAGGGAATTATACTTTTGTGAACAAATGATGTTACAATTTTTACTGGTAAAAACAGGAAAGGAAGAAACGGAATCTAAAATATGATTCTGTAAAGAAGGGAATGAAATACAAATAAAAATGTCTAAAATATTTTAGGTGAAAACGAAACAATCCTGAAAAATGTCAGTTGTAGAAACAACTAAAGAAAAAAAAATGTAAAAGGCAACATTATTTGAAAAGTTTAGAAAAATATGGGAAGAAAAATAAAGAAAAATAATCTTAAATAATTTAGAAATTTAAACACTACATTGTTACAATATGTTTTATTATAAATGATGATGGATACCTTTCTATTTTTGGTACCTTTTGTAGTATGTTGTTGGAAAAAATTATAACCTTCTAACAGGATTTTTTCTCTTCTCAATAATATGCATATATGCAAACATTCTAAATAATATTTCGCAGAAATGTTATTAACCATCTCTATTTTCGAACCACTTTTATGTAGAATAAATTCCTCAAATGTAATTGCGATTAAATGATCAGAAAAAGACCCTAAAGAAAAAGAAAAATGACTTAAGAATCAAATGTTACTCGAATATACAGATAAAAAAAATGAGATGTAAAATAGTAATTACTCTACCCACCATATGTTCGATATATATATATATATATATATATATATATATATATATATATATATATATAGATATAGATATATTAACAAACAACCTTTTCTTTTTGAAATCTCAAAGTAACTTTAATAAATCCTCACTTAAAAAATAAACTTTGTGCATCATTCAAAACTGAAGTTTTTACAATTTTGTTTTTTGAATATTTCTCAATGAACATGTCGCCTTTTATCTTATCGAAAATTTAAATATATTTGAAAGTATTTATTTTTAATTGCTTGCTAAGATAAAAAAAAAAAAAAAAAAAAAAAAAAGACATATTTTAAGAGTGTTATTAAAAAAATAAATAAAATAAACATTTTCAATTTGTAATGATCCTTAAAATTCGAAATAACAAAAATCCTACAGTATAATATAGGAAGGAAGAAAGGGTTAATCCGAATTTTGCACAGCCTTTATTCTTCCCCGTAATTAAATTCGATAAATTTTACTTTTTTTTTCACATTTCTCTAAAGAAAACCAACTAATAGGAATAAGAATAAACATTAATTCTTTTCCAAATAAACAATCAATGATTTATGCGAAATCAAATCTTTCATTTTCCTCTTCTTTCTAAAAATGTGTTTGAATGGTTAAAGTAAATCTTTCGCAAACACCTGAAAACTCTCAGAAAATATATATGCTGGAGTTGAAATTCTTTTAACAATTATGCTTTTCATTTTTCGCAAAAGTTTAATTACTTTGATAAAATAAATGGTTGACGTGGAGAAGAATATCCAAGGTTTATGTCGTCCTTTTATAATTAACTTATAAAACTTTTTTTAAAAACTCATTTTCAACTAAATAACTCTTCTCAGAAATTTTTTCCTAGGTGATATCTTGAATAATGTACATTAAAGCGAGAAATTGTTGCTGTGAGGGTCAAATAAGCTTAAACTTTCTAAAACAGTGAATGTTATTTTAGGGGGAGCGTAAATAACTGAATCCAATATTACAGAAATGTTTTTCAGGTTATCAAATTTTTTTCGTAAAATAAGAGTGATTTTGTTTCTTACTGGCAACTGGGTCAAAGCTTTTTTAAAAATTAACATTTTTGTGCATGAGTTATTCTTTAATTAAAATTATTTTGCTGGATTGAATTTAGAAATGTTTATATGAATTTACAAGACAAGTATTATTTGTCTAAAAATATTTATTGAGAAATGGTTTGGAGCAGACACGTGATATAAAATCAAATTAAGTTTTATGAAAATTATGCATAAAATTAATAATGGAATCGTTAATTAAAAATCATTGCAGTCATTTGACTAGATTGAATTTGTTATAGTATTAAATTTTGTAGCCAATTCGTAATATATCACAACAATAGAAAACAACAATTATTCAAAAAAAGTTCCCATTTCTTTCTTCTATTTATGAAGGAAATGAACTAGGTGTAAAATATTTCAGTAAAATATATGTTATGGAGTGCAATTATGTAAAAAAACTTAAATCGTCTTCGATTTCTTTTTTATTTTTTCCCTATAATTATTTTGACTATCTGAATACAAACAGGCGTGTTTTACTTTGTACTGTTTGTTTACTTGTTGTTACTTTGTGTGTGTGTATTATGCGAAATTGAAAATATAGAAACTAAAGACACATACTGCAGTTAAACACCTTTTAAACGTCTCTCGTTTTAATGTCTTTTATATTTATACGTCCTTTTAGTAAAATAAGGATTCATTCCTATTCATGTTAATGCAAACATTCTTCATTTATTCACCGATGAATATCCGTTATATGTCTTTACAAAATTTCTTAACTGGTCTTTATTTTTCCATTTAAAACACCGATTTTGATAAGTATGTGAACGGCTATACAGATATCATGATTTCGGAATTATTCAGAATCGTTAAACTAATTGAAAACAAATTGTCTTGATGCTAATTTAAGCGATGATGATATAGAATACCGAGTATTCTATATCAGTATAATGGAAAGTAAAATATATCAATAATCAACAATAGAAAGTAGAACATAACAGTATTCTACTTTCCTTTATGGACACAATGTACTGCTTAAAAACTTTACACTTATTTTGTTAAGGAAAACACAAGTGAAAAAAATTTAATGAACAAAATTAAATTCACAGTGCAGTTCTTAATACTCACAGACAACCAGGCGAGTATTAAAAATTTTTTTAAGGCAATTAAATAACAACATGTATGGAAATAATTCGTATAAAATTTATTATTTAAGATGCGTAATGCATACAAATAATATTTAAGGTGTATTCATATAGTGTTCGAGATATGTAATACAATACTTGAGATATAAGATATATAATTAAAACTCAAGTCATGCATTAATGGTGTAATTTTTCCAACTTTTCATAATAAACCATCTTTTATTATTATTTTTTAAATTTAAATCTTATTTTCAAATATAAACTGTACTTTAAAGTAATATACTAGTTACTATCTCACAAAAATCTTTATTAATTAGTAATTTATGTACATTTTACTTTAGTACCATTTAACTTATTGTAATCACAGTTTTCTTTTTTTAATTTCCATCACATTTGATTTCATTTATATATATTTTACTTCAGTTTCTTAAAAAACGTATAAACTGCGCTTTACTGTATTTATTTAAGGAATATTTCTTAATTTTAAAAATATTGTATTGTCTTCGGCTTTAATAGTATTGAAACCCGCACTGGACAGCTGTGACAGCTAAGAACTATTCTGTTTCATTATTTTCGGCTTTGTAGGAACAGTTTCGAAACCACATATGGTGAAAAATCGCGGTTAACAAATTACGAAGTCGTTGTGTTTTTGACAATAAATTTGTAGCATCGATAATAATAATAAATTGATAAATGGGGCATTTAATTAATAACATTTTTAATTTTACTTGTTTACAGTTTAATAATTTTAGTTAAAAACATGCTCTATATCTCTCAAATTTCTCCAAGGTTCCTAAAATCCCGATTTTGTCAAGAACTCTTCTTCTCTATTATAAAAAACTAAATTTCTTTTTAAATATATAGACTTATAATAAAATATTCTATGTTGTAACGCGCTAAGTTCAAACTCTTACGAATATATTAAATAGCTTATCGATTTTGAGCCATCTTCCCTATATTTTAAAATAGACGGCGCTGTCGCCATTCTTGGCAAAATATCTAACGATATTTTGCCAATCCATAAAGTGAAGTGAAAACATTTTGATTTCAGAAGTCAGTCAGTAGTTCGTCAGTTCTTGCTGAAAGATATAGACGTTTTTCATGTAAGACGCCTGTGTGGCCATGGGCCACAGGCAGTGGCCTGTAAGAAGTTATATTCGTCTTATTTATCCTACATTTATGTTCTGTTTACTGCGCGCGATGTATATAGTTATTGTAATTGTGTTTCGTTTTAATTAAAGTATTAAGTAATAGGATTCTAGATGTCATTCTTAAATGTTCTATCGTGGAATATCCATTATAATGTAAAATTAATGGAATACGAATTCACAGCTATGGGAATTTTGCTCTCTAACTTAAATCCTACAAAATGAGTATTGCAGAATGATACGTTTTGGGGTTCTTTAACCTAATAATTTAAACGTAAAACATTATGAATACCTTAAAATGCAATAATCTTCTACAAATTATTTTTTATTATTACAAAAAGTATTAAACTAAGTAATCAATTGTGCACTCGCGAAATCAATGTACAAATACCTTTTTTTAAAAATGTACTATTTTACAATTTTATTTATTATTATTATTATTATTATTATTATTATTATTATTATTATGAAAAGCAACTAAAATCAAATTTTAAGTCGCCAACAAACTTACAAAAATAAATACTCAATATCTAATATTAACGGCGTTTTTCCTAAAATTCTCACTTCCAACATCTATATCTACTCGTTTTAACCTATTCGACATCATCTTAACAACGATTTTATGGGTTCAAGATAATGGTTAACATAAAGTCCAAACTAAAAAGAATTCATGAAATACATAATCTCAACCACTAAACTCAATTTTTCATTTCTTTACTCCAATCGTTTTTGTTAAAGAATAAATAACTTATTCATTAGTATAATTATTTGTTTACTAATTACATTTTTCTTCCCATTTAAAACCCTTGTATATTATTTGAGTAGTTATATATTGAATAATTGGTGTAATGTTGATAATTTGTATTTGTAAATCATTGTGAATATCCAGTTTGCTTTATAATTTAGTTTTAGCGTAAATCAATGCTTTCCCAGTGGCCAAGAAATTCTACTCTGAAAACTGGTAGACGGAAGGTCAAGGGTTCAAAACCAGATTGCCGGCCTTGCCGTTCGGATATTTCCGTAGTTTTCTCAGAAACTCGCAGAAACGTACAAAATAATCATTGTTTACAACGTAACTGCTATTCAAATTCTTGTTAGATATTTCAACATAAATTTTGAGATATTTTACGGTAATATGTGTTCCATTTAGAGATATTTAGTATTAATAATAAATACAGTTTAAAGTCATTAATGACAAAATTGATATCATTAAATACAGTGTGGTTATAATTAAAGTTCTATATTAAAATGGCTATAATAGGAAAACTACTTGAACATAATTGTTGTCAAACAGGGTAATAGTTTAGAGGAGATCGTCGTATTTTATTTTACAAACAATAAAATTAAAAAACTCACCTCTAGGGAGAATGGCGTTGTATGCAATATTGTTAAATGAAATACCAAATTAAAATTTAAAATTACAAATTAGCTATCACAAAATGATTGTAAATCTCTTACAAAAAATGAGCGCATTCCGAGAGTCCCTTTTTTACTGATCGCTATTTTGTGCTATTTGAATCCTGAATTCAGCCGTAAGATATAAAGACATCGATTTAAAATGTTTTAATCATTACTATAACAATTTTGTTTTTGTGGGATTAGGAAAAACAGATTGACTTGAATAGCCCTAATGCAAGAAGAATGTAAACTTCATTTATACATTTGCATTTTACACGTCATTCGATTTTTCTGCAAAACTCTATCCTCTGTAACACTTCTCATTGTTAGGAATCGACATTATTTTTAACCATTCAAGGCTGCGTTTTTCTTCTTAAACGATATTATGAATGCGATATCAATGAACGAAGTGCTTTGTAAAGTTACTCTACCATAAAGCGAATGCGCCGAGGACCAATAATATCAGAATGTTTGAGAAAAATGATGACCAAATTTGAAACTATAGGTTTGTTACTTATTGCATCTTGATGAGGATAGAAATATGCTTTTGTTGAAATCAATGAGGTTGTTGCATTTTCATTAGAGGAATGAACAAAGTGTATGTTCTTCGTGAAATTTTATTATGAAAGCGATAGCAATTAACGTTTTGTAAAGATATTGAACTATAATACAAATATGCTGAGGACCAATAATACCACAGAGTTTAAGGAAAATGATGAAAAAGTTTGAAACCTTTATGTTTGTTATCAACCGCACCTTCAAGATGATATAAATGAAATTCAAAGTGGAGGAATCAACAATGCAAATCATGCACGAGACGGGCAATGTGGAATGTAAGTATTATAGAGAACAGTGTACGATGTTGCATGTAAAGTGTGGCAATTCTACCCAAAAATCAAACATGTTCAACAAATTGAAGGTAATGATACTGCTGTACGAGAATCTTTTTTTTTTTTTTTTTTTTTTTTTTTTTTTTTTTCTGTAATTTTTTGCATGGATGGAGGTAGGCGAATATTGACCATTGAACAGTTTGTGGACAGAAGAAGCCAATTTTTACATAAATTCCGATCTGAACACGCATAACTGCAGGATTTGGGCCAAACTAATCCATCATGTTATCCACCCTGTTCTATTACATTTTTCGAAAGTCGCAATTTGGCATGTTTAAACTGCTAATTTCCTAAGTGGACCATTTTTTCTTCGAAGAAGTGACAGTTGGACATGAGGAAGACCCAGTTCTTTAAATACCAAATGCATGAAAACATTTCATCTAGACATAAGTTTTTAAATTGATAAAAACGGATCGTTTGCAAATCTTGCTAAACTTTTGAGCAGGAATGTATCTGAATCTCTTCAAATTTTTAACCAAATTTTATTGAAAAAATATTAAGAATTAGTTTTTAAGTTTGCAATGAGCTTAAAAAAAAATAAGCAGATGAAAGCACCGATAATTGAACTGATAAAAACTCATAAAACAAACTCATTTGGATAAACATACGCGTTGATATTTAAAGAAGCTTTATTAGAAGATACAACCCTATCCTCACCCCATAAGGGATTTTTTTTTCCAAATCAAAAATGAAACCTCTCCAACAAAAATACGTTTGTATATACTACGCAAAATTACATGAAAAACAGTCAATTATCGTGTTACTTATATATATATATAAATATATATATTTATTTATTTCTTTATTCAGTATACCGTAATTTAGGAAAGATTTGTTTTCTCGTTAAAATTACTTGCATTTCTCTGTGATGCATGTTGCATGCGCATGTACTTGCATGTATGTTTAACATGCACTTTTTGTCTTTAAGTGTCAAGTACTGGTACATTTTTTTTTTTTTTTTCAGATTTTCTATTGCAATTCAACCGGAAAATTTGACTAATCTTATATTACTTACAAAAGTAATGGCTCTTGATTTTTTCATCAGAAATAGAGGGCTCCAATCACAAACCCTCGAGGGAGCCCAACTTGCTTCTCTCAATAACATTGTGGGGCTCTACTCGTCTATTTGTATCTCGACAAAAAAAAAAAAAAAAAAAAAAAAAAAAACTAACAGCGTCGGCAGTACATTACTTTAATAGATGGAGAAAAATATTTTATTTGTCTCAAAAACGTTTTGAGTTGTAAAATGTTTAAGGAAAATTTCGATGTTTCGTAAATGTAAAAAATATAAACTGTTAATCCGAATTTTATTTAAAGATTTATTTGGTTGTAAGAAAAATTAAACTGCCTTTCTGATGATATCTAAACCATTGGTTTTTCGTACAGTGTGATCCAAAAAGAAATCGGCGAATGTGAACCGAAAAAAATCAGAAATTTTGGGGGATATTTAGAAAAATGTTAAAAAAAATTAAATATTCGTATTTTTGAAAAAAGTTATGTAGATTGAATTGTGAAAAAACGTGCTTTCGAACTGTGCAGATGTATTTCGTGTATTTTTATTCATTTACACATAATTGGAATTTTAAAGCAAAACTTTTAAAGAAAGAGTTCAAAATGACAGTTCTGGAAAATCCATGCATGCGTTTCACAAAAACTAGCGAGATTTATGCAAACGGATTTCAGTTTATTAGTTTTTGTTCCTCCCATCGAGATCTATACTAAATAATAATTATAATAATGATAATTATAATTTATTTATCGTGAAAACTTTTTGAGTTACAAATTGTTTAGTGAAAAATTCGAGATGTTTCGTAAATTTTAAAAATGTGAGTTGCTAATCCTTCTTTTGTTAAAAACTTTATATTGTTAATAAGAAGATTAAATGATCTTTCTCAAGATACCTTTTGTTAAAATATTGAATTATTAGTTTTTTGTACAGTGCGATTCGATTGAAAAAAGATTTGAAAATACTGAAAAGAAATATAATATAAAAAGTCCGTATTTTTTAAAAACAAATACACCGTTAGAATTGAAAATAAACGCTCTTCCGAACTGTATAAACGTATTTTGAAAATCTTGATTCATTGCGGATAGATCAGTTTTAAAAAACGCACAAAATTTTCAACCTTCCTTTCTTTTTTTTTCTAAGGAATGCGTTTTAATGAAAGAAAAATGGTTTTTGGAGAAAATATTTGGAAGTTGGATATTAAGATACCTTTGTTAACATGAAATTTTTAATTAATAACTTTGCTAATTAAGTTGATAGACATGTCTAAACTAAATAAACGAGTTCCTTGTATTATTTGGCAAACGTCTGTACCTTTGCGACGCTGAGGACCTTCTTGTTCGGGAGATGCGGTCAAAGACAAAAACATCGGACAGCGGCGTGAATATTTTCTTTTTTTTTTTTTTTAATATATAGAGATATTCTGATTATGCTATTCAATGAGATTTTACTTGTTAACCATCATTATATGGATAACCGTATTGTAAGTCGAAACATCCAAATTTCTTGGTTACCCCACTTAACACTTCAGAAAACCTACAACATCTGACTATATGCTAATAACAAAGCACCACAGAACTGGTGATTTAAAGTAATAAGTACAAAACATTGAATAAACCCCGTAAAATGCAGTAAACTCGCAAAAATTGTTTCTGGTCGAAAGAGAAATAACACGATCCTTCATCGGACGAACAAAGTAGGCACTATCTTTGCAATCAAAGCGGCAACGTACAAAATCTTTTTAAGTGAAGAGCAAAAATATATAAAGACGAATGTAAATATAGATACTGGTGTGATCAGAATTATCAAATGAAAGAAGAAAATAAAAAATGAATAAGATTAAAAAATATAACAAAATCTGAAAATTATCAAAATTAAACGAAAAACGAATTTATGTGAGGATTTCCATGTATCAGACAAGAATAGAGTGGAAGAAATATCATTAACATGATTTTTCGAATTTTTAAATATGTAAAAAGCCTCATCGATATCCAAATAAGAGGAAGAGACAGGAGATGAAATTATGTCAGTTTTAGAAAAATCAAAACGTAACCATGAGCCCAGCCGTGTAAAGCAATAGAAGATCTGGAAATATCTTCATTACGAACATTCCGACGGTGCTCACTTATTCTATATTTCAAATGCCTCCTCGTCTCGAATATTTTGACTTTCTTTACTTTCTTTGGTCAATATGATCGACTCATGCACTGAGTTCACTTTCGAGATTGAAAAGGATTGTTCTTTGCCTTTCCTAGACGTTTTTGTGTCTAAAGACAAGGATGAGATTTCAACCACTGTCTTTAGAAAACCCTTCTTTGTTCCTCTTCGGCTGCATGATCTCTCTAACCCCGCTCCTTAACAGAAAATGTCTGTTTTCTATACTTATGTTTTTCGTGCCATACACATTTGCTCTGATTCGTCTAGACTTTCGAAAGAAATTAATTATTTAAAATCTCTTGCTCTTTCTCGAGGCTATAATCCCTCTGTTATCGATAAAGCTCTATATAAATTCAAGAATCCTAAATGTTCTGCTCCCAAATTAAACGATCACACTCTTATCTCAGTTGTTTTATCTTTTTATTCATAACTTTCTTTTAAAATTTCTAAAATTATTTTATCGTTTGGTTTAAAGTCATTTACAAACCCGTCAACAAAATTAAATTATCTTCTCTTAAAGATCCCATTCCTACTGAAAACCGATGTGGCATTTATTTAATCCCGTGTTTGTCGCGCAATTTATTTACATTGGTCAAACTAGGAGGCGTTTGAAATATAGAATATATGAACCTCTTCGAAGTGTTCGTAATGAAGATATTTCGATCTTCTATTGCTTCCCACTGCTGGGCTCATGGTCATCGTTTTGATTTTTCTAAAACTACCATAATTTCATCTCCTGTCTCCTTTTCTCATTCGGATATCCATGAAGCTTTTTGCATATTTAAAAATTCGAAAAATCTTGTTAATGATATTTCTTCCACTCCATTCTTGGCTGATACTTAGAAATTACTCACATAACTTCGTTTTCCGTTTATTTTGATATTTTGTTAGATTTTTAGATTCTGTTATTTTTAATCTTATTCATTTTCTTCTTTCATTTGATAATTCTGATCGCACCAGTATCTATATTTACATTCGTTTTTATATATTTTTGCTCTTCAATTAAAATAGTTTTGGGCGTTGCCGCTTTGACAAAAACTCGTGCCTACATTGTTAGCCTGACAAAGGGTCGTGTTTTTTTTTCTGTGTTTTTTTAAAATGAAAACTTCTTTAGGCGCGTTGAGCACTTTTGGGTGAACAAAAATCATGAAACTAGCGTCATCGTCAGCTAACGCTTTTAATGAAATTCTGCAGGCGTTCGTTACCATGACAACCCAGTCACAGAGAATCTGATCGTGAAGAAACATATTTTTTGCCAATTGACATTACGTGGTTTTCTACTAGGAATAAAAGTTGCAAATTTCAATATGCTTCAATTTTCTTCTAAATTCTTTGAAACTTACTGTGCGCATTAACAGCACACGGGATAGTTGCAGTTAAAATTTCATGGAATTTGGAAAAAAAATTACATTTTAATTGCAAATTAAATTTTATTCTAATACGCGTATTTCAATTTCTAATTATGATTAAATTATTTTTAATACATCATTCGAAGGATATTTTAAAGTTCTTTTATATTATCGAAAGTGGAATTCGAGATTTCACCTGATTTACACGTTTTGAGGTCTCCTGAATCGGTTTTCTTTTGTATCTTAGCTACTAATTAAAATAATTTCATTAAGTAATCATTTTTTTTTTTTTTTACCTAATATAAGGCTTAATTCATTTAATTTGTGTAGCTACAAATATTGTGCCGAATCATATAATACAGATCATAAACACTTTTTTACAAACCAAAAATAATTCTAAAATAATAATCTAATAGCTCGACGATACAATTCCCAAGTTCCTTAGTTTTCACTTCTATCGGCAGTCCCCAAAGACTTCTTTGATTTTTTTTTTTTTTTAATCCAAAACAATTGTTGCGAATTTACATCATTTTATGGTGTTTATTCAAAGTTTTGTACTTATTCTTCGACCACATTTCATGAAACCATGATAGAATCTGCGCAAGTGCTAACTCAACGAGTCCAATGCTAAAATAGGGGTGACAGTCATCTGACTCAGAGAAAATGAGCAATAACAGAGCTCGGAATTACTGAATGTTTTCCAAATTTCAAACTACTGGTCACGCTGGCATATCTCTAACATTTTGGACGCGTCCTCACTACTAGTTTTAGGATATGTGGCCGCACTGTATCTTGTTATATGATTACATTAAAAGCACTGCTTATAATGCCAACATGAAAAATTTGGCGGGATTGAAAGGTGCAGTACATCGACATGTCCGTAACATTCCTCTTGATATACTAAGAACTACTGTTGAAAAATTCAGTCAGGCGATTTAATTTGCTTTCAGACATAGGTGGGCTCCATATTGAATATTCCTTGTAACACATTTCAGAAACGACCAAAAACTTTTAACACTAAAGTCATCATCTCTTATTTTATTTAATAATATTGCATCATCCTCCTGGTGATGAGATTTAAACTTTTATTTATTTTTTATTTTTTTTTTTCGTTGGAAAATAAAATCAATTTGACTCCTCTAAACTATTACGAAGTTTATAATATGTGGCGCAGTAGTTTTTCTTTTGTAACAATTTCTAATTGGAACTTTAATTGTAACAACCTTGTACTTTAAAGTTTAAATTAGTACAAATATAAATTTCCATTAAATGAGTCAATTTAGCTACACATTTCTGTAAAATGGTAATACAGGAAGAAAAAAAATGAATATTATTATGTAGAAATATTGCGAAATACCTTAGTGAAAAAGGTTAATTATTATGACACTTACGCGAGCACTTGAGAGTAATATGTTACAACAATAAAATTCATTCAACTTCATAACTTGTATAATACTACTACTGTAGGTAAATTTTGTATTACGTTAAGTAGAACACAACTGTTTAATATAAGTTTAATATTGAACAGAGATTAAATTATATATTAAATATAAAAATTATGCTTTTTGCATATCGCACCATTTCTTGAGTTTTACATTATGTGTCTGATATCTAAAGTACTCTTTTAATGATTATTAATTATTTACACAAAAATATCAGGTATCATAAACTACTTCATAACTGTATGTTCTATTTTCTTCAATATTAAATAAAATGAGAAATAAGTAAAATTGCAACAAGTAAGATTTCGCTAATAACAAGTATCAAAGTATTAATAAGCCGTAGATTCACTGTCTTTGACCACGTAATTATTTTATAAAATATATATATTCTTTCACTTTTAATACTTTTATTTTGAAACACTTCAGGTTATATGTAATTATAATATTAGGTTAATTTCTTTTTATCAAACAGTAATAATAAAAATATCCATCATTAATTTCAATATTTTTCTTGAAATAAAAGAAAGTAGAGAGTGATATTTTTTGTTTAAAATGTTTGGCTCAAAAATGAATTTAAAAAATAGAAAAAAAAAATAAAGAAAGAATGATGCATAAGATATTTTTTTCTTCGATTAGTATTCAAAGAAAATATTTTACGCCGACTCATAAAACTATCCTATCTTCTTGATAGATATCAAGTAATCTAACTTAAACGAAGATTACGGAATGTCAATGTAAATGTTAATGACCGGAAATTAAACATATGAGGGTACATTTACTGCAGAGCATAAATATTTCAGTATATCTAGGCGTCAACTAATACTCGAATTTCAGTTTTTACTAGTTATTTCCATATAAAATTTCAGAAACATGTTTCGTTATAAAGAAATAGTACACAAATATTTCATAATTGGAGGGAAAATTATTATTGTGTATTATTTTACCAAAAATAATAAATCGTGTATATTTTGAATTAAATTAATTGTGCATTTGTTATATTAAAACAATTTGGTTATTAAAAATGTTTTGATATTCTTTAAAGTATACGTAAAATCTAAATTAGTGAAATAATAAAGATATTTACGAAGTAACGTTACAGAAATATTAATCCATAAACTATAAAATAAATACATATTTTAGGTAGAAACTTTTCTTTATTTTCTGGAGTTTCAAAGAGAAAATACGAAACATTCATACTTCAAAAATACTTTATTTAATAGTTTTATGAACGTTGCAGTGGGGCCTTTTCTAAATATTTTAGTTTAGTTTATTAAATAAATAAATAAATAAAAAGATGGTAAAAAATTGCAAAGTTGTACATTCCGAAATTATAATATTATCTCAAGGTAATTGAAAAAAAAAAATCAATTTCATCCATAAAATGTTTATGTGTCCAATTCAAAACAAAATATATATTTTTTTATAAATAAGTTTCAAATTCATTGATTGGTCGTGTTTTTTTTTCCCACGTGTTACGCCACTCGTCGGTCATATCTTTTCTCTGGGTCTAATTAAAGGACAGTATTGATTGGATAATATTCAAAACATCCGTGCCTTAACGGGGATCCGAACCTGAAATCTAGCATCTGAACTTCAGATAAATTAGCAAATGAGAAATTTTAATTAAACAAATCCGCATTCGTATTATAGTAAGTAATTGTTTCGAATTTCCGGTATTATACATGCATTGAAGAAGATTATTAACCCTTTTGCGTCGACTGTCACTCATACGTACCAGCAAGAAACGCACTCGTTTCCCGGCCGGCACTCGTTCACCCCGACCATCACACATGTGCCAGCGTCCTAGAACGTTTCAAAAACTATAATTTTTCTCACAAGAATACATTATATGTCCATAATTTTTCAGATACATGTAGATCGAATCTCCTACCCGAAATAAAAGTAACATGACTCATATGCACATGTATTTTGATTATATAAACATAGGAGAAAAGGAATGTTTCCGAATCGCATGCTCTTTAAATGAACACGTGGACTTCTTTTCATAGTAAGTAGGAGAGTTCTATTTACTCTAGAAGGCTTGTATTTGAATTTGCAATGCAGTTTTTAATCGATAATTAGAACTTGTAGATGTGATTTTTTTCTGTTTTATCGTTATAATGTCGAAGCGTCGAAAATGTTTAACTGAACTTGAAATAGCAGATATGATGAAAAATATTTTAGATTTTGTTTCTGATACAGACTCTGAATGTAGTGATACTGACGCTATAATCCGCTGAGATTAACTGAAAGACATTTTCCAAAACTTTTTCAAAATAAACTACTAAGAAAGTAGGACAAAGATTCTTCATTTGTTCCCATTCCTGCAAAAATCCTCTAAAACGTTTAATGAGTTATTACGAGTGCAAGGATATATATTGTAATGTAAGAAATTGTATAAACCCCTGTTTTCAAAATTTTTCTCACTCAAAAAGCAATTTAAGTAATATATTTAGTCGTCAAACTAATAATTTTTAAAGTCATTAAATGGTAAGTAAATACGAAAAAAAAAATTGTGAAAAAAAAAAAAAAAGTATTTAAACAAGAAAAAGCTCAAGTAAATAATGTATGCAATATGAAAATATATAAAGCCTATGCCTCTATATACTTCACAGACTATTATTAAACTACGCGTTCATATTTCGATAATTTCATGGATTTAGGCTTAAGAGCAAAAAATACTCTGGCACTGGACAAACGCTTGCGAAAGAGAGTGCCGGCCTGAGCGGTAACCGCGTGGCGAAAGGGATAAAAATATCAATGTTTATCTCAGATTCGTGTAATTATGAACTCTTTTTTTATGTATCAGTAATATATTATTTCATATAATGTAATAAAATAATTTGCCTATACTACCTTAAAAAAAATAATCACTACATCAATGCATCCACTTTTAATATTTTGTGTTGACCAATGATTCTTTTATAATTTATCTAAATGTATAATTCTCATGTATTAATTGTTGCAAGTGTCAAAATAATTCTAAATAATAGTAAACTTACCATGCTTAAAACTATATTTTATATTTAAAAATCTATTAAAGTGCTGGATTTTCGCTAAAGAAACAAAATCAATGTAACAAAATAGCTGCTATATTATTTATATAATTCGCAAATATTAATTTGTTTCATTTAAAATGTAACTATTTCTTAAACTCTAATGTCTGTGCTAAATGTATCATATATATATGTATAAGTGTTACAAAGGTATTAAATTATTCAAATTATATATATATACATATACATACATACATGTTTGAATTAAACAAAAAATTAAGTAATATTTTGTACAAAAAAAAAAAAAAAAAAAAAAAAAAAATTTTTTTTTTTTTTTTTTTTTTTTTTTTTTTTTTTTTGCTTTGCCCAGAAAAATTTGATATTTTCTGGTGTATTTTAAAGGGTAAATAGCAATAAGGAAAAAGGAAAAAACGTTTAAGTAGAAATCGATTAAAATTTATAATATTTTCGATCACAATATATGTTAATATAAAATCTAAATTATCAACATTTCTCTGACTATAGTCAAATAAATTGCAGATATTAATACATTTAAATATTTATTTTAAAACATATTTTCAAAGATATATTATTTATTTCAGAAAACAAGGTTATTATCATAGTAAAAACAAAATAAACTGCATTTTATTGCCGCACATTTCGAATAAAACTCTGCATGCTAGAGAAAGTTTGAAAAAGAAACAATGCACATACTCTAAAAATTATACGCACTTTATTAAAAAATAAAAATATAAATTCAAGTTTACATTTTCAAACATCGCTGGTTTCAACGGTTTAGCACCATAAATTCTACTTCTTGAGTAAAACATGCCATCAACTTTTGAAGAAACAGAATATATTTTTGCTTTCTTAAAGCAAGAAAATCGAAAGCACTTTCCAAAAAGACTTTATGGTATTAGTGTATCCAAAACTCGGAAATAAAATTGGTAACTTCAAACAAGAGTACGGGCTTTGAAACTTCAAGACATTGAATCGTAAGCTTTTGCTAGCTTCACTTCTTCGTAACATGATGCATTTTGACGGACGGCTGAATTGAAAAGGCACATTCGAGTTTAAGGAAACATATAAAGGGGATAAATAACAAAGCTTCTAACTCTTTCATATTCCGGATTTTATACTTCTTTCTCTTCAAAGTTTGCGCAACTTATTAAACAAACTATTTATATATCCATTTATATATCCAAGAAATACGTAATTTAAACTGTAAATAGTTCATTTTAAATAATTATTTTGATTAAAAATTTTTATTTATTTATAAAGTTTTGTTACATATATTGTATTATTATCTTTCTAGCAATTTTTATTTTTGTATTGCGTTATATTTTTTATTGATTAAAATATTTTTAAATTACATCAAAGAAAATGTGTGTTACGAAGTTTTTTCTTATTAAAAAGTGTTATTTAGGTATTTTGGGGGTATGAAGTAAATAAATTTAGGTTGATTTTGATTACTAAAAATTATTAATTTTCTTATCTTAATAAAATTCATGCAGAATATATTTTTAATAAAAAAAATGTATCGAAGAATGTTATCTCAGAAACTATAACTTAAGGGCCCTCTTCACTCACCGCCGCCGGAAGCCGAAACTAATGTTATTCTATGGGAAATTTTTCTTTACAAATAACTTATTAACTAATACATATTTTTAAATTCTGTTTTCACATTCTGAAAGTTCCCAGCTATAAAATTGACGCACCTTTTCTAAAAAATTATTTTTTTAATTTTTTATATTTTATTTTGAAGCTGCAAAATACGAATTTTCAATATGTGAAATTCTTTCATTTTGCAATTTCGAAATAAAATATTAAAAATTAAAAAATTACATTTTTAAAAAAGGTCCGTCAATTTAACAGTTGGGAATTTTCTGAATGGGAAAACAGAATTTAAAAATATGCATTAGTTAATAAGTTATTTGTAAAGAAAATTTCCCCATAGAATAACATTGGCTCGGGCTTCTGGCGACGGTGAGTGAAGAGGGCCGTTAAAAAAAGAAAAGTGAAAAATTTGTTACTATCCAAATTATTTTGTTCAGAAAACAATGCATATATTTCGTCACCAAATAAATTGTTATATGAATGATAATAAATATAATACATATGTTGGGACATGATAATAAAAAGTGATTCATATTAATATCACAATTCGATAAAGTCATTCAGTTTCATTAAAATAATCATAAATAAGGCTCAAACGTATATAATTTTCTTGTTTGTCGGGTAATTAAAGGAACATTCTTTGCAAACTTACATTGAAATGCGAGTTACATTAAAAGAATTTCAGTTTTGATCCATAGAAAAATTAGAAGCAGACGAATTTATTTAATTTTTATACCAAAGAAGGTAAGGGCGAGTTAAATTAATGATTGTGACATAGTAATGAGAAAGCCAGCCACACACTGTTTTTAATGGGGAAAATTTAGGCCAAAATAAACGAATTAAAACAGAATCAGTACTATATAATTTAAAAATAACATGCAGATCAAAAATAATATTTCATATATATATATATATATATATATATTTAAGGCTTCATGATGATCCTTGGATGCAGATTTCTCGCTATTGCGAAATCATGAATAATATTTTATTTTATCACTAGCAGGTTTCATCCGCTTCGCTAGTCACTATATTTAAATGAATTCTCAAAATTTCATATCATTATTAATAAAATCTGAAAAAAAAAAAAAAAAAAAAAAAAAAAAAAAATCACAAGAATCATTCGAAAGATTTGTTAAAGTTCCCGTTGCGTTCGGTAGTAGTTTTCCTTCTCGCAACATGAGGAGTCCGGGTCTCTTTACGCGATTTTTACACACCCCTCTCCCGAGGGTAAATTAAAAGCTTCGAGAAATCCTACCAAAGTGCATAATGCGTACACTTAATCAACACCTACACACTGAAAATAAAGGAGTCTTAAAGTAAGACAAAAAAAATAAAAAAATAAAAATGTCTGAAAGTACATTTCAGACACGTAGATATCTTAATATCAAGCTCAGAAATAATAGATATCTTAATTTAAGACACTTTTGTGACTTAATAAACTGGTGGTGCAAATGAACTAATATAAAGTGTTCTAAAAAAGAAGTATGTCTTAAAATAAGGCATTTAAAATGTCTTAAAATAAATTATTTCCCATTTCATCGTTGACTATTAGTAGTGACGCCATCTGTCAATCGAAATCAATATAATCTTCGTCGTCTCGTTTTTTTTTTTTTTTTCATGTCAAGATACAGTTTTAATACGATGATAATTTCTTTAAAAAAAAAAAAAAAAAACTTAGAAGCGGAAAAAAATGGTTTAAAAGAATTGAAATTATAATACAAATATGATTAATTTAAATACCTTTTTTTGAAACAAAAATAAATAAATAAATAAATAATAAATAAATAAACTTTTCAGTAAGTGTTTATTTTATGAGATTTTTCTGAAAATCATGTCAAATGAGAAAGGCTAGTCACTCATAATTTACTCCAAGTTTGAAGCTTGTTCAATCCCAATCCACATATTTAAATTATTTTACTTAAGTAAAATAATTTAAATATGTCAAATTTCAATAAATAAAAGATGAAAACATTTATTTTAATTACTATTATTTAATTAAATATGCTATCTGCATTTGTGTTCAAATAAAGCTTAAAATAATGAAATAAATTACAAAAATCGCGTTATTTTAAAACGTTTATTTGTGAAATTTAAATAAGCTTATTAGAAAAATTTTAGATTTAACATAACAAATATGCGCAAATGGTAAATGTCGTTATCTTATTTGCGTGTAATTATGTTTGAAATACCTAATAAAAAAAAACATTTTTAGGAGAAAATAATTTTGGTTAAAAAATAAATAAATAAATATGTAAATAAAAATGTTACTTTTTATTTAAAGCTCGCTCATTTAATTAAATGAAAAAACATTAAAATGAACTTGCAACGAAGAATAAATTATATCTAACATTACACTGAATATCGAATATTACACATATAGCGAATATTACACTGTATATTACCGTAAAGTTTTGTGTAAAGTCGTGGCGTGATCGACAGGAGTGCTCGTCTGCGGTATCGAAGATAGTGATTTCAACTTCAGGGGCTGGTAGTGATTTTTTTTTTTTTATTATTATTATTATACTTTATTAATGCTCTAGAAAATTCTAAAATATATTTTAAACAGAAAAGCAGAATCACACTCCACCTTTATTTATTTATTTATTTATTAAAAAAACCTTTAAAATGGCATATTTTTTAAGCCTAACATGGTGATGTTTTAAAACCTAAAAAATATGGCGGTATTTTAAGACATTTGCGGTGTCTTAATTTCAGATGCAAAATGTTGTCTTAAAAAATAATACTTTTTTTTTTGATTAAAAAATGATCATCCGTTTAAGACAATTTTTAGCTGAATTTAAGACGTTTTCGTTTACAGTGTACACACCAAAATTCGACATTCTAAGGTAATTTTGAATCTGATTTAAGCTTGAAAACGTGTTTTTTGCCCCACCAGCCCCAAGGAGGGGGGAAGAGAAAGTTTCGCAAAATCCCTTTATAGTGTATGTACATAACCAACCGACACATTAAAAAATCGCCTTTCTGAGATAACTTGGAGCAGAGTTATGTTTGTAAACATGATTTATTCACCGCCTTTAAAGCAGGGAAAGAGGGGATTTTTACAAAATTCCGTTATAGTGCGTGTTGAATATGCATAACCAACCCACACTTCAAAATTAACCTTAATAAGATAATTTGGAGAAAGGTTATGCTTGGAAACGTGCCCTCGCCTTAAAGGGGAAAAAGTGGGAATTTTGTGAAATTCCGTTACAATGGGTGTCGGATACGCATAAACAATTCACGCACAAAAAATCATGATTGCAGCTTCCACAGATTTCTCAGGACAAATTTATTGCAAAAAGGGGTGTCTTGAAATTGCCCCCTTGTAACGTCTCCCCGAAATCGAAAAAAAAAAAAATAAACTGAAAATGGTATTTTGGAAATATCATGAAGAAGGCAATCAATTATTGTTTAATTATTGTTTAATAATTTGAATTATTTGTCAATTATGTTTTCAATTATTTTGTTCCATTTTTTTAGTGTTGTACTCAAAAATCCGGAATTTGCGAAATTTCCCCCTGAAATTCGATTTCTCCCCGCCCCCTTTAAAAATCGAAAATTCCAAAATCGCAGAAAATAGAGTTTTCATACTCAAGTAATAGTCTCCTCATGTGCGATTTGTCCACCTTGATGTAATTTGGAGCCGAGTTATGCTTACAAACGTGTTTTTGCCTCCTGCCCTCCCAGGGAGGAAAGGGGGATAAATTCGCAAAAATTGATAGATATAATTATATGTTGTGTACAGACTTAAATTCATACCAAATCGTTAAATTTTGTCCAGCCGTTCTCACGTGATACCTGGACAAAAATAGCGTTACAGAGATACAGACACACACACACACAAAAAAAAAAAAAAAAAAAAAAAAAAAAGACAAAAAAAAAAATTCTGAAGTCATTTTTGGCTTTTACGATGTGTGAAACGTGAAAGTATCGTAAACATTTTTTTTTCTAAGAAATTTACAGAAAAAATTCTAATTTTATTAATATAGATTCCATAGTTTAAAAATTTATATGCAAAATTAAGAAAGAAAAGTATTTTGTAAGATATAAATTATGTAATATTTGAAACTAGTGCAAAACATTTGTTATTAATATATATATATATATATATATATATGTGTGTGTGTGTGTGTAATTGTGCTTGGATATCCTTGCATCGTTTATAAGACTGCGATTAACAAATCAGAATTTATAATAAAATAGATAAACGAAATAAAAAAATATATTAAATTTCGGATGACCAAGTTGTGGTCATAAAATGGTCCCCATGCTGGTTTCTGCGAATATTTAGTTTAATAAATTTTAGCACTTTCAATATTTTACAGCGGGATTTTATACTGTTTTATTAGGATTCTGCAATTACAGCTTATCCTACTAGCAGATATAAAACATTATTAAAATTTATTTCACATATAAATGAATTTTTACAAAATGAGCTCAATTTAAAGGAAAATTCATAAATAATATCCAACAGTAATTTTAAACTTAATATCGATAATTAAACATTAAATTCAAATTTAATTCTTGTGGAAAGAAATGGGGGAAAATGCTTGTATATATTTATTTTATTTTATTTTTGTGCGAAATTTTATAAAATTTACTTTTACCTTTTAAACATACTTTTTGGATTTAAAATAAAATGCTGATTTAATGCATCATTCAGCAAACATGATAACACTTAAAATGATTTACACTTGTGCAACCAGATTTTTTAATTAAATTTAAGGACAAACATGTTGGCATCCACGAGTTTCAAGGACAAAATAAATAAATCACCTTAAATTGTAAAATTTTGATAATTTTTATGTATGACATACTTGAAAAAACTTATTTCAGCTCATTTATTATGCGTATAATAAATTATTATAATAAAACATTAATAACTTTAAACCAGCGTTTTCAAATGTGTTCGATTTTTTTTAGGGATGAAGCTAGTTTTCAAAGACGGCCAGTCATCCTGTTTATATATTACAATAAATAAATAAATCAAATATTTATTTATTTCTATTATTTGTTTATTGAAAATAAAATTCCTTTTAATTTCCAATATTTTTTTATCAAATTTTTGTACTCAGGAAAAATAAACAAAAAAATAAAAAAAGTGAGAAAATATTTAATTGTTAGGGGTGACAATAAAACAAACAAACAAATAAACAAATGGAAAACTTGTGTCGGCATTTATTGATTTAGCATGTAAGCAGGATGTCTCTCTGTGTTCTATTCATCTCTGACAGGATGTATATAAAAAATTATTTGATGTTCTTTATACGCAATCAAACTTATTCTAATCACTGTAAGCTCCTAATAGTGGCATCGGGCTCAATAGCCAGGTCACACTAATCGACGTTGTACGGAGGTTTTCGTGGTACTCTCAGAAACTCTCGTTAATGTGGTTTAAGGAACCTTATAAACATTCCCCAACGAAGGACTAGGTCTCTAGCGTATAAAGCCGATATTCATCTATTCACTGACAAACACCATCTGATCTCTGATGGTCTAATTTAACACTGCCTGGCTGATGCACTGGATATTTCTAGTAGTTTTCATATTTTATTTCATATAAAACAAGATTAAGCTTCCAGTATTATTAGAATCTAATTATTACTGGAATTAAAATATTATTTGGAAAAAATATCGCCGGAGTTTTAAATAAAGCATATTATACAAATAGGATAAATATAATTAATACCCTGTTTATTACGCATGCTACAATCAAGAAGACATATAGTACAAAACAAATATTAATCTAGTTGAGGAAATTTTAAAGCGATTTGAAAATCATTTTTCTTCTCGCATTAGAATTTGTCCTATGATGATCCATTTTTTATCGCTAGAAGACAAGCTTTTCTGAAAATATAAACTGTTTGCAAATAACAAGATTCTTTTTTTTTCTTTTACTCTGGCAGTACTTTAGTTACACACACAAAAATATTTGAAATCTTGTACTTTCAAGAAACATTTACTTTACTGCGTTAAGGAAACTAACAATTAATTTTTCAAGACTACAGTATGTTAGATTTTAATCATAGACAATTTCGTACAAAATTATTTTTTAGAAACTTATGGAATTTTGCTTAAAGTTAAAACCCTAAAAGCTACTTGAGACTCAAAATAATATAAGTTGTTTTAAAAATATTTTCTAAAAAATTCAAACATGTTTTTTTTTTTTTTTTTAAATGCGTTTCATGATTAATTATTAATTTCTGTATATATATGTAAGGGGGATTTCGTTTAAGTTAAAAAAAAAAAAAAAAAAAAAATGGGTATAGGTTCACAGGGGGGCGGGGGGGGGGGGCAAAATTTTAAATTTCAAAATAAGAAAGGAGATTTTTTAATAGCTCGATGGAAAGTCCTTTTCAAAATAAACATTTTGGCAAAAAAAAAAAGTTTTGTCCTACTATGCTCTTTAGGAAGTTATAACGGATTAAAATTTTATTTTAAGTTCAACCCCCCCTGCCAATGAAGCTTGAGAAAGCCTTGAGAATTTCGATAACTGTAAAATAGCACTTAATCAGTTTGAGGAGACATTATTTGGTTTTAAAACAAGATGCTGGATGGAAATAAGGTCATGCAGTGGGAGGGGACTTTGCTTGCTGGTTGGGTGTATTTTTTCAAAACAAAAATTAAGTTATCCTTTTTTTGGAATTTTTTTTTAAGAATATTATATCTGGTTTAACATTTCACAAGAAGTCTTGCCTTATATTTCAGTCATCTGCCCTATATTTCAGGTCGTTCTCTCAGCCATTTTTACAAGACACTTTTGGGTATGAGAAATTTTCGCCTTTTTTGCTACCAATATATTCATACGAGAATATTAATATTATTTTTATAGCAATGGGTGCATTCGTAGTCAAAACCTGTTCAACTGGTGCTGTTAGTTTTTAAACTAGCCATTCGTAAAGTCTCGCAATGTATTTAGTGCGTTTCAAAACTATGTTCGTAAACTAAATTCTGTGCATTTAGTTTTCTAACAAAATGCACTGGAGAAAAAGTAAGTTTACTTCTTGCAAACTGAAGCGGATGCATACGATAACTTTGTTTTCTTAGTGAGATCGCGTATTTTTGTCAAAACATTCGTCTATATTTATTTTTATTATGTTTTAATTTAATTTAACTCTTTTTTTAGAATTATTTTGTAAATCATTTTGAATTTTTTGTAATTAACAAAAATTTAAATTACTTTAAAATAATAGATTTATTTTTATTTTTATTTTTGTATATTTTTATTTTGTTTCGTTTTAGGAATATATATATATATATATATATAATTAAGTTATTAAAAATATATTTGCTTATTAAAATTTAAATTAAGTTATTAAAAAAATACAAGATTAATTTGTCATTGCTCATCAAATTAAAATAAAATTTGAAACTGAGAAATTTTGAATAGCAGTTTCATGTCCTTAATTAAATATACAAAAATTATATATATATATATATATATATATATATATATATATATAAAATTTTCTCTCTTTTACATATCTATATATAAATTTAAATTATATTATTTTTTATATTATTTTTTAAATAATTTCCTTATTTTATTTATTAAGAAATATTCCTTCCCATTTAAATTTGTTGCATAAAAAAGGTGATATTTTTCAAAATTAGTTTTATAAATATGATTTTCATATTATAGGATTAAGGAATAATAAGTATTTAATTCTTTTAATTTTTTATTTAATAAAATAAATTAAAAAAAATATTTTTTTATTCGACAAATTTTAATGGCAAAGAATATTTAAAAAAAAAAAATAAATAAAATAAAAAATAAGTAAAATGCATTTTTTAAGTGCTCTTAAAAATTAATTTATGAATTATTAATTTACTTATTTACAAATCCATAAATAAAGAAGGACAATTTATTTTAGCTTAACAATAATAATAATAATAATAATAATAATAATAATAATAATAATAATATATATATATATATATATATATATATATATATATATATATAATTTGAATAATTTAATACCTTTGTAACACCCAGCAAACAACAGATAGATGAAAATACCAACATAAAATTAAATTTTAATGAGACATTTTTTTTTTTTTTGAATAAAATTATTGTCACGGTGATAATTTAATTTGAGTACCATTGATTAGTAAAAACAAGTACTTACTCAGAAGAGAAATGACACAAACATAGCACATAAGCCTAACGATGAGATAATAGTTTTCAAAAACCATTAAAGTAATACAAACAGTCAACATTTTATAGAAAAAAGAAAAGGATAAAATTACCAAAGAGATCCGATAAAAGGAAAAAAAATTAACATTTAAATTTTAAATGCTGAAAAATAGAAATTTTCACTCATCAGGAAATTTGCATTGCTATCAGTAGAGTTCAAGATTTCGGAAAACTGTAAATGTAATAGCCAATATACAGCTCAAGTCTCTATATTGCAACAACAACAAAAAAAAAGAAAAAAAAAAGAAAGCAAAAAAAAAAAAAAAAAAAAAAAGAAATTAGATTAAACAATAACACAAACCAAAATTGATATAAGGAATAAGTATTTTTAAGAAATCCACATGTTAAACGATACATACGGAGATAGTAGAAATAAACAGGCTGCCAAACGAACATTATTAAAAAGAAAAGATTAAAGGTAAAGAAACGATTAATCGATTTAGGTGCGACTGAAATGCAATAATTGAATGCATTAAGTGATAGTTATTAATCTTTAAAAGCTAATAATTATATAAAAGGTGATTTTTAAAAAGAGTTATTTAATTTTAACGTTAATAATTTTTTAATTTCAGTTTATATTTAACTTTCAACGTAACGTAAGCAAGCGTCATTTTACGTGAAGTAATTTTTTACTATTTAGTAAATACAGAAAATGTACGATTTAACTAATGTTTATTGTAGTTTAGTTTAAAGTTTAGTCCTAAGCAATCTTATCCAAATTCCAACATGTCATGATTTAGACATCATGATTAATAGGGAATTAATTATTATGTTTATTATTATTATTGTTATTAATTTTATTGTAACTTTTTATTTATTTATTTATTTATTTTTAATAGATTTTTTATTTAATCTATAGAAGTTATTAAAATCAATGAAACCACCAAATTTGATTATGCATGAATGAAACCTTAAGTGTGAATAATTAAACAAATTTTAAATAATATGAACCAAAAAAAAAAAAAAAAATGTATCCTGCAATTGCAATAATACTATGCTTCCTATTACATACATATATATATGTTCTATGTGGTATTCGGTGCATTAAAGGTTTTGTTACTCTGGTTATTGATGGTTTTAAGAATTATTTACTATATATATCATATTGACAAATATAGAAAATTTTTATGCATTAGATTAAAGACATGAAACTGATTTTCTAAACTACTGAATTTCAAAAGTTTATTTTACCTTAATGAGTAATGATAAGTCAGTCTTGTATTTTAATAAAGCCACTCTAAACCGGCACAAAATTAATAAATTACAAAGAATATAAATAAATCAGTTTTATTAAAGTGACTACATTGTTAAATTAAAACATTTTTTAAAAAGCCATTTTTATTTTTTATTACTGTTATTATTATTTTTTTTAAATATCACATTGTACATAGGTTTAAAAAAGAAAAAGATGTTTTTTCTTTTGGTAAAGTCATAGAATTCAAGACAAAATTGTTTTCTAAAATCATCAAAAATTATTTCACTACAATATTTTGAATATAAATTTTAATACATGCTCTCGAATAATTATCTTTTTCAAAATATGCTAAAAAAACAATTTCTATTTTTTTTTTTTTTTTTTTTTTTTTTTTTTTTTTTTTAACCAAATGTTATATGAAAGTAAAAAAATAAATAAACAAATAAATAAATTTAATATAAGCGACATAAACAATCTCTAAATAAGAAAACACGCTAAAGAGATTAATTGTTTTAAAAAAGTTTAGAGCAACACTATATGCACTAAAAAGCGTTCGTAAACCCATAGAAAACTGATAACACTGAGCAGTAACTAACGACACTGATTTCAGTTTTGCCACGAAAATTAGTCCACTTAGCATAAACATTATTGTATAAAAATAATGGTAGTAAAATTGACGGAAATTTCTCGTTCCCGAAAGGTGCCTGAAAATAAAGACACGTAGTACGATGCATGATTTCAAAAACACAGCAGGATTGTTTTTAAATTATATAAACGTATTCCAGAAATCTAAGGAGTAGTTTTAATTTAAAAAAAATTGGGACTGTGGAGGCATGGGGAAGCCTAAGTGTACAAGCCTTAATATTTCAGGAAAATAAAAATAATAGGGGGATTCCTAGCTCATTGAAAGATCTTCTTTGAGTTTCAAATTAAATTTGCTCGATTTTTTTCAAGTTTCAAAGAGTCGGTGGCGTCTCCCATGAAAAGTTTGCTATTTAATCAGATATGAAGAAAAATTATAAGACAAAACATATTAAAAAAAAAAAAAAAGTTTGTTTTGATAAGAACTTTCCAACTAATTGAGAAAGAAATCTTAATCGTTTAAAATTTAAAAGTTTTCCCACTGGATATCCCCTTTTTCCAACTAGTTTAATTATTTTTTAACTAAACAAATTCTCCTTCAAACTGATTAAGCGCTATTTTTAGTTCACAGAATTTCCAAGGTTTTTTCAAAATTTAGTGTAAAAGGGGGAGAATAATAATAAAAAAAAAATCAGTCCGCATTAACTTCTTAAAAAACATATAAGGTCTTTCTCCCCCCCCCCCCCCAAAAAAAAAAAATATATATATATATATATTGAAAAGACACCATTATATTTATCTTGAAAAGACCATCAAGCTGTTAAAGTACCTCTCCCCCTTCTCATTAGAAATTATAACGTTTGACCTCTATAGCGGTCCCTCTGAATTTTTTAGTTAAAAGAAATCCTCCTAAAATTGATTGGCACGTGTTTCATTGTTGGATAAATTTCGACGCGTTCCCCAGATACAGAGGATAGGGTGGAACATTTGGCGGACGACTGTATATATATCATATATACAGTCGTATATATGATATACAGACTGTATATATATCATATATACTAAATAATTTTATGTTTAAATATTTGAAATGTTTTTTATATTAAAAAACAAAATATCTCTCATAGTAAAAATATGTATTGAATTATATTTGCCATTCTTAAATATTAAATTATAAACATTTAAACATGTTGAAAAAACTTGGAAGATATAATAGATTTATCTCATAGAAACCACAAAATAACATTCCACACTTAACGTACTTCAAAGAAAATCATACTTTATCAGTTGTCAGAAAAATATCTTCCTATTTTTTCATCCAAGTTCTATCATTTCTTCTCGCATAAAAGTTTTTCTTCGAGAATGGTTAAAAGAAGTGAAAGAGATATCTGAAAACTTGAAAAATATACAAAAACATATATAAAAAGTGTTTTATTCAGCAAACAACAAAGTTTCCATCTGGAAAAGGCAGTTGTCATGCAGCACTAAAAGTAGGTGTGTCTAGAACTAAACACTTTTCTTTTGCTGACATCAAGTGATTGATGTCACCTATCACAAGTTTTTGAAAAATGAAAATTTTGATTCTCACATTTCGATATATCAATGATTTTTTTCTAGAATAGAAAAATGTATAATTTTTAAATTTTCCCTTTTTAAAAGAAAAATAGAATTTCACAATATTTTTTAGTGATTAAATTTAAAGGTCCATTTATAGATAATATTTAACTTTATTTATGTTAGCCGTAAGTAAATACGAAAAAGAATTATCGTTATGAAATAAACTAATGTTTCTTTTTCGATTATAAAGATAAATTTTACTTTTTTTTTCCTGAAATCCCAATTCTTCATCTAATTCTTTCTATGAAACCTTTGGATTAAACGTATATTGAAAAATGAAGAACAATGTATTTTTATCTAAATTTCACGATTTTACATAAGACAGATTTTTATTATATTATAATAATATTCACATTGCAAATATTTAAAGTTTTTTGTAACACATTCAGTAAATGAAACTATTGAATATTTAATTAATTAAAAAAAATGTTGAAATAAATGAAGAATATTTACAAAATTTGATTAAAAAATAATAAAAAATGTAAGGGTTATTCCATATAAATTCAAAGAAGTATTTTGCACAACTATTTTTGTTTCTTTTGATACATGTGTCCCTTATAGGTACATCTGAGACATGCTCAAAAAAACTTTTTTCTTTCTGTACTATTAACCTGGGATTTTACACAGGTCATCAAAAGCCGTTCTCCTGGTCAAAAATAGGATTATTAGACCTTCATATTTTGACACAAATATCTTTTAAATTAAATTTATCAGTGCTAATTTTAAATATTAGTGTCAAAGTTAATAAGGTAAAGGTGTCACATGCTTAGTTACACTGCTGTAACTTAATAACTAAAATAAGTCAAACAGAACAAAGTTCAAGGTCAAACATCAAATTTTTGTCAATTTCGATAGTAAACTTTCGATAGTAACTCTTTTAAGAAGCAAAACCACAAAAAGAAAATATCACACAAATTAATGTGTGAATCACACTAATCATAAAATTTAATTGTAATTGTGTGGTTTTTTTCGCTTTACATTTTATAGATCAGTCAGAAGAATGACAAAAATGTCAGAAGAATGACAAATGTGGCATTTTATGACCTCCATTTAAACGAAAAGGGGATGAAATAAAAATAAAAATAAATTATTTGCCAATTTCTTAATTTATTAAAGTATTATGTACTTTGATTCTAATATTTAAAATTAACACTCATAAATTTAATTCAAGGAGATTTGCGCCACAATGTAAAGGTCTAATAATCCCATTTTTGGCCAGGAGAACGACTTTCGATGACCTGTATAAAATCCTAGGTTAATAGTAGAGAAAATATAAAAGTTGTTTTGAACATCTCTCATATGTGCTTATAAGGGATACAAGTATCAAAAGAAACAAAAAGAGTCGAGCAACACACTTCCTTGAATTAAAATGGAATGTACCCTGACAGACGTTAATTAGGTTTGGTTTTTTATACAGTTATAACAATACTATTCCTTTCATTCGTATTAATAGGCCATCCTTTGTAACCATTTTAATTAAAATATAAGATAAAAATAATGACTTTTTGTATAGTAAAATTACATTGTTTTTTTTGTAATTGAAAGGCGATAAAAATAAACTCAAAGTGAGTTTTTCTACGCGATGTGCTTTTCTTAAACTTATAAGTGCTTTCAAATATACGTACTTTACTTTCAGTTGCAGAAACCTATTATTATGGCTAAACTAAATTTAACGAACATTTTACCTTAAAACCTTTTATTAGTGCTATTAAAAATTTTAAGTATATGTGAAAATAAATAAATAAATTACTCTTACGCTAATAATTTATTAAATTAAAAAAAAATACATTCCAGCAAAGAGTAAATGTTGAATAAAGGGAATGTACTTTTTTTTTTTTCGAAACTTAAAATCTTTCACAATGAAAATATTTTCTTTCATTTCACCTTTTCATGAAGTGCCAGCTACCCTTTATATGGAACATATTATCTCATACTAAATATTTCATTTCTTTATGAGAGATATATTAAAGTATATCGTTTCACTAAAGCCACCAAAGCATGTATATTCCGTATTTTTACGTAGTATGGATTATAGACGAGCCCTTTTTTCACTAGCTCTTGTAATTTTTTTATAAAAAATAGTATATTGTGGCCATCACAAACTTTTATGCATATCTTCCTATAAAAGGTCCAAAATTAAAAATTATTTATTAAAATTATTGCAGATGGTTTTAATTTCAAAGAAATATAACCCTAAACGTCTAAAGAAAAAAAAATATTTTGAACTACAAACATCTTAGAAAATGTTTTTACTTTTACTTTTACTTACCTATTTTTTTTAATCAAAAGATTTAAAACTTTGATTTTAATTATCACAGATGTATGGTTCACTAATTCGTTTTAAAGGTATTGATGAGATCTTTTGAAAAATACGCATATTGAAATTCATCCCCTTCACCTCAGAGGGGAAGTGACGTCTCTACCTATAGAAAAATATTTTCTAGTTGACTATTAATATTGAATATATATATACAGTCGGTAATAAAAGTGTCCGAACACTAGCAAAAATTTCTTTCTAAGAAAAGTACACTTCATACGGTTTTGTTAAACAGAACATGATTCAATAATGATTTATTTAACAATACTGTATGAAGTGCACTTTTTTTACGTAGGAATTTTCGCTAGTGTTCGGACACTTTTGTTACCGACAGTATATATGTATATATATATATATATATATCTTAATTTCACCCTAAACAAGTAAAAATTAATTCTCATTATGTACATTTATACGAAAATTTATCCTATATTACCATATTAAAAATTATAAAGGAATGGGCGTTACTTATTGAATGAATGTTCCTCAAACGTAATCAGCACCAATTTCAGCCAAGTTCCACTAAATATCAAGTTTGGCTGAATTTCGCCCGCTGGGTTGTGAGCTATATCGTCCACAAGCTTTTTATACACACAGAGATACAGACAGACATTTTATAAAAATGGTCAAATTATGTTCTTTGCACTCAAAACATGTATATTTATCGAAAACTGGAAGTCGAATATTTTTTCTGGATTACATTTTTCTTATATACATAGAAGAAAGTAAAAAGAGAGCAGATTCATGATTTTTTTTTAATAACATTTTCTAAAATTATAAGCGAAGTTAAGAAATTTTTGGGTTCTATTTTTTTTATTAATAATGTTGTAAATTTCTATAAGAAATTAAAATTAATACAATGTAAATAATCTAAATTCTTATTCAATGGCTATCTTCAAATTATTTCTTATTTCCCGCAGAGTTTTATTTCTCTATATCAATAATTTTAAACAAATTAAAAAATTTTCGGAAAGCATTTTCATGGGGCGTTAAATACAAAATAATTTAATCTTTTAATCTCTTAATACAGTCATTTCCATATTGGTTATATATATATATATATATATATATATATATATATATATATGTAAATGTTTTATTGACATAATGTTGAACAATTGCTTACATGCTATGAGCTTAGATAAAAAGTTGAAACACGGTTATAAACTACTAATAATAATTTTTAAATTTATGTTAGATAACTATGCGCACAGTACTAAATGCTATGTAACTCTTATGTTAAATGAGAGACTGTAACTTCCGCAGTCTTGTTGTTGATACTGTTGTTTATTTTCTGTTATTTACAATCAGTCACATGACATTAAAATCTTGCAAATTAAGTATTTATGGTTGTATATCTGTAGAAATAATTTCATTTCAAAGTAATCAACGCATGTAGAAACGTTATCCATGCAAATATCAGAAATATCGCACATTAAAAAGTATAATTATTTACTAAATTCATTATAACCATTGTAACTAATAACAACATCGAATGAAGAAAAACGGTAATTTAATTTGTAAACAAATGAATTATTCTCATATATAACAGGAACATTTTATATAACTTTGTATTAATTTCTTAAGAGTCTTATAAAATAATTAATGCTACCAATTTTTAATTAAATTTCATTGAGGTATTTTTTGCGGTAAGCAATTCGCATTTTCAAAATCTACAACTGCGTGGGACAGCAAAACGATTTTTGTGGACATGCGTATTAATCCTGGACGATAGGTCTAATGCCCCAGCCGTACCCTCCGCTAGTCGATGTCTTTTTCTAGTCAATTTTGTCCTTTAATTACTTCCGGTGTGAACCTTTTTTTTTTTTACACTTGACACTGTGAGTTTTTTTGGTTTTCGTCCCATGCTATTTCCATGAAGTTTTAGCTTTTCTTTCCTCGTTTTCTACATTTTAAAGTGCGGTGGTTTCCGCCCGCCCACCCCACCAACGCCGAGACACATAATAGGCGTGACGCATTAATACTGGACGTTAGGTCTAATGGCCCAGCCCTACCCTCCCGCTACTCGATGTCTTTTTCTAGTCAATTTTGTCCTTTAATTACTTCCGATGTGAGCACTTTTCTTCTTCTTCTTTTTTTTTTTTAACACACTTGACATTGTGAGTTTTTTTGGTTTTCATCCCATGCTATTTCTATGGAGTTTTAGCTTTTTTTTTTCCTCGTTTTTTACCTTTTAAAGTGCGGTGGATAATTAAACGCATGTCATAAGAGAATGGAAGAACATTACAGAAGCAATTATTTTTATCTAAACTCAAAAAGCAGATTATTCATTTAATGTCTCTCACTTAACAAATATAATTTTTTTTAAATCTTCATTTTAACAGTTTTATTGTGTTTATTAAATGTCTTTTAATCGTATGAAATAATTAAGGAATGAAATAATTCTATTGAAATGATTCCTTCTTAAAATTTGAGAATGTTTTAATTTTTAGATATCGTTCACCTTTATCCTTTTACTTTAATTTCAAAATCCAGGCAATGAAAAGCAATACTAGTATTTTAAAGATATTTTAGTATATACTATAAAGATAAAATCATTGCAATAGTACTTTAGTGTATTTATGTTTGATTTCATCCAGTTGTTTCTGATTCGTGTTGATGATGATGTAAGTATACCCAGTGGGGTTCTCTGTACCAACAGTGGACAGCTTTAAATGAAAACTTATAAAATAACCTTTCTATGCTGTATATACATTTGCTCACGTACTTGGTTAATGTTGTATAATTCTATAAAAAATGTCTTGAAATTCAAACACTTCAAGTTATCAAATTTTAAATCAGTTTCATTTGTTGCAATGCGAATCTTTCTTAATCATTTTGCTATGACTCACGCCTATTAATGATAATCAAACATAATCCAATTCTAACTCAGAGACAACAAAACTGACCGAACTTATCTCAGTAGGACCTATGTTGTTCACGCGTGCTGTCGGCTGGTAAAATGAAAGGCACTTTACCATAGATGCCTGCTTTTCCTAATGGATACTTTGCTGTAACGGGTACCTCGTCACCTTAAGACTCAGGGCACAGGCATCAAACATCCCTGTTTCTCAAAATGGAAAGTATTCTACCAGATATTCGGGTTACTGGGATAACACCGTGAACTGCAGTGTGTGCCATAATCTTCTCCCGTTGCATTCACCGCTATTCTAATTATTCGCTTATGTTAGCTTCGGAATCGCCATAAACTGTCACCATGAAAAAAATCTGTTCAAGGCGGAAAAAAAGAATCATGTTACTCGAAATCTGAGAAAAATTATTTTCATTAAAAACCAATAGTTTAAGCTACAGCAACAAGCCAAAGCTGCCGTCAATGAGAGGATATCCGAAGCAATCTCTTTTGTGATGAAATCTATGGTTCTTTCGACATTCTACTGCCACAACTATGCGGATTCAATGTGCAGCACATAATATTGAACACAATGGTCACGATAAGCTTCATATATGAGTAGTCCAGGAAAAGATAACGCAACGTGCTACACATTAATGTTTCAAGGTTAGAAAGTGTCCCTGATGGAGCCCCACTGAACGAGATCTTACAGGAAATGCCTGATTGAAATCACGCTTCTCCCTCATTGATATATAGGATTCCTCTTCTAAATGCGGTACTGCTGGTCGTTAAATACACCATGTCCCGAAAGGACCTGGGTATCTATTCTCCGATCCGACTGCCGTAGCTACCGTCCTTAAACAACGACAGTCGTCAAATCTAAAGTCAGAATGTGACATCACGTGATCAAAATAATGACTGCCACAGTCGGAATTGAGGTATAGTCTAGTCGGAGAATAGATGTCCTGGTCAGTAATGACTCCCTGGAATCGGTTAATGCTTACCGGCGGGAAAATCTCGTGCTTTTATCGACCTGTTGTCGAGTTCCTCCATTTTACCATTTCTGAAATGCTATTCTTAGTCAAATTTTGTTTGTCTTACATGCTTATATTTTGAGCTCATTTATTTTACATTTTGTTCTCATACAACTAAAATAAATGTACAGTATTCATACATTTAAATGTCTATATCGCAATAATTTTATATTTACCAAATAATGTACATACCTGTACACTAGTGGTCTATCTAGCGGTCTGTTAACAGTAAGTTGTTAAATCGCCTGGAATTCACAATAACAAGGCATATAATCGCATATATATATATATATATATGCGATTACAAATACTATTGGTGTTTTATCACTCATAATTTTTTTTCTAATTTATTGGTTTCTCATATGTTGTGGTGATTTTATTTTGATGTATGTTTTTCCTTATTTTATTTCAAATGGATGCTTGTGGCCTGTGCACAAATAAATACTTAGCTTTTGCTATCTTTGTGACAGAAAAACATTCATTTGTTTAGAATGTTAGCATTCTACCAGGCCCTTGATAACGTTAGAATGAATATAATTCTGTTTTCTTATCCCAACTTGCTTTAATTCATTTAGACTTGACTTTATTTCTTTTTTGGTTTGATTTGGGTGGTCTTTGTTTTTTATCATATTAATTGGTTATAAATGCTGATATTAAGTCCTCTTTAAATTCTAACTGTATGTGCTGATAATATTATATTTCTACTGTACGTTCTGATTATCTATATATAAATTGAATCCAAATTCATTTCAACAAAGTTACAGAAACGACTTAAAACTCAATTTAATAAAAGAATTTGATTGAAAAACTGAAAGTGAAATGTTTCAGTAAAATCGTTAAAATTTTTAGGGCAATTTTAGGGTATTTTTTTTTTTCATTCGATCAGCACATTAAGGCATAGAAAATGTCGTTTGTTAAACAAAAATGTATTTTCAACTGAATGCTTTTTAAATTTAAATATTTTCTACAAATGTTCATAAATACCCTGTCGTTACAGAAATACATACCTGCAATTGTTCTAATCAATATTCTGAAAAATTTTTAGTTTCCGCCTTTTGTTTAATTACACCAGTCATTTTTAGAGTATTTTTTTCTTATTTACTCGTAATTACATTTGGAGAAAATTACTCTAAAAATTAAGTGGTGAAGAAGAAGGAGCGGGTACTAACAATTTTACGGAATATTAATCAGAATGTTGCCAGGTACGGAAATGAGCTCACTGCTGGTGCATTTAACCTCCTCAACTTTCGTAGTACAGTTGTGTAAAGAACGAGTTAATTCAGGTATCGAATACAGGTGTTTGTCACATTATCTAAAACAAAGAACAATATCCAAGAAATAACCTGAAATTGTCCTTTCAGTGTCACCTACATGACGTCTTTCCTTTACAATTCAAGTTGTTTTTACAAAAAAGTAGAAAATACACGTATTTAGAAAATTAATGAAATGCTCTATCAATATCTGCCAAAGTAAATATTAATGATATGCAAGAATACATTTTCTCGTTATATTTACTCTTTGTATACTTTATTATATTATCACACTATTTTGGTGATAAAATATTAGCAAACACTAAGACCAAATATCTCTTATTTATCTTAATTATTGTATTTATTCATTTCAATTCTAAAAAAATTCCTATTTAACCATTTTTTATGCCCTTTAAAGATATCAAACATATTTTGGTTAATTTTAAGATTATGTCTATATTTGTCTTATTTCACCTCTTGCTATGCTTACATACATTATTTATAAAATTCTTATTTACGTTGAAAATGAATAATAGAAACATTACAAATTTAATATCACAAATTTGTCGACATAATTCATAAAAAAGTAGGGAACACAATTTTATAGTAACCTAATTATTAAACTTTAGAAAACGAATAAATTTACACACTTTGATTCATGTTAAAGATTGCTTTCCATTTGTAATATTAATTTGTCAAACATCGTAATTCATTTGGTATTGTATTTTACGAGAAATGTATTTGAAATCTATCGCAAAATAATGAATTTAAAAATTAAAATCCACTCTAAAATCCAAAAATTTAACAATAATGTAATTTTATATGAACATTTAAAAAAAGTTTATATTTCGCAAATCTTATTCCAAATATATTTCACAAATCCTTAGTTCAATAAATATGTTGAAAAGAGAAATAGAAATGAAAATACATACTTTCCTAAAACTACGAAAAAAAAGTATTTCAAAAGATCTAAAGGGCCAGGGAAAAAAAAAACCCATTGCGAGAGAAATGTTCACAAAAAGCTTTTTTTTAACAAATAACTGAGTTTCCGTCTGACATCGGCAGGTGTGATGCAGCACTTTAGGTGGGTGTGTCTGTTGATGCCCTCAAGTATTTTATTGGCAACATGAGATTTATGTTATTTACTAACATATATTGAACAGTAATTGCTGAGTTTTTAAAAGTCTCTTTTACTTATCGATATCGTTTTAAAGGTCCTATGGAAGATATTTTCTATTCTATAGAAATTCTTAATGTTTGTATAAAAAATTTTGAATCTTTAAATAACTAAAATAGTTTTAACGTTAGAAAATGTCTATATAGATAGATAATTTTATTATATAAAATGGGAAATGAAAGAAGTATAACAATATATTTAAAGAATAATAACATATAAAAATGTATTGTTAAAAAGCTTATAAATAGATAAATAGGAATAAATGTAAACTTTTATACCAAAAAAATCGTAGAAACAGATTTAAATAATGTTATACACTTTTACAATGAACATGATATTTCTCATATTCACCACAAAATAAGTAGCTTTTAGTTTCGGTTTTATCCTTTTATACAAAATATCTTTGTTGTTTAATTAGGCATTTACCCAAAAATGTAGATGCACAGTTGGGAATATTCTAATTAATATTCCATAAAACTGTTAGTACCCGTCTCTTTTTCCAAACCACTTTATTTTAGAGTAATTTTTTTCAAATTTAGTTCCGCTTAAATAAGAAGAAGAAAATACTGTAAAAAAAGTCAGGAGTGACCAAAAAAAAAAAAAAAAAAAAAAAAAAAGGACGTGTACAAACAATTTACGGTGTATTAATTAGAATGTTGGCTGGTATGTACAGGGTGGCCATAATTAAACTAACAGTGCTTACAGCGTTCTGTAGTGCAGTCTAATTGCAAGAATGCCGCCAAAGTTTGTAGGAAAAATAAACAAGACGGGGGACGCAAAAAATTTCAATATTTACCGCTAATGAAATATATGGCATTGTTTTCCTAAGAAATTAATTTGTCGCAATTTATCTATAATAATAAAAGAAAAGGTTTGTCTGTCTGTCTGTCTATCTGTTTATCTGTCTGTTCTTCTATACGTTCAGCCCCGAAGTACAAAACTTGACATACAGATGCTATGGAACCTTCCCGAGAATTTAAAAATTTTAATTAGTTGCGGAGATATTAATTAAAACGTCGGACTTTGTCGATAAATAAATGAGTCAATTCTGAGCTTAAGCAGGGTTAAATGCCCAAATTAATTTAAAATATCGGTCCAATCTTTAAAAGTTTGGTTTCAAATGAAAGGGGCAATTATTCTGAATTCAGGGGTGAAAGCAGCATTTCAACACGACAATTAGATTTTTAAAATTAACTAAAGTATGAAATTATGTGGCAACACTCCATTGTTACATTCGTCGATTCTTGAGTGCCAGACATATTGGCTGATTTCTTCCGGTCAGGAATAATTGCTTTTCGACCACGTGACGAGGTACTGGAAATAAAAAAAAAGGCAGATTTTTATTTTTTTTTTCAATTTTAAATCAATTTAAGAAGAAATTCGAAACGGTCTGTCATTACGGTACACCTGTCAGCAGTTAAAAAAGCTGATATATAGCTTAAAAAAATGACATATTTATTTAAATTTATTTTCATTTAATTTTTTTATGTAAAGTGACAAAAGTTACTTTCAACACAATAATAATGCTCTTTTTTTTTCTCTCTTTTCTGAACTAGGCTGTAAAAGCAGTTTTGGAATTTCTTAAATTTTAGACAGATTTCAACAGAAATCGCTAATCGCCCTTGATAACACATCGTTCAATATGACCCGGGACTAATCCCCAGATAGAGTCGCAAATGAAATATTTCTGTGTGGGTAAAGTAAGCCTAACTTTCAGAAGATACACGTTAAAGTTTCGTGGTATTTCGATCGTTTGTTGCCGAAATATCAAAGTTTTAGTGACCCTACTTTTGATGTTTTCGAAATGAGGGACAAAGCTGAATTTCGTTTGTTGTTTAAAGATTGTTTTTGATGGACAAAAATACCGTTGAAACTGTTAAGCAATTTCTAAATTTCAACAATATTTTTGCCTATCACAAAGCAATGGTGATTCAACTCATAAAATTCAGCTTTGGGCCTCATTTTGAAAACATCAAAAGTAGGGTCACTAAAGCTTTGATATATCGGCTACAAACGATCGAAATATCATGAAAATTTAACATGTATCTTTTGAAAGTTAGGTTTACTTTACCCACACAGAAATATTTCATTTGCGACGCTATCTAGGGATTATTCCCGGGTCTTATTGAACGATGTGTTAGATTAGCAATTTTAAGTCTAATATACATAAAATACATTCATGAATATTATACATAGTACATCATTCGAAAGATATTTTAAAGTACTTTTATTGCGGACTATTAAAGTGATATAAGCAGTTTAAATTCCGAACGAAACCTTCAGAGAAAAGTGCGGAATACCCAGAATGTTTTTACTCTTTTATATTTTACAGAGTTTCGAATTCCGGTTTCCACTCACGTTTCGTATACTAAGGAGTTTTAATGGTATATAGTCCGGAATTACGCAAGTTTCCGAGAAAACCACGTATAAGTCAGACACAAAACTTTTAAAAAAATGTTTACATTACCTTTGTATCCCAGATTCTAATTAACATAATTTCATAAGTAATATGTCAAAAACTTATGTATTAAACTTATGTATTAAACTAATGTATAAAACTTATTTGAAATGGAATTAAACAGTAGAGATCGGAAATCTCTGCCGCTAAATGACACTTTAATATTTTAAAATTTCAATATCTCTAATTCTAATTATGATTAAATTAGTTATAATACATTATTTGAAATATATTTTATTGCGGTATTTTAAACTGAAATAAACCGCCAAATTCAGTGCGGGAGTTTCAGCGAAAATCACGGAAAACCCAAAAAACCTTTATTCCAAAATCTCCAATCCTAATTATGATTAAATTACTTATAATATATCATTTTAAATGTTATTTGAATTGGAGTTCAAGAGTACATGTTGCAAATCTCTGTTGCCAGATGGCGCTTTAATACTTTAGTAACTCAATATTTCGAATTATGATTATGATTAAATTATTTGGCAGTAGATTAGGAGACCGTAGAACCCATCGGGTTGGGGATTTTCCCCGATCTGAATTTTCAATGCTTCTTTTCAGGGTGAGCGAACAGGCTGTTTCAAATCCTGAATCGTAAAGGGACGTCATAATTGCCACAGAGCGGAAATTTGCTACAGTTAAAATTTTCAAACTATTTGCACTATCAGCGAGCAAGCTGTTTAAGTTCTAAAATGGCGATAAGGCGCCACCGAGCGAGACTTTGCTACGGTCAAGATTTCCAAAGATCACAACATAGTGAGCAAACATGCTGTTTCAGAATGGAAAAAGAGCGCCGCAGTCGCTACCGAGCAGGAGTTTACTACAGTTAAAATTTTGAATAAAACTATTTGCATTACATTCGGCAGCAAAAATATCCGAGCACTAGCAATAATCCCTGTCTAAAAAAAGTACACTTAATACTGCTTTGTTATATAAATCCTTGTCAGGACATGTTCTTAGTCAGTTTAAGAACATGATTCGACAATGATTTGTTTAACAAAACAGATTCAAGTGTATTTTTTTTATATATATATATCGGTTTTATTGGTTAATGCTCGGATAATTTTGCTGCCGACTGTAGGGGAGAATGGGGTAAAATGGACCGCTCCCTATAATTTATTTATTTATTTTTATGGTTCGTAATTTGGTACATAGATAGCAGCACTGCAGTTAGGAATCTTAGCCAGCAACTTCATGCCGAACTAACAATTTAGCTATTTTATTCGTGAAGTTTAGTTAAACACTTTTTCTTTTCGACTTTCAGGAATAATGATCTGGAACAGGCTATTCAGCACAATAAAGAGCTGAGGTCATCTATTATTATATTTAATCTCATTAAAATATTTTTTAAGAGATTTTTTTTTTTTATCATTTGATGTCAGAGGTCCAGACGGGGTACAATGGACCACTAAGAAACGGGGTACAATGGATCATGGAACATTTACCTCAGTTCTTTATCTTAATAAACTGATTTACAAAATCTGCATTTTTTAAGTGTTATCTATAAATTATATATAAAATTTTCAGAGTTAACCTTAATTAGATATATTATGTCTTATAAGATGAATCAGAAAGCAATTTACTTTCATGTTTCTTCTTATTTATTTTTAACAACCATTCAGTTACTTTTGTATTCTTATATTTTTACAAATATCATACAGTTAAAGCAAACTAAATTGAATAACGCAATTAAAAATAATAATACAAATAAATTTGTCTAAAAAGACAATTTTACATTTTCTTGGTTTAATCACAGATATAAAAGATAAAGAATCTGTTTTTGTGAGATTGATGCAACAAAAACTTAATTAAGATCTCTACATTTTTTCCTGAGAGTGTTGCTATATCTCTTGTAAAGTTTCAAGCTATTGTAATGACGAGTTTTCCAGACCCTACAACTTCACAAGAGAAAAGCAGATTTTCAATGACACTAAAATTGTTTAGCGTATCATTTTCTAATTTTAATGTTCGTTAATTTACATTATTTGTATGAATCGAAGACATAAATAAACAAATATAATATATTCTACATTTTACACTATTAAAAAACATATTACATTAGTATGCTTTATAAATTTGACCTGTGGTCCATAGTACCCCATGTCATGGACCATTGTACCCCGCGGTCGGGGTACAATGGTCCATTTTGTCAGTTGTTATTAAAAAAACTTATATTAAAAAAAGTAAACATAATTATTACTTTTGATTGAGTGACACATAAATCCCATTACATAGGTAATATGCATACATATTTTCAATAGCGAGAAATTATTACTTTGTGAGTAAACACTTAAAATTTCCAAAATTGGTCCATTGTACCTCACTCTCCCCTAAGCTCCTTTATACGCAATACAGTCGGTAACAAATGTCTCCGAACACTAGCAAAAATTCCTATATAAAAAAGGTACACTTAATACAGTTTTGTTAAATAAATCCTTGTCGAATCCTGTTTTTAGACTGACTAAGACCAGGATTCGACAAGGATTTATTTAACAAAACTGTATAAAATGTACTTTTTTTATATAGGACTTTTGTTACCGACTGTACATTATTCAGACGTTCTATGTACTTCGATTCTATAAAGTGTAGCCCTAAATTAAAAGCATTGGTTAATAGGTTTTTGTTTTTCTACTGTAAAATATAATAAATCGTAACTGAAAATTAAGATATACTTCGGTTTATTTTAAATATATTAGCTATCTGCTATTGTTTTCTAAAATTCTGAATGGATTTATAATATTTATCAAGAATTCATTTAGGAATATAATAATAATTCTCCATTCTTTTGAGTTCTGATGGGATAACGTATTATGAAATAAGTTCCAATTTTATAGGAAGTTCTTTAATTAAAACTGCATAGCGTAATTATTCTAGAATAAGATCTATAGGAACATGAAGTTATATTTTTTAATTTTGATAAAGTTAGTTTTTAATTTTTATACAAAACATTCAATGCAACCATGAAGTATTTAATGTATGATATTATATATTTGCATTTTATTTTTCAGAAAAATACGTTGGAATGTACGAATATTAGTCTATAATTGAACGAGCCATCGTAAGGAAAATATTTTATACATCTTCTAAACTGTGAATATCTCACATATCAAACAATACTTTTTTAAGTATTATCATCTGAAGAAGCACCAACGGGCAATATATAAATACAAGAAAATTCTCTCAGTTGCAGGGCTATGAATCTGTTATGAATTATTCCATAATGAAAAATTAGAAGAACAGACGCGACAAAATGTACAGCATAGTTTTCAAGTACTATCTAACAGCACAATTTGTTGATCCATTAATGACTGATACGTACCGTGCGTTAATAATTTTAAAACAACTACCTGAGGTTGGCTGAAATGTTTTATCATATCAAATGTTCTCAACTCCTACTTTCGTTTCTTTTAAACTTTTCAGAATTATTTCCTCGAGAAGTCATTTTATATTGATTCACTTGAAAGTCCTTTGATGACATTTTACCGCCATAAAAGTTAAGCTATACTTCGAAGAAATTTTAGATCAGTGTGAAATAGGAGTGGAATTTGGGAAGAGTTTTGAGTATCTTTTGAAGAGTACTTTAAAATTCTAAAGAAATATCTAGGTGCTTTAGAAATTTTCCAAAGTTTAAAAATTCTTTACATATCTCTTATGTACAGGTAAATAAATATTTGTGTAATTCTTACATATGCTATTTTTATAGCGTTAAAACCTACTTAGATAATTTCTTCTTAGTACAATGATACAGATTATTTCTCCTTAGTACTTCGTCTATACTGGCGAGGGTTACAATTTTAGAAACCGCTCTTTCTCATAGAAACTTTTATCTAATTTAATCAAAAAAAAAAACTTTTGCAAAAAACGTATAACATATTTCTATTAAAAATATACCGTATCCAAAGATTGTGACGCTTAGGAGCTATGCATATGCTTTGGATGATTGACAGCATTGCTCTCGAAGTGTTAATTATTACGTAACAGATTAAGTACAGTTTACAATGCTAAAAGTTAAAAATAAATATATGTAAAGGAAAAATAAATAATAAAATACATTATATAAAATGCAGAAGAAGAACATCATTTAATCTTTGGAGAAATATGTTTTTATCGCATTAGAATATAACATTTACGATTAAAGTCATCTCTGTGCCGGAGATATGTTTAGCAAAGATTGAATAAGAGAAAAATGCTTCTACCAATATAACAAAATACTTTTATGCGAAATTTAAATTGACAACTAAAACACAAGAGCACAACTAAAACGCAAACTAAAAAACATAGAAATAATTGCTTTAAAAATTTTTTGCTGTAAGCTTGATGTATTTGCTCATTATTTTTCGGTAACGTTACAATATACTTTACGTCAGAAAATGGTTCGCAGGTAAATTAATACTGTGGTTTTAATATTATGGTATATATAATGGAAGAAGAAAGGCATGAAATAAAGCATAGTTAAATATCTGAGAAGCAGGGGAGAGGAATATGGAGGCTTATCCAAACAATAGATATTTGGCAACATTTATTGATAGAAATAGCATGAGGAACATTGAATCCGTGTTTGACTTAGAGTCTCAATGCAACAGATATAAGTAGATTAGAATAAATAACTTGATTATCAAGGACTGTAACAAGAAACATATATAAGAAATTATATAAATGTTGGAAATTTTTCAAAAAAATTAAGCAATCAACTTCATTTAGTTCATAACACATCTTTATGTATGCTGATTGCGTATAACCCTCAAACGGCATATGTTGAAGGGGTTGGAAATTTTTTATGTGAGTTTGACAGTAAATGTTTCGAATGTAACATAAATTTCAACTAAGTTTTCTATTTAATGGCTCTCATCGGGTGGCCAAATGTTTAGCGCTCTGGCCCTCCGCATGTAAGTGCTTGTATATAATAGCGATTCAGACATGAATTTTTGCAGTAGTTCGGAATCCACATCCATAGATCCTGGTCTAATAAACTTTAATGTGCAGAAAGTGACCGTGAACGACACCCTAAATCCCCTCCATTTAAAGTTTTTACATCTTGAAACCACTTAAATGTTACATGCAACGAATGAGAAATTTTTATTCATATGAACCATTAGCAAATTAATTTTACAGATTTTATAGATTTTTGCACTCCTCATCATAGAATTAATAGAAAATATACTGATAGGGTTGCTATGTTAATTTCACTTCATGTCCCACATTAATAGTCCCGTTTGTATATACATTCAACCATAATATATATAGCAACACTACAGAAATATATTCTACTTTTAACTATTCATATTCTAAAGAAAAATGTTTTTTAATGGATAAAGTTATATTAAATGCTAAATCACATATTTTAAAAATATATTTTTAAAAATTTATTTATGTCATTTCTAGTTACATTTTTGTAATAATGACTTCATGTTTTATTAACTTTTAATGCATGAAAATTTTTTGAGGGTTTTACATTTTAAACAGTCCACTGTCATGAGTGTATACATTAAATGACACGTGCATTACTCACAAATTTCCTACACATATTCCTGTTAAGAAAATCTGGCTTAACTTTTTTTAACTTTTTATTATTTTTCATACTTTTAAATATTTTTATTGTTGTTTTTGTGGTTCGCACAAAATTATTTGTGTTCTTCTTAGCACTATGTTCATAACTATCAGAAATCCACCAAATTTTGCATCCAATATTTAAATTATGCCCCGGATGGAACTTTGAATTTGTACACACTTAATGTATTTACTCACTACTGTTCTCCCAATTCGCTGTTGAAAACGCCCTTGCTACTTCCTCCTTGTTTCATAGAAATATAGTTTTTCGTGTGGTTAATTAATTTCGTATATCTATGTCTTTTAATTACCTATAGAGGTTAATCTTTTTTTTATGAGAAAGGAAGAATATATTTACAGAATTTAAAACTAAATAAAACGCTGTTTAATTAGTTTATAAAACCTGGGTTAACGAGTTCGCTTGGTCGTCCCGAATTAATATCGGATTACCGGTGAAAGCAAATTTTCATAGGGATAAAAAAAAAAAAAAAAAATTCAAATAGAATTAACATATCAAATTTCTACTATAATTCCTTATCAAAATCGTTCAAATATTTTCTTTGTAAAATAAATTTCTGTTACATTTTGTTCCAGACAAACACGGGTTACGAGCAACAGCGGAATTTCCTAAGAGGAAAAATGTAAGGTCAGATTTTAATATGAAAAAGACCTTTAACCGCATTTTTTTTTCAGACTCGTTCCTGAGATTTCCAAGATAACCAAATTTTTGCTGTATATTACCCTTGTGGAGTGCAAGTTACCAGTGAAAGATAATCATACCGCATACCTTTTACTGCATTTTTTTTCAGACTCGTTCCTGAGATTTCCAAGATAACCAAATTTTTCCTGTATATTACCCTTGTGGAGTGCAAGTTACCAGTGAAAGATAATCATACATAAAAGGTAGGTATTCAGACCGAGCTGTCATCTCAAAAACTCACTATGTCTAAATTTTTATGAAAATCATTCGAGTGCTTTCGAAGAAAACGAAATTTATACCGCTTTTTCCTGTTCGAAGCGGGGTTACCGGTGAACGCTTCTAAAGAGAAGAGCAGATTTTTTTAGGTTATTTTAAATTGTATTGAAAACTGAAAAATCCACTAAATCTTTTTTTTTTTTTCAACATTATTCAATTTATTTTTCAGAAAATCTAGTCTCTGCTGTAATTTGCCTTGGGCGGAGTACGCGTTAGAACTCAAAAATATGAAGAGTGAGATCTGACTGTAAAAGAGTGGCATATCCTTCTTTGAACATGCAAAAATGGTGAGTGAAATGTCATCCTTCCGAAAGAGTAAGATTTCTCACTTTTTAATATGAGTGAGATTATTCAGAGTATTTCAAAGAATTTTATTTTTCCTGTTTATTTTTTCTTAAAAAATCATATACACTAGACGATATCGTTTTTCTTCTCCTTGCGAATCGACTGCAGCTCAACGGTCAAAGGTATGCGCTTTGGATCTGTCAGTAATCGAACCCAGGTCGTTCCCGTAGCAGGCGAGTGTCTTTACCACTAAACCACTGACCACATACACAAGCAGCTTAATTTACATTAGTAAATCATTTTCATACGGAATTAATAATATTTATAAATTTTTACTTCATTTATGAACAATACAAAATTACAGTATTCTAACGAACATTTTAAAATTCAAATTATTTTAAATTACTAAAATTATAATTATTTTAAAAACAAAATGTATTATTGAAAATAAATTCCCTAAGTAAAATAGTTATTTAAGGTAGCTTAGGGCGCAAAAAAGTTACTCAAGTGTACATGTTTTTTTTTTTTTTTTTTTTTTTTTTTTTTTTAAGATAAATATTTGTATACAAATCTAGAAAGTTTTTTGAAAATATCGTCTATTCAGGATTATAAGTCTTGTTGTTTATTTTAATTATTAGTAAAATATTATAGCCAATTTTTGATATTTCACATATATTAGCTGTCAGTGAATGTATTAAAAATATAAATTACTACAATTTTTAAGCCGTTATTCATTAAATATTTGCATTCGTATTATTTTCTCTTACACTTTATATATTTCGGAAATTTATATATTCGTACTATTTACTTTTTAGTACGAATTTTGATATGTTTCTTATGATTTTCGATTCTTTACTAGTAATATTATTTCGAATTGAATAATATATATTTATATACACACAAAGCGACAAAAAAAAAAAGGGCGCATTTGGATATTTTTCTTTTCGCCTTCTACAACCGCCAATTTTATCGTTTAAAAAGCAAATTTTCGAACAGATTTTATTATGCTGTCTTCCACACACACTTTAGCTTTGAGTCCAGTGTTAAAAACAAAATGGAATTGTCAGTAAAATTGTAATTTTAGAAATTATTTGAAAAATGGTAAGAATAAGGCAGTTAGCGTTGCCACAAAAAGTATAAATTTTTGAATGAAAACCAAAAAATATTTTAATACATCAGATGGCAAAATAATTAAATGTTAAAGAAATATTGGTAAAAGGGTTTTTAACAAGATATAAAATTTTTTGGCCGTTTAAACTGTAAATTTGATTTTAGGCGGCCATATTGCTCATCCAAGCGAGATGATCGTAAGTTAAATGGTCATTGCTTATAAAATCGGTTTGTATTACATTTAGAACATAAAAGAGATTCAGAAAAAGTGTTTAACAGCATAATTTCTTTAACTACAGGGCAACAACTATTAAACAAAGCAGGTTTAAATGGCAGAAAATTTGAAAAAATTTCATTCTTAGTGAAGAGAAATAGGAAAGCAAGACCTCAGTAGGCTAAATAAATTAAAAAAATTGATTAGTGAATTATTGGGCTGAAGTGGTTCTCTCTGATGAGTCAAGTTTAACTTATTTCGAGCTGAAGGAAACAAACAGATCTGAGAACGAAAATATGACCGACTTAATGAAAATCGCACTTTTAGAACAATAGCACATTCTCCGTACATTATGGTACGGAGGTGCATAACTTTTCAAACGAACAAATTTTTATGCTCAAGGGATCAATTAACTCGAAATAAAACACAATCTTCATAAAAGTGGTGCCTGACCGACTATTTTGGAGGTATCTTGGACATTTCCGCAAATTTCCGTTTATTCACTTAAAATTATCAAAATTTCCTATCCATTCCCCTGAGAACCTAATTCTGTAAATAATCATAATTTTTTTCACTTTAAGTTAAATCCCACAAAGGATATAGTAGAATTTCTTCTTTACCAGATATGGCAATAGTCCTAATCGCGATCCGCTCGAAAATGTTTCGTTTATAAAAAGGCGGGGGAGAGAGGAGAGGATTCGAAATTTGTAGCCTGTAACTCTGCCAGAACTAGAAAAAATTATTTGTGATATTTGGCAGATTGAAATTTCTGAGATTTATATTAAAACACTTTATAAAACTATGCCATTGCGCATTAAAACAGTAATTACATATAAAGACGGAATTAACCTAATGCAGAATACATATTTTAATGAAAAATTGCTTAGATCTAAAAAAATAAATAAAAAAAATATATTACAAGTCATATATTAAAATATAACTTCTTTATTTCAAATAATAAATCACAATAGAATACAAAGTGTAAGGTTATTGCATTATGTTCTAAAAGAAAGTTTTATGCAGATTTTTAAAAAGTACTTTGTAAAGTGCAAAAAAGCGAATTATTAAATCGAAATTGTACATAGGTATCATTTGAGCCCTTTGGTATTATGCAAACAAGGCAGTTTTATTTGTTTCAAACATCGACTTTAAAGTTATTACAAATAAAAAAGGTACAATTCATTTTTTCTGCAGTGCGGCATTTTTTTGTCTCTTAGTGTATATTAACATAATTATTTTCCTTTTTCATTCACAGAAAATCATCAGTAAGTTCTTTTAAACAAATACACGCATAAGATTGTCTAAAAATTGTTCTTCATATGTCATTCAAAATATGGTTAATAAATAGCGCCAGTAATTTTTCACTTTACAAAAGGTTGGTCTTGAAATGGATGATGTCCTCACTTTTTGTGACAGAGTGACTATACGTAATTATTTAAAGAAAAGTGAGAAATGTTACATTTTAAAAAGCGACTACACTGCTTTCTCACCTTAATTGGTGTTGAAATAGTGGTCACTTTTTTAAGGAGAGACATTCACACTCCAGAAATTTTAGAGAGGAAATAAGCGATACTTTTCCTGAAGATGAGGATAGGTCAGCTGGATTTTACATTTCAAAAAACACTTAACGCTAAGTTTTTATCAATATCGTTTCATCCATTTCTCAGAAGACCTGTTTTTCAGTTTCTGTCATAGTTTGCAAAAAAGGGGATGAGGATTAACTGTTAACGTTGACTTTCTTGAAGATGAGAGAAATTCAGTTTATATTGTCAAAAAAATAAATAAATAAATAAATAAAAAATTGAAAAATAAAAAATTTAAAAAGAACACCCAACCATAAATATCTTTCGAAATCCTCCAAATAGATTTCAAGAGAACGGAGTTTCTGTCCTATTTTTCCTCGGTGATTTGAGGGTTAACACAGCAGTGAACGCTTATATTATCTGTAGTTAAAGATATGGACGAAGGGCTTCTGATAAAATACATTTTTATTAATTTCGTAAAATCTATTTCCTAGAAAACGAAGTTTTTGCCATATTTTACAATTACGGGAAAATGGTCAACGGAAAAGGCTAAATCCCATGTAAGAGGAAGAGTGAGATAAAATTGTAATCTGAAAAACTTTTAACCCTCAGCTTTTATCGAAATCGTTAGAGCATTTGCCCACAGAACGAAATTTTTGCCACAATTTGCAATGGACAGTATAATGGGCAACACTGAACGCTAAGATTCCTAAAGATGAGGATAAGTTAGATGTGTTTCTTTTCTTATAAAGCCCCTAACAATGTTTTTATAAATATCATTAGATCCGTTTTTGTGTGAACCAAATTTTAGCAATGTTTTTCAACATTCTGAGTAAGAGTTAACGAAGATGAATGCAAGGCAGATGCGTCTGTTGCTTCAAAAAATCCTTAATCGCAAGTTTTTACCAAAATCGTTTGAACCATTCTCGAGAAAACCAAGTTGTTGCCGCATTTTTTAACGGACGTAGTGCGGATTAAAAATAACCACTAATTTTTTAAACTATCAGGATAAGTCAAATGAGTTTGTCGTCGGTAGAAACACTTGACCTTAAGTGTTTACTAAAATCATCTGATCCATTTCTAAGAAAACTAGATTTTTGTCATATTTTGAATTCGGCGGATAATGGGTTAGCAACAAACGCAAATTTTCCAGAAAATAAGAATAGGTCCCCCCAAACTTCATAAACCTCAAACTTTCATCAAAATCGTTATATTCATATACCAGTAAACCAATTTTTCGCCACATTTTCAAACGGTAAATGAAGGCTTAATAGCGAATACCAATTGTCCTGAAGATGAAGGTTTATTTTTCATTTCAAATATTCTTTAACCCAAAATTTTTCATGAAAAACCTTCGCTGTTTTTCATGAAAATTAACACTACGCTCTTTATCCATTTTCGAGCAAACCCAATTTCCATCCTGTAACTGGCGAATAAACGTTTAACTGCGAATGTGAATTTTCCTAAGGATTAGGATGTGTGAAATCGATTTTTCAACCCAAAATACCTTAACCCCAAACTTTCTTCAAAATCATTATATCCATTTCTGTGTAAACCCAATTTCTGTCATGTTTTGAAATCGCTGGATAAAGGGTTAAAGCGAACGGGAATGTTACTAAAAGTAAGGATAAGTCCAAGTGATGTTTCACCTCAAAACCCCTATAACCCCAAACTTCCATCAAAATCGTTAGAGGGAATCCCAAGATATATATATATATATATATATATCGAGTCACGTGATTAACTCATTTCATATAAGCTAAGAATTTTTAACTTTAAGACGTAACATCTCACTCAGTAAAGTAAAATGTTTAAAATTTGTTAAGGAACCGATGCATTAAAAAAAATACATTGATGCGTTATTTATGCTCGAGGTTTTCATTTGCTTCAAAATATACTATAGAAAGTTTTCCTTTTCGCACTTGATATATGTTACTGCAGCCTAAAATACAGTTATGAAATTTCAAATAAAGAAATAAATAAAGGGGAATATCGAATTTCAGTTTTATATAAATAGATGTACTTTTCGCATCTTTTCATACGCGAAAGAAAGAAGCTGTTTAATTATGAAAGTTAAATTATCTAATACATATGATTGCATCACATATACACATTTATTTTATCATTAACATTTAGAGAAAATTCAACCATTATTTTAAACAAGTTTAATATATTCGTTTTCATTAAGATTAAGGCGGCATTCAAATAAATCAATGGCTGATAATTTAATCCTAAATTTCAAAATGATTTCGTGCAGTCTTTTCTCCAAAACTAATCAACATAAATGCATGTATGTTATTTAAATTATCTTTTGAATAAAGACAAATTAGTAATATAAATATTACAATATTTATAAGTAACTAACATTTAACTAAATATTACTCTTATTAATATATAATTTATATCAAAAAGAAGTAAATAAATGAGCTTTATTTGTTTCGTAGGAAAATATTATATAATTGTATAGAATAAGTCTATATTATTATACAATAATTTGTATTAGTATATCTTGTAATACCTTGGAAAATATATTTATTTTATTGTTTGTCTTTTGAAACATCATTCTATGTTTTAAGGAGGTATACTGTGTATGATCGAAATAAGGTAGGATGTCTTCACGTAAAAACAGGTTAGAAGCTCCCCGCGTTGGTCTTTCTAAATAATTTCATAGTTTGTATTCATGTAACTTTTAGAGAAAACCTAGAGAACACCGTATGGCTCTGTGTGTGACCTGGGTTCAGGTCTGGCGCCTCTCGTCTAACAGCTTTGGGAGCCTTTTGTTTAAGGTGGAACTCTGATTTGAGGAAGGAAATTTATATTTCATTATATAATACAGGCGTAAAATAAATTTTACACATTTTGAATTTTACGCTTTTCCCTGGAGACTCTGTAGAAAATCTAAATAATTTATTTTATATAGTACTTTTACACGGTTGTCATAGGTCCTAACAAATGTATCACCATTAGAAATGAAAAATATGCATATCTTACATTTCAAGAAATTCATACGTGTAATTGGAACATAAAATGATGTAGAAATGAGGAGATTTTTTTCAATCTCTTACACAAAATTAGAAAGATTTGCGCAAATTATCTAATAAATATAATTTTACAAATTATTCAAACTATTTCATTCGTTTAGTTAGCTTTAAAATTAATGATGTAGAAATGAGGAGATTTTTTTCAATCTCTTACACAAAATTAGAAAGATTTGCGCAAATTATCTAATAAATATAATTTTACAAATTAATCAAACTATTTCATTCGTTTAGTTAGCTTTAAAATTTTATAAATGTTACTGAAATGTTAAAAAACAAGATTACAAAACTATTATAAAACGTTATATAAAAACATGAAAATTATTTCTTTCAAGATAGATTTTTGAAACATTAATGAGATATAAGTTTAAGAAATTTACTTTACATCGAAAGGAATAAAAAATAACCATATATGAAGTTTATTTTCTGTTCATTTATTTAACATATACACTAATTTATATATGCTAAAAATTAACCACTTAAGAAGCACGACGCGCCTGTATACCTCATTAAAATATCTATTTGAACTATCTCATAAAAAACTTGAATGGTGTAGTGTTAGAGTTATGGCTAAAGCCGATTGTCTGCATATTGGTCCTAAGCCTGAGGAAAGTGGCCTCTTCGAGAGGTCGTTTTAAAAGTGTCCAAGCACGTACTCTTTACTCCAATTTTGGAAAAAACCTCGGGAATTTACGAACACCAAAGTGGACCAGCCGAATTGGGATTGGATTCAGCCTTTCCCGTGTATACACTTTTCCGTGAAACTTTACCGTGAAACTCTAGGTCTTTGCTAGGGTGAACTAAAATTACCTGAATGTAATCTTCTAATAATCTGAATCTTTCCCTAACAGCTAGTATGATTTTATATTTTATGTCCTTATAGCGGTGATAATCTTCACACACGATAGGCAGGCATAGATATTTTTTTAGATGTCTGTGCATTGTAGCAAGGTAAGAGCATTTTAAAAGGCTTATGAACTTTGAAAATGTTTAGTTTAGTTATGACAAATTTTGTTCAAATAATAGATAGAAATGAGCAATTTCAATACGGAAGACGAAATGATCCACACGATGGTTAACCTTTAGGCTACACTGTAAAAAATATGTCCTATTTGCTGCCAGAAATTTTCTGTAATTTGAGAAAATACGCTTAATTTACGAAAAAATTACGTTGTCAGAACGTATTTTCTCAAGTTTCTGGCGGCATTTCTGGCAGCAAATAGGAAATATTTTTTACAGTGTACCTACGTAATTTTATTAATGTGAGATTTATTTTTTTTACTTGTAATTTTACTTTTATTTTGCATTATTTCTTAGGCAGTTATATGCTGCGGTAATGCCAGATTGAAACCTATAAAGTATAGAATTATATTGAAGCAAGGCATAAGAAATAACACAAAATAAACGTCCAATCGCAAGTTTGAAAAACGAAGAAAAAAAGTACAAGCCAATAAAAATTCGCTCTGATATCAGGTAAGGCATTTTAATCACCAGATTGAATTTATGGCTTCATGCATTGTATGTGAAATTTGCAGTATAGAATTGTTTGGTAATAATACCAAAACATGCATGGAAAATAACAAAACAAACCACTTCACATACAAATTTATTTCGACCTATCATGAAAAATGCACAGAAACTCTTTAGACACAATCTGTTGATTATAATGCTACACAGGGTTTTAGTTGCATTTATATATCCAAAACTTTTGTGCACTTTAATGGGTCGAGACGTTATTTGAGTTTTAAATTTATGACTGGGCATTATTCATTCATGCTCTTATTTTTTTTTTTTTTTTTTTTTTTTTTTTTAACATTCTTATTTTTATTTTTATTTTCAATCTAATTCTTCTGTGCGGGGTTTCCATTCAGGTTTTCGTTCATGTAAATAATTAAATTAGTATATGAAGTTCATAGGTGCGAAGTCTTACATATTTCAAAGAAGACTTAATACTGAATTTTTTTATAATTATTTTCAGTATATTTAATCGTCAAAAATATGTACGACAGACTCCTTGTTGACAATAGTGGTGATAGATATTATTTAAAATTTACAAAGGTTGGCAGCTATGGTAGTTAAATTTATGTGTAATTATATGTCCTACAAGCGAGAAAGAGTAGAAGGCAGACAGTGAGAGAAAAACATATTGAATGTCTTAGATAACGTTTATCTGTGGCTTGAAGACAGCAAAGTGCACAGAAATTAGGTTATGTACACGATGGAAACTTCGGTGTTGACCAATAAAGTCTGTTCACTAGAGATGTTGATTTTTGCGGCACTGGGGATAAAAAAAAAGTCGACACAAATGGAAATGGGTCGAGAACAGTTTGAAGGTAAAAGCCGATTTACTACGACAATCAATGCTACGAATACTCATTTTATGAGGAACAAATAAGCACAAAGGGCGATAATATCCCATAATTTCTATCCCCTTATATTTCTCTATGTAAGCGTGTATCATATGTGCATTTCAGTCGTCTATCCAGTACTGCGAAAGTCACTTTTTAATTAAAACTTTTTTATGTATTGGATTTATTATATTTGTTCATTTAGTTAGTTCTATTGTTTCGGTTTCCCCACTTGTTCTATACCCTTATATTTTGAGGCCTTCTGGTAAGACTTGGGTCGATCTGGAACACATTGTATATTTGAAAACCTCTATTTTCGTTAAATTTTGTGCAACACTGTACTTTGAAACCTTAGAACAACCTAATTTATGCCTTAACAAAAATGTATTAGGATTAATTTAATATGTAAATATGGAATATAGGAACATTTTATTCGATAAAGTTCATACACTAAAGCAAAAAAAAAACCGCACTAGGATAAATTTATTTTTCCTTTGAAAAACAGTTAATTTAACCATTTAAAAATAGGAATGAAACGGATAATGATATTGAAAGACATCAGATATCCGTGTCTCTCAAGCAACAGAGATATCCGGCAAAATCACTATATGTTACATCCTTACATTTAAATGTTAAAGTTGGAAGTTTTTGAAAGGAAAAAAAAAAGAATCCAAATGTGGCTGTTTTTTTTTTTTTTTTTTTTTTTTTTTTTTTTTTTGTCCCTTAATATAATTGAAATGTACACTTTCAGATACAAGATTTCGAAGAGAAAATACTAAATAAGTTTCAGGGCATTAAGGGGAAAGCCTGCTTTTAAAAATAGGAAAATGAAGACATTTTCGATCAACTTTCAGAATTTGAAAAAAAAAAAAAAAAAAGAATGCATGTACAAACTTTTTATTTTTTTGTGTGTGTATGTGTTTGGGTGTGTTAACTGTTAACTAGTATAACATTACTCTACTGATTAAAAATATTATTTTGATTTACTTTAATATATATATATAGATTTTAATATTATTTTATTACAGAATATTAAAAAAATATATATATACATATCAAGAGTCGTTTTTCGCTGCGCGCTGAATGAATGACAATCTTCTTTAAACTTATATTTTTTACATTAAATGAACAAAACATTCAAATTAATTATCTGAACTAAAAAGTTTAGTTATTTTAATAATATGGAGTTTAATTAATAATTAAATTTGACATATGAAATTGCCATTAAAATTTTTATATTTCCACAATCATATATTTTTTTTGTTTGTTTCTATTGAACAGATCATCTTGTTTTTAGTTGATTTTATTCATTATGTCAAAATGTATCGTTGGGAAATATTCTAAGTTCTTATCTCAAATACTTTTTGAAATATCATGATCGCAGTGAGAAAAGTTCTGGGATAAGATGCCAGTAATTACACATTGAAAAAAGATGCCTGATTGTGTTCTTCGTGGTTTTGAATTACATCTGGGCATTAATTTTAGCAAATTATGAATAAAAAAGTTGTAGGTAATATTAATGAGATAATATTTTAGGATAGTTAACGTTAAATATATATATATGTATATAGTTTATTTTTCTTGTTTCAGTTAAAATGAGTGTTTTATATTGAAATCTTATACACAAGCAATCTTACGAAAAACGATCATCTTACCCCGAGATGTGGGGAGATGCCGTAGCGAAAGCATTAAAGAAGTTTCTATTATATTATTGAAGTATATATTTTTAATAAGTGCTCAAGATATAATTAAGATATACTTTTAATATGTATAAGATATATTTTTAATATGTAAATTAATGTCTAAATTTTCACAAGAGATGAATAAATAACAAGTATAACCGACAAAGGGTTGCACAAAAATTTTAAACAAAATCTACGGCGTCTTCCTCCAATATACCCTATTCTTAATAGTGTAATTCTAAACTAAGGTACAAAAGAAAACCGCTCGATAATTTTATTTTTCCCTTGAAAAACTACCAATTTTAACGTTTGAATGTAGAGATGTAACAAATAGTTATTTTGCCGGATATCTAATAACCGAAACTCTATTGCTTACTGGATCCGGTAAAAATCATTATCCGTTTCAATTCTACTTTTAAATGATTAAGTTGGTAGTTTTTCAAACAAAAAGTAAAATTATTCAAGTACGCCTTTTTTTTTTTTTAGACTCTTTGTTGCAGAAAGTGCTTGCAACTTTGATACAAATTTAAAAATCAAATTCAAATAACTTTAAGTTAATTACCATTTTATGAACCATTAGTTGTGGATTTTAAATCGAATTCTATTAAATGAGGCCTATTTCGATGCTAGCGTACTGTATGGTTATTTGTAAAAAAAAAAAAAAAAAAAAAAAAAAAAAAAAACTTTTGAATTCGATATGATTTTCTAGAAAATAACGCATATGAATTTGTAAAATAAATTGTTGAAATTTATAATTTATTTAAGGTAACGTGAGATTAGGTTTATAAATGTTCTAATACGTATTAATGAAATGTAGGTAACGGGCTTATATTTTATTTTAAAAATTCATAAGTATTTTCTTTAAAATTACTTTGAAATACATACTTAAGTAATTACTCAACAATTTATGCATTTATTATACGCATGATATCAATTAAAAACATTTTTACTTATAATAAAATTTAAAATTTGCTTAAAAGTTCTGTTTTGATAGAAATTTATCGAACGTAAATTATGTTTAGAAATTATATTTTTGAAAATCCACTGCACTATTATTTGATAAGAATTTTAATTGCAGTAATTTATAATGCAAAACTTAATCGTGATTTTATACTTTAAATTTGGTAAATGCATCTTTAATAATCTTTAAAATACGATTAGATTTGTATAATTAAGATAAAAAATGTTGTATTCAATTTAGCAAATACAATCATCTGAAAACGATTATTGCATTTAACAATATTACCAATTAGATTATCTTACTTGTAAATCACGTTTTTTGAATCGTTTATCAATTCGATTTTAAGGTTTCTTCCTTTCATTAACTGTAACTTTCATTAACTGTTTGTTTCTACGTTTTAATTGTGTTGAATGGGTGGCATATTGCTTCATGATTTTTCTTGTATGTCGTTTTAAATTATGATTTGGTTTTTCTTATAAATTTTTATAAAGGTGTATATTTGGGATTTATACCTTATTTTGCCAATTTCATGTAAGTTTGTTCTAAGTTTTGGCAAAGTATCTGGTATCCGGGAGTGTTGACCGGTCGTAAAACATGTTTAACCGGAGTGGGGTGGTCACAACTCCCCCCTGCCATTTAGATACTTTTGTCTCCATTTTTTCTTTCGCTCCTCTTCAGTTACATATGTTGATGTTTTTCTTTTTCATTCTATTTAGATTTATATTGTACATTAGCAAGGAGCAGCACTGCGCTCATCTAATGTTACTTTTTTGTATTTAATATTAAAGTTTCCACATTCCTACATTTGTACAATATTTCATGGACATTGGTAAAGCAGCATTGCGCTTACAATGAACCATTTTTTAAAGTTCTTTTTTTTTTTTTTTTATAAAGTTCACTTTAAAGTATTTTTATTTTAAGGTTATAACATACTTTCTTATTGTGGCTGTGGGGAGTGATTGGATTAATTTTGTCTAACTTAGAATGCGTTTTTTTTTTTTTTTTTTGTCTACTGTAATTTATAATGGTTTCTATATTTTTATCTTTTATTTAAAACTCATTTTTCTATCAATGTTATATATGTAAAAAAAAATTTTCAAAAATTTTCAAAAAAATTATTAAAAATTGTATAAAAGTATGAGGGTTTCTTTAGATGTAAGCGTTTATTTGATAGTTTTTTTTTTACATTAGTTTTTGATATTCTTTGAGTTAGGAACACTATTGTTAGTTCCTTTTGAGGATTAGCTTTTTTTAATTCAAGTTTACTTGATGAGAGTCTCTGTGGATTCTTTTTTGAATTTTAGCTTTTTTTGAAAAAAAATTATGAAATGTCAAAAAATCTAAGTAAAGTGCCTGGCAACGTTGGTACCAAGGTAACAACAGCCCGGTCGAGTGGTATTGGGGGTACTGCTGGATCGTTAAAATGTAACCCTACCAAAATTACTAGCTTTTTTAAACCCGTTGCATCAAGGAACCCCATACTGTCTTTTGTAATGAAAGTCATGGAGGTGGTGTGTTGCCTAGTCAATCTTCTGTTCATTCAACTCCTAATAACTTAAATACATCTAGTAATAACACTCTATTTTACGAAAGTTTCTACCCTAAAATGTTTTGCTTTAAATATAAACTTTGTAATAATTTACGTTGTAAATTATGTCCCGTTGCAGATCCAACACAAATCGATAATTCACATAAAAATAAGATTTTTTGTAAAACTTTGAATTGTATACATAAACTTACTTGTAAAAAATGTAATTTTGGTTATATAGGACAAACTAAAAACACTCTTAACATTAGAATCAATTTACACAGAAGTCAAATTAATCATGTCAATACTAAAAATTCCCCCCCCTTCTCTAGAAATCAAACACTTTGCAGATCACGGTATTGAAAACATGGTAGTTAGAATTATAGACATTGTCAGTAATGAAAATACTCGTAAATGGTGGGAGAGTTTTCATATACACCAATTTAAAACTTTATTTCCATTTGGGTTAAATACTCAAGTTTTTGACAAAACTGTTTCCATTTCATCTATTATAAACAATAATAATCCATTGATTAATGATTCTACATCTCTGAATAATCTAACCAAAGTTAAACGACATCGCAGGCGTGGTCGTAGAAATAAGTGTTCTTTAGATTTTACAAAAACCACTTTAACAAACTTAGTTAACAAGTTAAAACAATTTCAATTGATAAAAACAAATTGGATTAAAAACTTCGTTTATAGTATAAGAATTAAACTTATTAAACATATGTGGCATTACTGCCAAGATGTTATTCAAACCAATACAGATTTGAGTACTACTGTTTATGCTATAGTATTAGAACACCTTAAGGTTAGAGCTATTCAATACAATATCGATTTAAAATATAATGACAATCAAAATACTTATTCTAAAGAATTCTGTATCTTTAATTTTTATAATAAATCTTTTAATTATATTCCATTTGCAAACATTTTTAGAAATATTAAAAAATCTTTTCCGTTAAATAATATAAATATAAGTGCAGCTTTTAAATATGAAACCCCTCTTGGAAGATCAATTTTTAACTATAATGAAATCTCACGTAATTTAAATTGTAATTCTCCACTGCAATGTTATTGTACACCGGATTCTATAGGTTTTGACAATAATCATAATCATATAATAACTGGTAATTTAGATATTGTAGAGAATTCTACTTTAAAAAAATTTATGAAATTGGGCACAAATTTAAAAAAAAAAAAAAAAAAAAAAAATATTAAAACTTCTATTAAAACTAATCTGGAATGTTTCATATATAAAATGGCTGTAAAATATAGTTTACCATTATGTTCATTTGATGAATGGAAAGATAAATTTATATTGCACTTTTTTAGTTATTATCCACATCAATATACAGGCCAACATTTAAATATGCGTTTATTAAAATGTGCTATTAATGATCTACAAAATAATTATGTAATTTCCTATTTAGATAAAGTTGCATCTAATTATGCTTTTACTTGTAAAAAATACTATTACGATTTATTAATTCAGTCTTATAATGACATCAATTTATATTAACCTTTAAATGTAAGTGAACGTGAAATTAAAAATCGAATTAGCTTTATATAAAAAAACTGGTCTTACAATCAAGAATTTTAAATTTCCCTACTTAGCTCTCATTCCCAAATTACATAAAAACTCTATCAAGTTTCGTCCTGTCACAATAGCATGTAATACATATCTTACACTAGCTAACGACAAACTGTTAAAAATTTTAAATAAACTAATTGACAAATTTAGGATCGATGGCTGTTTTTTTGTTAAAAATAGTTATAATGCAGTTAAATTAATTTCAAATAGCACAGTTAAAAAAGTTGTAAGTTTTGATTTTGCTGATTTATTTAATACTATAGACATTCACATTTTATTTCAGGTTTTATTAAATTACTTTGAACAGTATGATTTACAAGAATTCATTACATTTGCAAAATTTAAAGCCCTTTTGACTATAGTCTTAAATGAAAACATTCTATATAATGGGATTGGATATTACCAACAAATCTACGGTATCCCTATGGGGGGAGGATGTTCCTCTGCCCTTGCAGATATCTATTTACATCATTATGAATTTGGTACTCATGTTTTAAATGAAATTTTGTATATAAGATATGTTGATGATATTCTAATTGGATATGAACAAGAAGAATTTAAACTGAATTTTAATTTTTACCCCAATTATCTAAATTTAATTGAAACTGCACCAAACAATGATAATAGTGTTGATTTCTTAAACCTTAATATTTGTATTAATAATGGAACAATCGTAATTAAAATCTATGATAAACGTCATGCTTTTAAATTTAAAATTAATCGAATTTCTCCTTGGTATTCTTGTTTACATAAAAATATATTCAGAAATATTATAATTAAACAACTTATTCGATGCAGTCGAATTTTTACTTATAGTTATGACAGTGACTCTTTTGTAGTTAATTTTATACAAATTGCCATAGATAATAATTATCCTCTTTATTTTCTGTTAAATATTCTTAAACAATATTACCAATTAGATTATCTTACTTGTAAATCACGTTTTTTGAATCGTTTATCAATTCGATTTTAAGGTTTCTTCCTTTCATTAACTGTAACTTTCATTAACTGTTTGTTTCTACGTTTTAATTGTGTTGAATGGGTGGCATATTGCTTCATGATTTTTCTTGTATGTCGTTTTAAATTATGATTTCGTTTTTCTTATAAATTTTTATAAAGGTGTATATTTGGGATTTATTCCTTATTTTGCCAATTTCATGTAAGTTTATACTAAGTTTTGACAAAGTATCTGGTATCCGGGAGTGTTGACCGGTCGTAAAACACGTTTAACCGGAGTGGGGTGGTCAGAACTCCCCCCTGCCATTTAGATACTTTTGTCTCCATTTTTTCTTTCGCTCCTCTTCAGTTACATATGTTGCTGTTTTTCTTTTTCATTCTATTTAGATTTATATTGTACATTAGCAAGGAGCAGCATTGCGCTCATCTAATGTTACTTTTTTGTATTTAAATTAAAGTTTCCACATTCCTACATTTGTACAATATATATATATATATATGTGTGTGTATGTATATAGTTTATTTTTCTTGTTTCAGTTAAAATGAGTGTTTTATATTGAAATCTTATACACAAGCAATCTTACGAAAAACGATCATCTTACCCCGAGATGTGGGGAGATGCCGTAGCGAAAGTATTAAAGAAGTTGTTATTATATTATTGAAGTATATATTTTTAATAAATGCTGAAGATATAATTAAGATTTACTTTTAATATGTATAAGATATATTTTTAATATGTAAATTAATGTCTAAATTTTCACAAGAGATGAATAAATAACAAGTATAACCGACAAAGGGTTGCACAAAAATTTTAAACAAAATCTACGGCGTCTTCCTCCAATATACCTTATTCTTAATAGTGTAATTCTAAACTAAGGTACAAAAGAAAACCGCTCGATAATTTTATTTTTCCCTTGAAAAACTACCAATTTTAACGTTTGAATGTAGAGATGTAACAAATAGTTATTTTGCCTGATATCTAATAACCGAAACTCTATTGCTTACTGGATCCGGTAAAAATCATTATCCGTTTCAATTCTACTTTTAAATGATGAAGTTGGTTGTTTTTCAAACAAAAGTAAAATTATTCAAGTACGCCTTTTTTTTTTTTTTAGTCTCTTTGTTGCAGAAAGTGCTTGCAACTTTGATACAAATTTAAAAATCAAATTCAAATAACTTTAAGTTAATTACCATTTTATAAACCATTAGTTGTGGATTTTAAATCGAATTCCATTAAATGAGGCCTATTTCGATGCTAGCGTACTGTATGGTTATTTGTAAAAAAAAAAAAAAACTTTTGAATTCGATATGATTTAACTAGAAAATAACGCATATGAATTTGTAAAATAAATTGTTGAAATTTATAATTTATTTAAGGTAACGTGAGATTAGGTTTATAAATGTTCTAATACGTATTAATGAAATGTAGGTAACGGGCTTATATTTTATTTTAAAAATTCATAAGTATTTTCTTTAAAATTACTTTGAAATACATTCTTAAGTAATTACTCAACAATTTATGCATTTATTATACGCATGATATCAATTAAAAACATTTTTACTTATAATAAAATTTAAAATTTGCTTAAAAGTTCTGTTTTGATAGAAATTTATCGAACGTAAATTATGTTTAGAAATTATATTTTTGAAAATCCACTGCACTATTATTTGATAAGAATTTTAATTGCAGTAATTTATAATGCAAAACTTAATCGTGATTTTATACTTTAAATGTGGTAAATGCATCTTTAATAATCTTTAAAATACGATTAGATTTGTATAATTAAGATAAATAATATTGTATTCAATTTAGCAAATACAATCATCTGAAAACGATTATTGCATTTAATTTCAACTATTTAGTAAAAGGTAGAATACTTCGAATTTAATTATCAATGTCAAATAGTTATATGAGAAATAGTCCAATGAACTTCCATTTGAGTGTAATTGTTTTAAGTGCTTTCTAATAAATTCTCAATTTATTCAAATTCAAAAGAGAGAAGAGCTTTTGTTCAAACTGTCGACATTACATTTTGAGTCAGAAGCTATTTGAATTTCTTGAATTTAAAACTAATCTTTAATTTATATTCGAGATGTGATCAACAACAACAACAACAAAAAAATTATATTGAATTTAATATTAAAATATTTTATGCATAAATGTATGATAATAAACTAAAATTATCAATATGAACTAAGAATTCGAATAGGCTGGATCTTTTTCGTTAATTATTTTATAATAAATAATCGAAAAACTAAAACTAAAACATTATATGTAATTCAAGTTTAAATTTCTGTATTATTTGTTGTTGTTTTAGGACAAATTATATTTAGAAATAAATGTTTGTATTTTACAAATTTGTATATCTAAATTCATATTTTACAATGAATAGGGGATTAGAAATTTATGAATAATTTATATTTTATATGGAATGTTTTGAAACTAAAAATAAGAGCTTTTTATATTTAGTGATTAATTCAAATTATTGCATATATAATTTGATGGGAAATTTTATATTTAAAACGTTTATTATCATAAAAATTTACAAAAAATTCTCCTTCTCTTAACACATAATTTACTTTGAATATTTATTTTTCAGCAATCATACACTATGATAAATGTATCGATTTGAGAAAAAATATTTGTAATTGCGAATTTTCGTATTACATATACATATTGAATAATTTAATATGATTGAATAAACACTGAATTGTAAGGTTAATATAAATAAAAACTAAAGTTAAATTTAATTACAAATTTAATCTTGATTTATTGTCAGACTAACGTACTGTAGTGTGAAAATTATTAACCCTTTCAAGGGCGGTGATGCAGCTACAGCCATTTAAATTCCTTAAGGCAAAAACACATCCAAGAAAAATTTATAGAATTTTCTTTTATAATTTAGAAGAAAATATTTATTTATTGTCTTCTAATATCGTTCTTAATTTTTGGTGGCTGTTGATTTTAAATGAGCAGAATTACTCTGCGCTTTAAAGTGTTAAGTCACAGCATCTGTGATCTGAAAAGAAGGGACACATTAAAAGAGGTCAGTTCCCTGAACAGGGAACTTAAATTCACTTATCACATGCTATGTACCTCAAAAGTTTAATCATTAAATATTTTTTTTCTGCATAACCACGCTGAGACATGAATAAACTGAAATAGTGTAACATTTTAAACAGTCTTGAATTTACGATTTTAAATTTTTACTTTTATTTCATTCAAATTTCATTCCACGTTTCATCCTTTTGGCTCTTGACTAAACTATTATCTTTTCATTGAATCTTTATTTCAATATTGTCCTTAGTTCTTCAAACAAGTCTAGCGTATTTCCGGATGACAGAATTAGCAACAGGTAGCTCTGTATAGAGTACTGGGACCATATGTCTTTGAAATTCGAGAACAGCACTTATTTTTAAATATTTTTTGGAAAAGTTTTTTTTTTTTTAATATTGCAAGAATCTATTTATAATAATTATTACTTTTTTTTTTTTACTCATTTACTCAAAATTCAATAGTATCTTCATAATTGGTTAATTGTAATACATATTTAAGTTGCGTTTTATTATAAAGTTTCTCTAATAAGGTCATCATAGAGTAGTGTCAAACTTTAGTTTCCAGAATTTTTATGATGGTAATTTCCTAAGAATAGATCATTTTCATACTACAGTAAAGCGCCGATTATCCGAACACTTCAGGACAGACCCTAGTTCGGATATGCAAAAGTTCGGATAATTGGACAGACAATTTAAGGTATATTTGTGACAATAGAAAAACCTTCACACTTTATCCAGGCTTAGGACTGGCAGCACCATCATCTGCTGGCGTGTTTAAAATTTTTTTTTTTTTTTTTTTTTTTTTTTTTTTGTCTTTTTTTCATTTCTTTTTAACTTTACAGATTATAATTTAATTTAAAAAGAGCTTTTGATTTTGGCTTGCTTCAAAGTAGACATTCTTTTGAAAGCTGCCATATCTCGAATTCTTCTTAAACATGTTAATTGAAAAGGATCTGCGTCCTTCTGCCGTTCTAGCCATTTCATAGATTTTTCCAAACATTCAAATGCTTCGTTATGCGATGGACCTGGGTCATTTTCAAAGCATTCGTTTTCATTTTCTTTATTTATTTTTTCATCTTTAACCTCATCCACAATCTCATCATCATTTAAAATCTCATATCCAGGGTCATGTACATCACTATTTAACCATTCGTTAATTTCATTTTCTTCATAACTTAGGATTCTTCCCATCTCCTTTATTGTTTTACATTCCTAATTTTCTTTACTAGATTCTTCTAATACACTATCCTTTTTTTCTTTATTTAAAATTTTATTCCAAGCCTTTTTTAATGTTGATGACTTTGCTACATTCCAAGAATCTGCAGCCATAATGCAAGAATCTTTCAAATTAATTTTCGTACGTTGGGAATCAGAATCTTCCGTTTCGTCTGTTAAAAGGAGCTTTCTTAATATTTGCTTTCTGTAAAGTCGTTTGAATGTCTCTATCACACTTTGATCCATGGGTTGGATTAGAGATGTAACATTAGGTGGCAAGAACTGTACCCGGAATTTTCCATTTTCACGTTCAAGGGTGTCTTCACACGGATGTGAAGGGGCATTATCCAGAATTAATAGCACTCTACCTGTTTTCTTTAAATTTTCTTGATGATCTTTAACTTTAGGAATGAAAGTGTTATCGTACCAATCAGTAAAAATGTCCATATTCATCGAAGCCTTTTTCTGAGAAGTGTAAATAACTGGTAAAGTTTCCCAATTTTTGAAGCTTTGAGGCTTCTTTGACTTTCCTATCGCGAACAGTGGCATTCGATGATTTCCTGTTGCATTTGCACACGTGAGAATCGTTATTCTTTCTTTATTTAATTTATTACTAAAAGCGTTTTTTTCGAATCTAGAAGCTAACGTTTTTCGTGGTAGAAATCTCCAAAAAAGGCCAGTCTCATCTGCATTATATATGAATTCTTCTTCGTATTTTTCGGCTTTAATAAATATCGTAAATTCTTTTATGAATTTTGTATCGGCCTCCGCAGAAGCAGATAATTTTTCGCCATGCAATCCGATTTCTCGTATACCATGTCGTAACTTAAAATTTCGAAGCCACCAAGAACTTGCTTGAAATGTATTTTCTCCATTCAGCTTTCTATTGAAATCTAGTGCCTTCTCACATAATAGGGGTCCAGATATTGGATGACCAGATGAGCGTTTTCGAAGAAACCACATGTACAGAGCTTTATGAACTTTATCATCGTAAGATCTTTTCATAGATTTTCGTTTTAAGCTTCCTTCCTCACTTTCAAGTGCCGTTATAAAATTTCTAATTGAATCTTGATTCTTTTTGATATCTGATATCGTAGACTTTCCTACACCATACTCCACTGCTAATTTTGTACCTGCTTCGCCATTTTTAAGCCTTTCCAATATCTGTACTTTTTCTCCCAATGATAGAACAATTCTTTTTCGCTTGCCAGACATCTTATTTTCACCTTCTAAATGAAATGAACCAAACTGTATCAGATCACGAGTGCAGTTATTATCTGGTCTAGATTAGAATGACTCTGAGACAGGTCTTTTCATATTGCCATTGGTAGGGCAACCGGTCATTCGACTTTATTTTAGGGGTGTTCGAAAATTCCCTTTATACCAACTCCAACATTTCTTTTACTTTCTTTATTCATCATTGTGTCCAGTGACATTGACAGTCTCTATTTTCAATGCCCGTTGAAAAACTTGTCCTCCCTAAACGACTGATAAGACGTTTCCTTCGACTGTTGACAGCTCTCAATAGCTTAATCCCATCCATCACTATAATTCCCACACCGCACGATTGTAAGGCATCTGGCTATGCATTATCAAAGTGTCACTGAAAAGGTGACAAAAGAAGGGTAAAATTTGAAGGGGAGGTGAGATGAACAGGAATTTTGTGCTTAGATCTTGATTATACATGTACCCCCTTTCACGAAGCCATTTATTCCTTTGTCCCCAATGAAACACTTATCTGGGATTCAATTTAGCAAGCTAAATCTGAAGAGGGGGGGGGGAGGGGGATTGAGAAAAATAGGATGTTTGGATAATTGGTAGCTTCGTTAGAAAATTATTTTGGAGGGAGAAATAGGCTGTTCGGATAATTGGAAGTTCGGTTAATTGGAGTTCGGATAACCGGCGCTCTACTGCAGTATGATAAAATAAAGATATATGGCAAATGTTTACATTTCTTTGCAGAAAGTTATTGGAAAAGGTGCTAAATTTTAAGAATAGCCCTCATACTTAACAGTAAAACATAGTATTTTTACACAGAGAAACATTTTTTTATTTGTATATTAATTGAGTATTGTAATATATATATATATATAATTATTATTATTATTATTATTATTATTATTTATTTATTTATTTTTATTTTTATTTATTTATTTATTTATTTATTTATTTGAAACAGTAAAGACCAAAAATTGAAAAAAAAAAAGAAATTTTGGTTTACACAACTTCAAAATAAAATATTAAAAGCTTAAAAAGACAATTTTTTGAAAAACGGTATGTCGAAACAGTAAAAAATATGCATTATTAATATGCATTATTTAGATAATAATGGAAATTATTTCATTACAAGTTAACATGGAGTTTGGTTGACCTTGACGCTCACTGATAGTAAGCCTCAAGTTCTTTAATGCACAACACCACGAATGCGAAACGCTTAATATTTTTATTTTAAGCACCTTTATAGCGTCTTAAATGCTGTTTATATCCGTATTTCAATATGAATGGGATTTAAGAGAAAATTTCAATTTTTACTTTTAATGAGACGAAAATTATTTTATTTAAATATTAATTTATAGGTGATAATCTGATATTTTTGTTATTAGCCGACAACCTTGTGAGTTAATTTACTATCTAATTTATTTGAAAACTTTGTGAGAGTAACAAAAGCAAACCATGTAAAACAAAATATTTATTTATTAAATTTTCATGAATTATCCAATAATTTTGCATACGCCTTATATTAATTAGCAAAAAATGTTTTTCTCATTTTAAATTAAATAAAGTTCTGTGCATATAAGAGAGACATTCCTCTTTTATTTGTTTATGAATATAATTAATTAAAACTGTAAACGGACCTCGTTTTTTACTAGATGCCTACCTAAAATCTACGATATATACATATATATATATATATATATATATATATATATATGTAAGGTATAGGACTCAGCATCGAATATAAAGTAAGAAATTTATTGTAATGTTTGTTTATTGTTAGAAACACAAGTATGATTATCCTAGTGATAGGTTATATAGTAATTTTAAATCAATAACGTTAATGCATGTAAATAATGGCTGATAAATCTTAAAGCATTAAATATTTAATAGCTTTCTGTTATATTATTTTAGTATGAACGGAGGTATTCTTGCAAAATCGTTAATAATAATCGTTAATTGATAATCATACTGACATGCTCAAAAATGTGGTTGACCAATAAGAATCCTAATATCCCCATGTTTAACATGTCAATATACTCAAAAATAAGTACATGGGTTTTCAAGTTTAAATATATATTGTTTCGAAGCTATTTTCAGACAATTTATCAAATTTTTAAGATACCATTTTTTAAAGTGTACATATCGGAAAATTTTTCAAGAAAATTTTATGTGTTAGAATGTAGCCAAATTAAGCAAAATCCTTTAAAAAGCTATTTTACAATTAAAAATTATTAAGTATGACGAGAGTATTAAAAAAAATCTTTAAAAAGCAGATATTTCATACACACTGTTAAAAATGGTTTCGTAAAAATGAGCCAAATTTTTTCAAAATAGCTCCGAAACAATATATACTTAAATTTGAAAATCCATGTACTCAATTTTGAGTATACTGACATGTCAAATATGGGGATATTGGGATTCTTATTGGTCAGCACAATTTTGGAGCATGTCAGTATACTCCAAAACGAGTACATGAGTTTTCAAATTTAAGTATATATTGTTTCGGAGCTATTTTGAGACAATTTAGCTCATTTTTAAGAAACCATTTTTAACAGTGTATAAAAAATATATATTAAAATAATGACAACAAAATACTTAATAAATATTTCTATATATTTCTTTGATACATTTAAAGCTAGTGGATCTCGATTCTTTAATAAAAGAATTGCGTAAAATTCTCTTGAAATAAATAATGTTTCCATTTAATTAATCATTTTCCCCGTAATGAAATTTGCTACTACATTTCAACATAATTAATTATTTCAAGGAAATAATTTTAAATTTTCATAGAATTTGATTTATTTGTTCAGTCCTAGGAAATTTCACAATTTTATTCATTATAATGTAGAATGTATTTATTTTCTAAATGGAACTGAAATATTTTTATGTTTCAAATACGCTTACTTGTTTAAATTGCATATCGTATATCATAAGATATCTTTTTGGTTTTGTTACGTAATTTCTTAAATTAAATTTTGTCATACGAATACATTGTGTATTAAAATACTATCTGCTTAAAACGTATTTCGGAATTAAAAATTCTTTCAGAAGTTTAACACATATGATTAAGAAAGAAAATTTCACAGAACTTGTAAAATGAGTATTGAAAACAGAAATACACTTTATAATGTAATGTATCAACTTTAATATAAATAATTATTATAAAATTTAGTGGTAGTAAGCGTATAAGTTTCTTCAACGTATATTAAAAAATATCAGAGAACATAAAATTCGGAATTTGTTTATAACCAACGGTACATTTTGGAGTCGATAACAAAAAGCACATTCTTAAAATGGGATTATTATTTTTTACTGACGACGTGAAATTAGAATAAAAAATAATAAAAATAAAATAAAAGTATAATTTTGGCAATCGCTAATAGTATATCTGGAATTATTCTGTAAATAATTTACTCTATACATTTCCAGATAAGCAAAATTATAGAGGACAATATAATTGCAAATAACAATTTAAATAATTTAAATAATATATGTTTCGAGACTGTGAATTGAATTTTCAACGACGTATGTATTTTAAGTAATGAGATTGCTTTCTCTATAATTTCATTTCTGAAAAAAATAACTAAGAACTAATAAATAACTAAGAACTAATAAATAACTAAGAACTAATAACAATAACTAATAACTAATAACTAACACAAACAAATATTGTCACCCTCTTATTACCTTCCTTTTGAAGTCACACGGTGCTGTCGGTGGCTGTTTCAATCCTCATATCAGTGGTAGATATCTGATAATTGAATTACCTTTATTTGGTCAATTATGGACTTTTTAATTATTTCGAATGTCCCAAAATGACTCTTGAGATATAATTGCTATCTGGGAAAGAAAAAACTCCCAAGATTTCAATTCAGGTAATGGAGTCTGACGCAATCACAAAAATATTTTTAATGAATGAAAAATGGTTTATTGAAATTGCTGTGTAAAATTCTCTTCATGAAACCCTGAATTGTTGTTAATGAACTGTAGTGTGATTCATTTTTTCTCCGTTCATTCTGACTTCCAATTGACGTGATAATTTGAACGCATAATATAGGAAGACATTTTTTTTTTTCCCGATTTTGAGGATAAATGCCTTTTTGTACATTATTTATCTTTAATCGGCTCTCTTTATGCTGAAAATGCTAGGGCCTTTACAATCTACTGTCTCCGCAGACCCGAAGAAATTTTTAAAAGTTTCCATTGCACTGTGTCCAAATCTGAAGTTTAATCTGATAGCACAGCGTTACCCGAAATCGATCTTAATCGTTTTTAAACGCACTTGAAAAGTTGCTTCGCGAAAAAAATCCCAACGTACAATTAAATGACTAACAATTATAGCTGTACAACATGTCCGTTGTACAACCTGCAACGTTTTCACGTGCCACCTACAAAGTGTTGCCAGATTTAACGATACGTTCCTAGCCTCATTACTTAATTTATACACCCAGTATTTGTAGTGTAGCTGTATATTTTCAGTAGTAAGTCTTTTAAAATCTTATATTTGCTTATATAATTCATTAACCAGAAGAGGATTCATTAAAATGTTTTATGAAAGCTTGTTAAGAAATATTAAATATACAATGCACAGCCAGTTAAGAGCTATTGAACCTGAGATTGTTGTTCCAATACCGATGTACAAATTGAATATATATATATATATATATATAATTTTAAAGTTTAATAATATACGATATTTCATAAAAAGAAGAACAATCTTTACGGGAAAGTAAGACATGTGTAAAGAATTGAAAATAGTATAGTAAACCATGATTTGAAACATCAAAGATAAGTTGTATCAGTGATAAAAGGATTTAAAAGACACATAAAAAAAAAAAAGAGTGAAAAATTCGTCGTACATAATTATTACAAATTATTTAGAGTAAAATTTTTGAAGAGAAACTGTAAAAACACGTAACAATTATTTCCAGTCCAAATAATTAAGCACAACCCTTCTTTTAAAAAATGGTAAGCAAACTACAAATTAAGCTGATTTAACTTCAGTATCTGACACGATTGCTGTGAAAAATTAGAAATTTCGAAAAATTCCTGTAATAGCTTAGTTTTTAAGTTTTAATCATCTACTGCAGCATTTGAAATTTTATGTGCAACGAAACTTCCTGTTAATCTGTATTTTCGATCCTGTAATTAATTGCACCTATAATACTTGCACATTCGCCATGCCGTTTCTAATCATGAGTTGGTATGTGATTTCCAGTCCTTTTGATATACTTTTTTTTCTGAATTACCTTCTAATATTGTAATATTTATCTATTGTACCTACATCTATATCAATATGTATTTACTTCATATTAATAACAAATTATTTATACTTTGTTTTTGTGAAGTTAAAGTTATTTTGATATTCTTCACTAGTTAGTATTCCTTTTTTCAAGCTCTGTCAACAATTTTGAGCGGAAAAATTCGTGATAAAAAGTAAAACTTATATAAATCAAGTTAAAAGCAATATATGCTTTCTCTACATCACACTTATATTCCAGTTTAAAAATTCATAGAGCATTTCTAAAAATGATTGTGTGCTAGAAGGCAGATTCTTATTTATACAAACAGATATTGGCAGTTTATGGCTTTTTCCTTTAGGGGTTTTTGAGGTATATTTTGGTTCAAATACTACAATGTTACCATATAAGAGTGAAATAAATTCAGATAAGTGCTTTACTGAGTTTAGTTTCTGATGGCACTCTAGAGAATTTAAAGCAAAAAACAGAGTACTACCATAAAATAAATCAAATTTTCTGAAGTATTTGGATATTACCGTCACAGATTACTTTATCTGAATAAAAAACAGGCGAAGTGCACATTCGTTCAAACAGTCTTTTAAAGAATAAATTTGAATTATGTGCGTTCAGAATATTTTTAAATCATTTAACTTATCAATTAATTTCCTGAAATTTCATATATTCATCAATTAGTATGTAAGTTAAATTTTGAAATTCATATAATATTTTTATCATATACCATAATTTTGCATTATTAATAAAATTTATTTAACAAAATGAAAAAAAAATACTTTAAACTTGTTTGTTTCTTATTTAGCTAAACTAAACAAAGCAGTAATTTACAAGTTCTTCAAACAGATTGATTTATTTTGTGGCAGTTTCTTGCTTTTATTCTTTAAACTGATTAGACTGTATTTATAAGTCTCGATATATTAATCTTTTTAATTATTTTCCAGCTATCATCAATTAAAATTTTAAAAGTCTTATTTATAGTAACATTAAACAGATATTATGAATATAAATAAATTAATCGACCCTTTATTAATAAAATAAAGTACATTAAAATAATAATAATAATATTTGTAAATAATTTTTATATATTTTTATATTTTTCTGAATTCGACCACTTGTTTATTTGGTAAGTGTATTTTAATAAGTGTTAAAAGCTGTAAAAATAGGCATTTGATTAAAAAGAAAGAAGACAAAAATATTTCAAATTAAAAATAAATAAATAAATAAAATAAAATAAATAAAATAATGTAAAATAAAATAAAATCTCCTTGTTCAAGGAAAAAAAATAAAGAAACCTCTTAAAACCTTACCTAATCTTGCTTGGTTGAGCACGATATTCATCGTTCGTTTTGCATATTGATTTAATACTATTTATCGCTGATTTCCAGAATAACATGTTCAAGAAAATAATATGAAATATAATCTAAAAAAAAAAAAACTACATTCATCGTTCGATTTTTTTTTTTTTTTTTTTTTTTTTTTACTTCGATTAGTTTTATTCTTTAAAGTTACAAGATTTCCAGTGATATCCATGAAAACAAATTCTAAAGCATAGCCAGTCGTTGGAGTAGATTAAAAAAAGACAGTCACACGTAATCACGTACAAACTTAAAAAAAGAAAAAATAAAAGAAAGAAAGAAAGGAAAAATAAAAATAAATGAAAAAATGAAAACACAATGGACAACAAGGGGGTAACACATTAGGGCCTTTAAATGGCCGTTTGGTTTGAAGTTTCGAAACTAGTACTTGCGTATTTGTTTAATTTTGTAATTAATCATTAATAAACAGATAAAAACTTTAAAAAATAATAATAATTTCATTCGAACTCAATGTACAAGTAAAATCATTAATTATGAATCTATTTTAATTAGTATACGATATAGGCTTTAATTAACTCCCTTTCAGTAAATTACTACATTATTCTTTTGTCTTTATAAGAAAAAGATTGTATTAAATATTTTTACTTTATTTTCATAAATTAAATTCATAAAAACATTCCCCTACTATATCAATTGTTCACAATTAGGATTTTTAACTGTTTTAAATCACTTAGATTAAGGTATTTTCTGCAAAATTTTATGAAAATTGTCTGTTGAAAGAAAATAATACATCAATAATTTTATACGATACGCTATTAAAAAAAAAAAAAAAAAAAAAAAGGCGAAAGAATGATAGAGGGGAGAAATTGAGACTAGGGCAATTCATCGATTACCTGGAGTTTTACCCTAAGATCTTGCAAGTGAATGACTTGTCTCAAGAGAAAAATGTCAGAAGAACAACATCTTTTTTTCGTTATATTTTTTTTAAAGCTGTTTTAAACTTGCGAGCTTTAAGCGGATGTTCTTTAATAATACTGTAAAAATATTTATTTTAGAGAAGAGTTATTTCTATAAGGATAATGAGATCAGAAATAAATATCATTAAATTTTAGCGCTTAGTTTCTCCAGCAAGTAGTTTTCACAACTAATTATATTTGAAAGAAAAGTTTTTTTTGCCGTAAAGCTAACACATTAGCAAATGTTTTTAAAAAAGATATTTCATTTTGAAGTGCTTAATGAAAAATTTCGCAAAAAGATATCGAGTTAATGCCTAATTATTATGCGTATTTCTAAGTAAAAATTTATTTTTATCATTAAAAATATAGGAAATTATATTTAGCATCTTTTCCAATTAATGGAATTTTCAAAATAGTTTTACGAATATAATCAAATATTTTTATTTAAATCTAATAAATACTTTAAACAAGGAAGCATGTAAATCATCATGACTTAATAAAACCTCACATGATTTCCTTGAAAAAATAAAATTATATTTTTTGTATTTATGAAATCCTGTAATGATTTTGCATAGTAAATGGAAATAATTAACTCTTACGTAGATTTGGAATTTGATAACAAAGCAAAACAAACAAATTTGTTTATTAAATCCAAAAACTTAATGCCAGTTTTAACAGAGTTTAAAAATTCTTCAAATATTATAAAAAATTATTTTTTATAGTACATTTTTATTATATTTTACAATTTAATCGACGCAATTTTCTAGATTACGATGTAATGTTTTAGAAATTTAAATAGTCAATTTAAATTAACCGTAAATATTCGTTTTAAATAAATGATATAAAATTTATTTTTACATTGATAATGAATTTTTTAAAACTGAAAAAGAGAACGTTTTAAATATTGTAAACAAAATTAAATTATAATATTTATGGATTTTTTAATCAGTTATATTTGTTTAATTTTCTACAACTTTTTAACATTTTTTTCTTTCACTTATAGGGTTTTTGTGATTAAATGCGATATTTAAAACCATTGGTAGAGAAAATAAGAATTGACAAATCTATAATTTAAATTACTACTTTGTAAATGTATTTTGATGAAAGTAAGATAAACAAACAATAATAGTAGCAAAAAATGGCTTTAGAAATGTTTGCAAATGTTAGGTTTTTATTAAATTAAATTACAATATTTATGGATTTCTTATCAGTTGTATTTCTTTTTAAATAAGTTCTAAATGAATAAAATACGAGTGAATTTTAATTCGAACCAAGAACTTTAGAATATTTGATCTAAAACCATATTGTCAACGATAACAAATTTAACAAGCATTAAGTCTTTGAAGCAGGTAACCACAATTTTTTATACGTTTAAATTTTATGATAAGAAAAAGGTAAAATATAAGGTTTGAGGCTTATTATGAGCATTAAATTGAAATAGTTTTACTCCAGTAATTAATTTATCATTTTTTTAACTATGTTCTTAATGAATAAAATACGAGTGAATTTTAATTCGAACAAAGAACTTTAGAATATTTGATCTAAAACTATATTGTCAACAATAACAAATTTCTTGTGAATTTCTACGATAATCCTTTTAATTTAAAGAACGATAATCAATAGTCGATTATATGGGGGAAAAATCCTATAGTAGAAGTAAATATAAAATGTATAAATATTACTGCCATGATAATGTTTATAAAGCATCATTTAATGTTAAAATTATTTTCAATACTAACAAATTTCTGTGTAGGATATTGCTGCAATGCATGTTATTTTCATTCTGTAATTGTATCTTTATATTATTATTTATGGAAATGTTCTGAATTGCACCTCCATGATTTGAGTCAGGCTCTTATGCGAGTAACTCATGTCGGAGGTGATCGGAACCGTTTAGGTTGGCAGAACATCGCAGTTTACAATAGCATTGGTACTATAATTGAAGAGTAAAACACATTTGTGGAGGCAAAAAATTATAACTGACTCCGAGGAAATGACATAGAAAAATATGGTACGATAAATGTACAAAGGTAGTATAAATTGAACTTTTGGTACAGCATCTTAATCATCGTTTGGGTCTGGCTATCTGCCAAGTTCATTGCTATTCTTATATGCCCCTATTCCTGTTGCTAAACATGTTTTGTATCGACATAATAAAGAGTCATTTTCTAAATCTTCATAAACATCAAGAAATTAAATAATTTGATTTAAACTCTTCTTTTTCTCTTTTCTCTTTTATCTATCTTTCTTACTTTCCTTTTCCTTTTCTCTTTTCCTTAGTTTTTTCACGATGTTTTTATACATTTTCTTTCAGAAAAGATATTATAAAATTTCTAAATTAGCAGCATATTACTAATCATCCAGTACGCATAGATTATTAATACTTTTCAACTAGAGGTTGTGGTTGCATTGCTTAACATGCAACGTATTTTAACTACGTAATCACACAATGGACAGGCAGAAGGAATGAAATACAGAGAGATAAAATAACGGAATTCATAATCACTTGTAAAAATTCTTGTAAAGTGTTAAAACGCTTAGCACAAATGAAATTTAACAACTTCCAAATTTAATCCTTAATATATCTGAATGTTTTAATGTTTCAGTGTATCCTTGTAAATATTAATGATAAACATAGCATATTCTGAAGACGATGTATCAGAAATAAATGCCAATTCTCTTTTGATTTGTGCAGTACGCAGTTACTTAAATAGGATTTTTAAATTGCTTCTCATAAAGCACAACGCATCGTCATACTTTTGGATGTCATTGTGCACAAATCAATTGTGCTATTTGTATCATTTTAAATAGGGAACATTCCATAGTGATTTTGAATAACATATATCATTTTGAAGACATTCTGGTAATACGTACGGACGATAGAGACGAACAGCCGTACAAATAGGTAGACAGGCAGTCAGACGGACAGAAAGACAGACAAACAGACGAATTCAAATCATAACCACCATTAAACATCATTAGAAACTGTTAAAATCAATTAATGCAAACAAAAATGCAATTCCAGTAATTTCCAATTATAGCCTTTAATGTAATTAGATATTTCTGTGTGGCCCTGTAAATCTTAATTCTTATCATTACTGTATTCTATAGAAAGCATTTTCTTGAGCATGTCATAGATAAATGTTAAATTCATTATAATTTATACAAAATAAAATTATTAAAATGTGATTTATAGACATAACACTCATAGAACACAAAACTTTGGAATATTTTCATGTATCTTTGTGTATAAAATAAGGATTTGCTCCTATTTTTATAGGAAACATTCACAGTAAATTCGAATAACATATATTAGTTTCAAGAAATTCCGTGAATATTTACGGAATACGAAAATTAGAGCGCGAACAGAAAGACAGATGGACAGACGGATTGAAAGAAAAAGATATAGACAAATTCAAATCATAATTACACTTAAACATCGTTAGTGTTAGAAAGGATTAATGCGAGCGAAAATACAATTCCAGCAAATTCCAATTATAGCTATTAATGTAACTGAATATGTTTTGTGTGGTTTCTTAATACTAATCATACTATATTCTAAAGAAAGCATTTTCTTGTGTATAAGTACTAATATCAACTTAATTATGATTTGTTCAAAATAAAAACATTAAAATAAGATATATAGATTACTTCTCCTCTTATTCAATGCTCTGGAATTCTTTCGAGTGTCCCTGTAGACAAACCAGTTTTGGTATTTACCTCACTTTCAATAGAAAACGTCGCATAATGAACTTGAAACGCATATATCAGTTTAAGAGATTCCATTAATATTTACGCGGGTTAGAGCACGGACCGACGGACAGAGAGAGAGACAAACCGAAGTCATAACACTTTTAAACTTAGTTGGAAAGTGTTAAAAACAGATTAAAAAAAATAAAGTGTCTGGCACTGTCCTAAAACGTTTGTAACTAAGTGTAATAAAAGACTAAATAATCATTTACCTTAGAAACTCCTGACAGCAATGTGTCATGAAACTGCCAGCCATGAGTTTAGTTTATATTTTTAAAAGTAAACTGCATAACATTTTTTTTTCTTATTGCTTAAAGTTGAGTTTACAATCGGAAATTTCTCTTTGTGCTACCCTAACTTGCAAAATTTAAAATAGTATTATTTTTTTTTTTTTAAACAGCTATTTTCTTTTGTTTTTACTTTGATAAATAATGCTCATCATCAAATTCATATATAATTTCGTATTTATTTTATTAATCCCAAAATATTAACCTTTTGAAAGGGGCTGTGACAGCATCTGTCACGCTTCACCATAGGATTTTAAAAGAGGTTATATGTATGAAATAATATAAATAACATTTATCGCTAATCATAAATAATTCAAAATAACTTGAAATTAATTAAATATCATCGTTTAAATAATTTTATATAAGAAAATAAATATCATTTATGATACTGCTACCTTTTTTTTTTTTTTTTTTTTTTTTTTTTTTTTTTTTACATTTAGAGAAACAACGTAATAATGTTAAATTTTAACTTTTTATTTTTTTTTTCTAAATACCATAAATGACTTGTTTTAAAATGAAATACTATATCTAAGTTAAAAGTGTAAGCTAAGGATTTCAACGTTACAAAGTATTGAAAGTTCTTAAAAAATAGGGCTCGGGGAATTCCAAGAAGATTGCATAGAGCCCATGGGTCTCATTCAATCAACCATTCATTTCCTTCTTCTTCGAATTTTTACTTACTTCATGGATTGTACTATGTACAATCAAACCTGTTATAACTCTTGAAATTTAGTACAGAAGAAATTTGTACGTATGGGGTATTTCACAAGATGGAAACGGCCTCTTTTGATATTTTATGTCAAAACTTTTTAGTCCAGTAAGAACAAAGAGATCCTTTGTAACAAAATCATTAATCTCTTGGTATCTGGAATCGCATGCTGTTAAAGGAAAAGAAAATTCTAAGAAATTGAAACATAGAAAAAGAATAAATCTGAAATAGAACTATAATAAACACATAATGTGCTATACTGCAAATAGAAAATTGTAATTTTTTGCTTATATATATTTAATTAAACTTAAGAAGAAAATTGTGATGAAAAAAAAATCTTGCTAATTAAACACAGAAAGGCTCAAAAAAGCAATATCTTAGTGATTTCAATGAAATTTTAGTGCCATTTATAAATTGTAGTGATAAAGTTAAAATTTGAAACATAATTTGTTTGTTGTTAATATAAATAAAAAGATAATGACGCAATAAGATTATTATTATTATTATTATTATTTAATAAAAAATAAAAAAAGAAATTTAATTTTTATTTTCGCGTTAAAAAGATTTATTTCCTTTGTGTTAGGTGTATCGTATTCTCCTTTCTTACCATTCGCAATGGACTCGAATTTAAGTCGCTGTGAAAACTATTTTACAGAATTACTGCAAATAATTTTGAAAAGCAAATTATCAAAGTAATAATTAATTTATTTATTAATTAAGTGATAAAAACACTTTCTGAAAAGTTGTGAATTTATTGCATTTATTGCATTTTAATTTTCTATTTATTGCTATTATTAGATTTATTTTATTTATTTATTTTGTTTTTGTTTTAAAGATGTCTGTACGTTTTACATAATTTTGTAATTTGTGTATGTTATTATCTAAGATTTTCTGTATAAGTAATAATGTAAAAATACTAAAGTAATCTAAATTTAGTATTAACAAAACTATGATCCCTAAATAACTAAAACTATCATTCAAAGGACTGCAAGTCAGCAATTTTTATTTAATATATATATATATATATATTGTCTAACGTCATTCTATGACTATATATCCAACAAAATCTAATAATTAACGTTGCACTGTAAAAAAAAAAAAAAAAATGTAAAATGACGGTATTTGACCTTACAAGTTTAGTGGAAATGACCGTTTTGCTACATAAACTGTCATAATCCGTAAATTAATGTTTTGAAAGCATAATTTAGGAAATGATCATATAATTTTACGGGAAATAACCGTTTTTCTAGCAAAACGGTCGTAGCCGGTAAATTGATGTTTTAAAGTATAATTTTTTGAATCTATGCAATAATCTACTCAAATCTTCGCATCATCCGTTAATCTACGCAAATTGCTCTTATCTTCCACCAAACCATTTTCTTATCCCTTCAAATTAAGACTACTATATAACAGGCTGAATCATTCGCCGCCATTTCTACGTCAAGTCCGTCATTGCTAAACCTAAAACTACCATATAACACTATTATATGAGACTATATATGACTATTATATAGTTGTCTTAGGTTTATTAATGACGGACTACAATATAAAACTATTATATGAGACTATATAAGACTATTATATAGTAATCTTAGGTTAAGCAATGACGGACTTAACGGACAAGTGGCGGCGAATGATTCAGCCTATTATATAGTAGTCCTACTTCAAATGCTATCATTTCAGTGACGTCATGAGAGAACGCTTCCATTTTCAAACTGAAACTATGATTGTTATTTATACTGATTGAATGTGTTTAATAATGCACGCATGACGCATAGAAACATAAATTGGTTTTAATAAGATATTGTCTTCTTATTTTAATTCAAAAGATTTCCATCTGAGTGAAACTGAATAATTTATATTGATAAAATTGATTTTCTTTCTGTAATAACCCCCCACCCCCCACCCCCAAAAAAAAAAAAAATAGTTTCTTAATTTGAAACCAGATTTGTAAAATACAAACTACAACCTAATAGTTGTTTTATCCATTAAATGTTTTTTTTTTTTCAAACATACAGCATTCTAATTGCTTTTAACCCTTTAATTAAGCTTTAGTAAACGGAAAAATTTAAATTTTTTTTCCACAATCCAATTTTTACAATATGCTAAAATAAAGTTTATTTCAATATGAGATAAATATGTAATTATCCATTTGAAGTAAGTTTTATGATTATTATGTACGATCTTTACTGATAAAAACACAGCTATTTTATCTGAATATGACCATCAGATATGTGCATCATATATAACCGGTTCTGCTCTCGAAATACTTCAGTCCTTCCTCCATTCAATGAAATACACTTAAAAATAAATAAATAAATAAATAAATAAATAAATAATGTTATTCTAAAAAGAGCAAATACGCCTAACGCTTCATAAACACAGTTTGAAATTGGTCCTATAAGGAAAACTTGTTTGGATGAGTAAGAATTAGGCTCTAGTTATTTCTTTATTTCTACTTTGCACCCACTACAGAAACCATAAAAATCGAAAACCATGAAAAAAATCGTAAAAATTGGAGATATTCTGTGAATTGGAATCTCTGTGTCCATGTGAAAAAATTATTATTATTATTATTCAAAGTTGATTTGGGGTCTAGATTAATTTTCAGAGATCTCACATAGTTTTCAAAAGTTTCATTTTGTTTTTGAAGTAGGGTGAGAAATTCTCACCTATTATTTTCCTCTAATGAGAACCTTTAAATAAGACTCCCTCTTTAGTGCTAGTTTTTACGAATAAAAATTAATTCGAAAAATATATTAGATTTTCTTTCTCAAAAATCAGTGTCATAGATTTCATTAAAAAAAAAAAAAAAATAAAAAAAAAATAAAGAAAAATAGCTTTTGTTTTTCCAATATGAGAATTGACTGATTTCTTAATTTTGTCAAAAATAGCAAATTTAGATTTTAAAATAGTCTTAAAAGAAAATAATTTTTATGTATAATTTAAACATTAACAATATTCAATCGCTGTAAAAAAAATTCTGTGAAAATAAAGAAATTTTTAAACATAAATACAGCATAGATTGCTGTATATTTTTACAGCTAGTTCTGTAAAAATAATTGAAGATTAGTTACTTCACATTGTGCTGTAAATCGGTATCAAAATTTTTTCCAGAAGTCTTTTGGTGCGTAAGACATGATTTATCAACCAATCAGTGCTGATGGTGACATTATCTGTTTTTGTAAAGAAAAGTCGTTGTGAGCCCAACGGCGCGATTGGCGAAGTGCTCGCCTCTAGAACAGATTGTGAGTTCGAATCCCGGGCCACCTAAGATCGCTTGCTTCGTATGAAAAAGTAAATTATATGTGTAAAAAAAAATAATTAAGTTGTTTAGTGTTGTGGATTTCTCCCTTCACGCATGTGTAATAATTGCAGGAAATATATTTTTAAAGCATTCGAGAAACTCAAACTCAAACTTTTAATTTTACGGTCAATAGTACTTTTTTTACAGGTTGGTTGTATGTTTCAATCACAACGTAAAATTACTGGCGATTCATCATTCATCGTCTAAATGATTTTTTACGGGCTTTGTCTGGAATCTCTGCTTCCGGGCTTTGCCAGTAATTTTACTGCAGCTTTTTTTACAGCGTGGGCACTTGTTCATCCATATACCATCTCTGTAACCTCTAAACTAACTCATACTCAAATTGAAGTATGTTGTTGAAGAGAGGAAAAAAACATTTAAATGAAAAAAAAAAACCTTGTGATAAGTTTATTCTTTTCTTCTTCTTCGTCTTTTTTTTTTTTTTGTTATTTTAAGCAACTTATTTGGAGTTTTACATTTTTTAAGTATATTTCTATAGTACTTGAATTTGTTGTTTTAAACTTAAAAATCTAATTTTCAAATACATCATAATTGTACACTTGGAAACAATTTAGCGAAATTCTCTGCTGCTAGAGATTTGAATTAATATTTCAACTATGTAAATTTTTGGTTATAGGACGCATTTTCATTTTAAACTACAAAATATACAACTATTCAAATCCAAAACTTGAAAATTTTAATACTCTTAATATTAAATACTAATGTATAAATGTGTCTATGTTATAATATATATCATACATGCTTAAATCACTGTAATATTTAAAATTTATCTGGACTTTCTGCATTTTCTAAGATACTTGGTGACCGTAAGGTTAATTATTTGGCTTAGGAAGTTTGTCGAAAGGATTAGAAAGGGTTCGCTGCTGACTGATTACAAGTAATCTATGATTAAGTATCTGTTAAGATTAATCTTTTGATATTTGTATACCTAGAGATTCAGAGATTTTGATTAAAGCAAAGGGCAAACTATTTTTCATCTACTGAATATATATTATTGGAAAGCATTTGATATATTGTAAAACGCATGAATATTGAAAGAGATAGATACTATTTAATAGATCATAATTTCCATGAAATATTTCATTAAAAATAAAAATATATTCCTCTAGAGTATCATAACTGTTAATTATTATTTATTATTTTCGTCTTCTTTCAGGGGATAAAACAAATAACTACTTTTAATTTTAAAATAAATAAAAATGTTGTTCATGCAAAATGTAAGAATTTAACATTTTTGAAAAAGAATATAAATTGGTTTGCACAACGTTTACTCATACCAATTAATTTGTGTTTAAAAATAATTTTATATTATTTTTAATTCAATTATTATATTTCTCAAAACTTATTATTCGCATTTGCAGTTAAACTTTTAATTCCTCTCTATATGTATTTTTAATAAATAAATTAGCTACAATAATTCTAACATATCATTTAATATCCGAATTTATTGTAAAAATTCAATATTAAAACTTTAATATCTTTAATATCTTTAATATTGCATAATATCTTATTAAATGCCTGCCTTTCCTTTAAATATCGTTATTATTATTTTATCTATTGTTCCTCTAACACCTTTATTGTCTTTCCATTATTCTCCCAAAGGGCATCACTCCCAAAGTAATATGCTGAAATCTGATCAATGAGCATTAACAGATTGAACGTATCTCTTATTATACCACGACAAACATATTCATTCTCTCGAAATTCCTATTTTATCGTTCCTTTTCTTTTATTATTTCTAAAAGGTTCCTTTTTCCTCAACAGTCTTTAGTTAATTATAATTCAGTATGTAATTAAAGTTTTAACACCCCTGATTTTTTATATTTAAAATAATTTAATTAAATAGAACTTGTGCTTTAGCTTATCATTTTACATAATATTCAACAGTAAAACTTGTTATCTTTTTACTTTTGCACAAAGTTTTATCCAATTCTCTCTCTCTCTCTCTCTCTTTTTTTTTTTTTTTTTTCCGAATACTATTAAAATTATTTTATCTATTGTTACTCTAATACTTCCCATGTGTTTCCATTATTCTTCAAAAGGACATTGCTCTGTAAGGAATATGCTGAAATCAAATAAATACGTTTTAGAAACTTGAAGTTAGCTTTAACTCTCGACAACAAACATACTCATTTTCCGGATACATTTTTTTTTAGATCTTAACTAATTTTTCTAATTGTTTTAAAATGTTTTGTTTTTTAAACAAACTTTTATTATTTATTAGTCACGTGTACAAGAGAAACTTTTTTTTTTTTTTTTTTTTCAAAACTTCTATGATGTTCCTAAAAAAAAAAAAAAAAAAAAAAAAAAAATCAAACGAAGAAAATAAAAATTATTTGTGATTCACGTTCACGTATAAACAGTCAATTAAATAGATAATTATATGTATGTATCTTAAATATTTGGAATGATTCATAATTTTTCTTAAAATTGGAAAATAGGAAGTTTTAATCGCACTACATTTTTTTTTTATTCACTTATAGATTTTAGTTAATCACAAATTCATCTTTTTTTTTTTATTATTATTAAATCCAAGGATTATAGTTCTTAAGATTTAGCATCAAAATGGATTGTTAAAAGCTGAAGTTTCTTTAAGAAATCTATCTTAATCTAACTTTCTTAAAAAAAAAAAAAAAAAAAATAGGTTTTTAATTAAATAATAAAATGTGTTTAACCCATTAGTTGAAATAAAATAATATTTTAGTTTAGTTTTTTACACTTGATTAATTATACAGGTCTACAAAAATAACGTTGGCAAAATTTTATTTGGTAATTTTAGCTGATACACATGTCTTTTTGGGTGCTAAAATAAGAACAGCCAGGTTTTCTTTACTGTGTATAAATTATTACCAAAACAGAGAGTCTACCGACACAATTTATTATTTTTTGACAGTTTCTAGTATGTTCAAATGATTAAATATACAAGATAAGTATGTTTAAATGACTAGATATAACCGTAGAAACATACTATAAAAGTTAGCATGTAATTATATCAGTGCAGTTGTCACACAAAAAATGTCAGTAGGCACCGTGTATTATCAAAAATCTGTACGTGATACAGAAAAACTGTTATCAAATCAAAATTTTAGATGTAGACCTGATTTACCGTTTCTCATTTTTAACGAACTTAAAAGATAAAATAATCAAATACTTAAATAAAATTTGTTTATTTGTAATGCAACTTGTTATTTAAAACTTAGTCGTTTGAAGCAATTTGTTAAAATTGTTCGCTCAACAAGCTTTGACATGTGACTTAATTTTCCCTCTTATTGGACGTACAAATTTTGTTAATCTCTTATATCGACAGGTGTCTCAAATTAATCGAGCATCTCTGATCACATTTTGTGTTCTCCATACCCTATTAGACAGAAATTTCATAAATCTTTATTTAAGCAACAGCAGACAACTCTAGTCAGATCGATAATCTGCATATACAAACACAAATAAAGGCTTAATTAATCATCGCTCTGAGAACTCACTTTATATGCAAATGACGGGAAAAATGAGTTTGCATGCTTCAACGCGAAGTTCAATAAAATGAATTAAAAGACTACTTTCTGTATATTATGGCCACTTTTTTCTATTAAAAATATATGCCGCTTTGAAATGCTTAAATGTATACTTCATCAAGCAAATGATGAAATTTAATTGTTAATAGAATAAAGGAACGTAATTAGTTTTTAAAAAATTCATAGAATATAAAAATTGATTAAATGAAGTCCTATATAAAAATATTATAAAATATTACATTTTGTAATTTTCATACAAACTGAAAACATGTGATTGAGAAATGAAAATAAAATGTATTTATTTATTTATTTAATTTTTAATTTTAATTTAATACATTTTGCATTAAATTTAAATGTATTTGTTTTAGGTAAATTAAAATCAAAATTAAATGAAGGTATTTTATTTTTTAATATCGACATTAGAAAAAGACTTATTTATTTTTTCTGCTACTTGTAATATAGCCCCAACTAATTAAAAAAAATGTAAATAAGAGCAAAATACTGATTTAAATACATTGAAGGGAATTTTTTAAAGAGTGATAAGTTGAAGATACAAGAGTAAAAAGAAAGTTAAAAAAAAAAAAAAAACTCGTAAAGATTTAGAAAGTGCTAAATATATTCAAGAAAACGAAAAATAATTTATTTGCAAAATTAATTTCATTAGAAAGTACTGGTTTACATTTTGATGCATTTTACGTACAATAAAAATAACTAAATCAAATAAGTAAATATTTTAGCTAAATTAATTATTTTTCCTAGAAGCCATTTTATAACTGCTAAAATGAATACATACACCATTAAGAGTTAACCTACAAAGCTCCTTTTTTTACTGTGCCTGATATATATATGTATATATATATGATGATATTAATGATTTATATTTGCGGAAAAATAATTAAAACAATTCATAACAAAGTATTTTACAATAAAATCGATTTTTTAATGGGGAACATTATTACATGTAACAAATTTTATTTTTTAATACGTAAACTAAAGTAATACACACGCTACAAAAGCTTACTTACCTCTGGAATGTGTAAACATTTTTTCCTAACTCACAATAATTTTTACGGGTTAAAACGCTTTAATAATATTTTTTTGTCAAAAGTAAAACGCAAGACTGCGGTGCAAATTTCAAATTATTTTGAATTTAAAGGGAACGGTAGTTGCACCTACAGGCAATTGCCTAAATTATAGAGTTGCTATGCATGTGTAGTTACTCTCATTTGCCTATAGATGTCTATGCTATTGCTTCGTAGAGGTAGACGAACATTTAAAGTGGTTGCTTCACATATGTATGTGTGGGGATTTCTGCAAGATTTGTAAAAATTTCAAGACACTTTCAGAGGACATTTAGATGATCAAATTTAATTTAGGATTTTTTTGCTTAGAACTTTTTAAATATTAAAAGAAAAAAAAAATGTCAATTCAACAATTAGGATTTATATTTTATGTTTGCTTTTCACAGAGGTTAAATTTATTATGCAACACAAGAAGATAAACATTTACTTTGAATCAGTGCTACTGCTGTTTAGTAGGCTCAAGATGACATTTCCTAATTCACATGTTATGATCTTTCCTTTTATGAATGAATTTGATATACGTCCTGTTAGAATATTAACAGTACATAAAAATTTATTTTTGATTTTTACAGTAGAAAGTTATTTAAATGTGATTTTTAAAAAGTCTGTCCTAAACGCAATGCATTGGCCTTTTTTTTTTTTTTTTTTTTTTTTTTTTTTTTTTTTGTTGTTGTTGTTGTCCCTGTACACAAACTAGTTGTACAGGACATATTAAAGGCATTTCAAATAGGAAACATTCCAGTGTGAACTTGAGTAATATGTAATATATATATTTTTTTAATTCTAAATATATTTACGGATGATGGGGACGGGAGACAAACAGGTAGAATATTGGACAGATAGATACACAACCCAAAATCACATTTCCACTTAAAAATTATTAGAAAGTGTTAAAAACGCTTAATGTAAACGAAAGTACAATTTCAGCAATTTTTTATTAGTAGCACCTAATGTAACTGAATATTTTTGTGTGGCTCCGTAAACCAATTGCTAATTATACTATATTCTATAAAAAGCATTCTTTCGTGCATATAAATAACATATTTCAAATTTCATTATTCTTTGTGCAAAGTAAAGCTATTAAAATTTGGTTTATAGAAGTACCTCAACCAGAACGCAACGTTTTGGAATACTTTCGAGTGTCCCTGTACACAAATCAGTGCTCACATTTACTCTATTTTACGTAAGAAACATAACATCCGGTAGTAAACTTGAATAACATATTTAAATTTCATTAAGATTTGTGTACAGTAAAGGTATTAAAATATGGTTTAAAGAATATCTCACTTAGAACACAATGCTCTGGAATACTTTTGGGTGTACCTGCACACAAACCGACAGAGGTACTCAATGCATTTTCAATAGGAAACATCCGATACTGAACTTAAATAGCATACATCAATTTCAAGAAATTCCATAAGTATTTACTGGAGTTAGAGCGTGGACAAACAGACAGACAGGCGAACAAACATATACACAAACTAAAATCATATTCACACTTAAAAATTCTTAGAAAGTGTTAAAAAACTTAATGTAAACGAAAGTGCAATCTCAGAAACCTTTTATTATTATTTCTTAAAGTAACTGAATATTTTTTGTGGCCCTGTAAATCTAATGCTAATCATTTTATATTCTACAGAAAGCATTCTTTTGTGCATATGAATAACATATTTCAATTTCATTAAGGTTTGAGCAAAGTAAAGTTATTAAAATTCAGTTTATAGAAATACCTCTCAAACAACGCAATGCTTTGGAATACTTTCGAGTGTCCCTATACACAAATCAGTGCTGATATTTACTCCATTGTACATAACAAACATCCGGTAGTGAACCTGAATAACATATTTCAATTTCATTAAGATTTGTGTACAGTAAAGGTATTAAAATATGCTTTATAGAAATACCTCCTATAGGAAACAATGCTTTGGAATACATTCGGGTGTTCCTGTACACAAATCAGTAGAGGTACTCAATCCATTTTCAACAGTGAACAGAAGATAGTGAACTTGAATAACATATATGAGTTTCAAGAAATTCCATAAATATTTACGGGAGCTAGAGCGCGGACAGACAGACAGGCAGTTGGACAGATAGACAGGCAGACGAACAAACAAACCGAGGCCATTAACACTTTTTAACCTTAAAAAACATAATATTAATGAAAATACTAAAAATAAAAATGTTTCCTAATTTTATGCCATGTAATCAGACAAAGTTACCTGCTTATAAGTGTATATCCTGTATACTAAAATGTTTCTCACTGAGCAACTGTAAAAATGCATTTTGTGCATACTTGATTTAGGTGTAAGTTATATATGTATTTACCACACTTCATGCATACATTTTAAAACATATTGTCTGATATACAGTCGGTAACAAAAGTGTCCGAACACTAGCAAAAATTCCTATGCAAAAAAAGTGCACTTCATACGGTTTCGTTACATAAATCCTTATCGAATCATGTTCTTACACTGACTAAGAATAGGATTCGACAAGGATTTATTTAATAAAAACGTACAAAGTGTACTTTTTTTACATAGGAATTTTTGCTAGTGTTCGGACACTTTTGTTACCGACTGTACATAAATAGCAGCAACCTCATGCTTGTGCTCCCCGAGCTTACGAATTTGGCAGTAAAATTTTCTAACTCTTTTGACTGCTTTTCAGCGCTTTTTGCTAATTTAGTTGCATACTGTTGACGTAGAAGCACGTCTCTTCTATAAATACGGACATGTATTAACGATAAATATATTGCTTATATATAAACTAGCAGTCTTCTCTCTGATTTTTGTTTTCAATTAGTTATAACTGCCAGTGATAGTAAGTACGCATTCACTTCTGAAATATCAAGAATATATGAAAATACATCGTTTAACCACCTTTTAGTTTTAGTTTTATAATACAAGTATAACATGAAACCACCTTATTTAAGGAGTCTATAGCAATTTTTGTAGAATTATAATCCAAGATTTCTTAAGGTTTTTTTAGATTCTGAAGTGCCAACATTTCTTTTTATTTCTGTGCGCAGCATACTTTGAATAATAGCACATTTATTTCTTTTGGGTGTGTATGACACAAGCATCATAAACACAAAATAAATTAATAAACTTCATTGATTTCAGTTTGGAGCAATTCAGAGGGAGTGGAAAGTTCATTTTTCACACTGATCCAGTCATAGTTATATTTCTTTTCCGTAACATCTGTCCAAATGTATATGAGGAAAAGAAGATGTCACATGTTATAATATATCCCTTGAGACCACAAGAAAAACCAATACCAATCCTAAGACCCCGATCACTCCTCACGTGACTCGTGTCGGCTTGCCAAGTTATGGTTGAATATTTCACACATAACTTGTTCATTGTCGCAGAGAATACAAACATTTAAGCCATATTTGATGGATTTTTAGGCATGCGTTTATGGATTGGACAGTTTTCACTCAGCGAAACTAACTGATCTCCAAAGGTCACATATGTACTGGCATTATAAAGATATGGTAATATATACATCCATATACCCCATAATTCGAGAATAGCTGTAAATCTATCCATTTGTCTCCGTATTTGGAACGTGTTTCTCGATCAGCAAATCTGAAAACTCTTGATATGAGAACAAATCTTGGCAAACTCATCGTGGCCCTTAAAATAGCTTTACTTTTCTCTACATCTCATAAGCTTTCTGTACTTTCATTGCAGTATTTGAATGAGCCAGCAAACAAGAGCAAATATAAAAAGCACTGAATTCAGTACTATCAATTTATTTTTAGTTATCCTGAAATACACGTTTACCTTCTATATTTAAGTTCACGATGACATTTTTTTTATTTATTTATTTTGTAATAAACGATTTAAGAGCAGAAAGTTCGTCATGAATTCTTGAAGTAGCGTTTCTAGAAGGTCCGGGAGTAAGGTTCAAAATATCTCTCGAGGTACGTTACCTGCTTGCAAAGTAGGTTTACTTCCATACAGAACCAACTTATTTGAACAAAAAGATTCTGTCCGTAAATTTTGTTTCTGGTTTATCGTCGTCCAAAGAAAATTGAGAAGATTCAGAAATGTGATCTTCTAATTTCGGCACAATTTCTTTGTCATCTGTAGTTGCTAGTAACATATAATGAGTTTCTTCTTCTAATAAAAATTTATCCATCAGCGTACAAGTTAAAAGAATGCAGAAGCAACACTAATACGAGAATTAGTTATTACATACAAATTCCTGGCCAATTTTAAAACTGCGAAGCTTTTAAAAGGAAAAATGGAAATCTTCTCAAAACACATTTTACCTTCCTCACTTTACGTTCATGCGTCTCGAGACAGTCTCAGGGGAAAATATTAAAGGGGGATTCTCTAAAACAATCTCTTGGAACTTTCTACTGACTTTATGTCGTAAATACACGTTTCCAGCAATAAAATATAATCATAAAATAAATAATATATATAAATATACATATATCTATATTTATAGTGTATATTAATAATAAATATCTCTTCGATTTATGAAAATATGTAGTCTTCATAACACAAAAGGAGGAATTGTTCTTTTTCTATTTAAATATTTTTATTTCAGCATAAGGATGCAAAAGGACCCGAATACAGTGTATGCAAACTTTTTTTTTTCCAAATAGTCTTAAGTTGTAATCAAAATAAAGAGCAAATATATTTCACAGATTTGAAAACTGAACACATTCATTAGGTCACAGCGTTTTGTTCATGTTATTTTTAATTTTCTTCTACAAGAAAATGGCTTTTGGGTTAAAATGGACCTGAAAACAGCAGCACGATTAAACAAGTACACGATTCAAATATGTATTAAACAAGTATTTGGTATTTTGACATTCTGTGGATTATATGTTAACTGTATCTTAAACAAGTATATGCTATTTTGAGATTTTATTTTATGTAATGATTGTAAAAAAAAATTGGATATACTTATCAATTATTATTATTAATACTTAATCAATGAAATCTAGGTGGATTTTTTTCCCCTCAAACTAAACAAATACATATGCATTTTTAAGAAAAGGAAAAGAAGAAAAAAGAAATTTTTAAAAATAATCCTAAAACTTTTATTCTTAAAGGGCAAAAAGTTTACCTTAGAAAATGTAGTAGACAAATAAATGTGAAATTTCGTTTCTCCTGTTTCTCCTGTGTAGTTATCCTACAAATGGCTGAGAGGCTTTTCAGACGAAGATGGTAGACGAGAAGTACAAAGTTTGATCCCAGGTCACGCTCATTTACCAAGCCGTCCGTAGTGTTTTCGGAGTGTCTTCGTTCTATAGCTTTTCCCAAATCTCGTGTAAATAGGGTCTAGGGACTCTTAAAATGACTCCACTCTACCTAGACGCAGGTCCCTAGTGCAAAAAAAAATCGGCCTTAATCCCTACACCACACTATCTACTGCGTAATTAATAATATGTGAAAACAATGTATTCTGTAGCCGACTGGTAATCTTCTACTGAAAGAAACTACAATGTATGATTGTCTGCAGGAAGTTAAATGCTCACACATTGAAATACAGCATCGCATGCATTGCAAATACGTGGATTATATTTATATATACAGTCGGTAACAAAAGTGTCCGAACACTAGCAAATAATTCCTACGTAAAAAAAATACGGTTTCATACGGTTCTGTTAAATAAATCCTTGTTCTTAGACTGACTAAGAAGAGGATTCGACAAGGATTTATTTAACAAAACCGTATGAAGTGTATTTTTTTTACATAGGAATTTTTGCTAGTATTCGGACACTTTTGTTACCGACTATATATACATAAAACTATTAGAAATAAAAAGGTTTATTATAATAATATATTTTGCTTTTACATATACCGATTTCTGAAAATAATTATACATGATGAAAAAGTACAAAAGGTTTCATGCATTAAATGAAAATATATGTATTTGAAATTCTGGAATCTTTGGTTCCACGGAGTGTTTGTTTGAAATGGTTTATTTATTTTATTTTTTTTTAAATTAGTTCTAAAATATGCATCTTTGATTTAGCGTATGCAATATTGTATTTAAAAATTGAGAAAAATGAAACAAAAGTTTATACAAAACAAACCCTCACATAGAAATTTTACAAGTATTTATAAAAATTATTATAAAAAATTGCAGTATTTAAGTTTTTTTTTTTTTTAATTATCATTATTACTTTAATATCATTTTAAGCGGATATAACAATGATAATTAATATTAAAAGATTTTAGTTTGAAGTGTCTAAAAACTTTGTTCTTTTTTTTTTTTTTTTTTTTTGCTTTAAAATAAATATAAACATTATAATTCAATTTTAAACTCAATAATGTTTCTCCCGTGAAAATCTTTGCTAATACAGTTACTTAAGATTTTATATTTTTACGCTGACGCGCTGCAATATAAGTTAAATCGTAAATTCCTCATAAAAATAATTCTTATTCCTTTACTTTAATTTGTTCTTATGTAAACAAATGTTTCCGTAATTTTATACGATGAATGTACGTTCCGGATATTTGATATATAATATTCAATATAGAATCAGGTTTCAAAAGGAACTATATTTTTTACTTTGTACTAAGACTAGCAGGCAACGCCCACTTCGCTGGTCCCTATATTTAAATGAATCACTATATAATTACTGAATTCTCAAAATTGCATTAATTTTTATCACGTGAAAAAAAAAAAAGAGAAACAAAATCTGATTAGAAAAAATGTCACACCAGGTTCTCACTGCCTTCGGAAAAAATTCCCAAAATGCTCTAACTCTTATTTCTATTATTTTCACCCTTCGCCCCCCACTCCAGCCTATCCTAATAATTTTACAAATTCGAAAATATCCGCAATCGATTTGTAAGTATCAAAAACCTCTATGCACCAGTTCTGAAAGATCTATTTTCATTTTTATTTTTTCCCCTCCGCTCTCCCCTTCCCGCCGCTCCCAATAATTTTAAAAATTCGAAAATATCCGCAATCGATTTGTAGGTATCGAAAACCTCTATGTACCAATTTTGAATAATCTAACTCTATTTTATTTTATTTTTTGCCCCTCTGCCCCCCCTTTCCCGGCCCTCCTAATAACTTTACACTTTCGAAAACATCCCTATTCGACTTGCAGGCCTCTAAAACCTATATGTACCAATTTTTAACGGCCTAATTGTATTTCTATTTGTTTTTGTCCCATAGCACCCCCCCCCCTTGCTGTCCCACCTGGGGGCTGAATTTCTAAAATTACAGAAATTGGTTTTTAGATATTTTCGTTAGCTATATTTTAGAGCAAAAATTTCACGTATATCTGTTTTTTTGTTTGAGATATATAGGATTGTGTGAAATCACAAACAAATTTTGATTAGAAAATAGCTTAAGATAAGTAGTTACTGAAATTTAAAAAAATATTTAAACAAAACTTTTCAAATGTGATTTTGTAGGAGTATACGCACTGTATAAAATTTAAAATATGCACTATATTGCGGTCAGTGACCGTCAAAATATGTTACACTCACTGGCTGCCAAATTAAAATCGTGTCCGTAAATCTGTAACGATTTTTTTCTCAAAGGAGGGAAAAGACCTTTAATAAAAGGTCAGTATTCATAATTTTAAAGTGATTTGTTAAAAATTCGGGTATTGGACATTGTTCTCGAAGAAGGAAGTAAAGGATTTTGCCGTATAATTTAACTCTTAACTCTCGTAAATTTAGAGAAATTTCTCACAGTGTGAAAATATGATTACTGTAGAAATAGTATAGTTATATTCAAAGAAATTCCGAAATACCAAACCATTGTTAATTTCTTAATTTATAGCAATGTGTAATAATCACTTCTAACTATCATCCATTTCACATCCATCATCCATTTAACTATCCACCATTTTACAAAGTTCATTATCAAAAATACAAAGAGGTGTCGCAGAGATTTAATTATCTCTAAAAATAATCATGAGAGATACTTAATTTTTATTTGTTATTTTTAAAACTTTACGTATATATGGAAACTTTTGTTTAATTATTTTTATCCTTAAAACTTCTTGCCTAAGTTTACAATAAATGATATTTGATTGTAATGATCTTACTCTGTATCGTCACCATTCTCCAACTCTTTTTATTTTTTATTATTTATCTATTTATTTTAGAATAAGATAATTTTTTTACGCATTCAAGAAAATTTTTCTTTTGTTATTATGAGTACGAACACTTTCATATTTTAACAATAAATGATATTTGCTTGAATTGTCCTTATTCGACACAGTCATTATAATCCATTTTTTCCCCTTTTCCTTTAAAAATGATATTAACAGATCTTCAAATGTGCTTATTTATGCTAGTACTAATACATTTTTAAATTATTAGGTTTGTTAATTTTTGTTTTGTAAAATCGCAATCTTATTGAAAAAAATTAAACAATTTATGGCAAAAACTTGTGTATTTAAGATTTTAAATAACACAGATCGTTGGAAAATACTTAATAGTTTATACGATAAACATACACTAATGTCACTTTTCTTGAAAACCAAATGGGTACAAAGCCTTAATGAAATCTCTGACTACAGTGCAAATTAAATCATGTAAGGACCGAAAACTTTTGAGCAAGCTTCAGAGAAATACTTGACACATTACATTTAGGAAAGTTGCGAACACGATGTAAAACATTTCTGACACTTTCCTAACATTATCTTAGGAGTAAGGACAACGTTTTCCAATTTCACGAACAGCTTTGGAGCAAATAATTGGATTTATAAGCTTAAGTAGCCTTTCAGTTTTAAAAGCTATTTTAAATGTAAAAAGTCGTTTAAATATTAAATAAGAAATTTTAGAAAATCATTTCAAAATCGTCATGTTATATATAGTCATATAGAATGATCATTAAATAATACATTCGTTCAAAGATTTTATAATTTAAAATTTAGTAAGAAGAAATATAATTTTACAAATTTGTGGTAGTTTTTTTTCTTTTCTTTTCTTTTTTTTCTTTTCTTTTTTTTTTTTTTTTTTTTTTTTTTTTAATGATACTCTAAATTTTGCAATTCAGTGAATAAAAATGAAAAAAATATTTTTTATATGAAAATTATGAACAATTTTCTTTCAGATTAAAAATATGAAATATTTAAATAGTATAAATTTTAATAGATATTTTGTAAAAATATAATTCTAATTAAAAAGACATAAAAATTATTTAAAATAACTTGATTAGACAAGCGAAAAAAATAGTGATTACTTTTTCAAATAAACTGGCAAAAATATATACATGAAAACTATAATTGGGATAGAAATAATCATAAAGCAGAAAATCCATTTTCGTTTGAAATAATTAGAAAACTACAAAAATGTAATACATTGAACAAGAAAAATTTAAACCGTTATAAACTTCTCTGTTGTATCCATCACTAAATATTTTTCTCAATCCTCCTACACAATTTTACAAAGCGAAAATTAAATAAATTATTACTTATCAAAATTAATTTCAATGGTGAATACAGAGGATTTTCTTCATAGAGAAGTCACAGATACATGGTCAAACGTTCATTTTAAGGTACTTACGAGCTTTTTTGGAAAAAAAAAAAAAAAAACTCATATTGAAAATTTGCGCCCACTCCCAGCAGAAGGCGATGTATACAAAACATTTTTTCTGATTGACTATTACTATTATAAACAAATCTTACAGTAATTGGATAAAAATAATTTTCATCGTGGACATGCACGAAATTTTCTCCTATATGAACATATTAAAAATTATGAAAAAACGGTATCACCTATTTGGCGGTTCGGGCGAAAAATATCTAGGCTCCCAGTTATATCAAAATGCATCTTCACATAAATTTACTTAAAATGTTGTACATTAGTTCCTGAGTTAGAGCTGGCACAGTTTTTTTTTTTTTTGCCACACTCACACACAGACAGACTTTTTCTAAAAGTGGTGGTATTTTGTTTTGGTCCGCTCAAAACGTGTAAATCTTCCAAAAAAAAAAAAAAAAAAAAAACAGAAATTGAAATTTTTCATTAATCTAATATATCTTTTTAATTGATCTAGAAGCAATTAACATGTAAATTACTTTATGGAGGACCAGATTTTAAAATTTAAATTTAGCAAAATATAGAAGAGATGTTAAATCGAATTTAGAAAACTTGCAATTTCAGTTTTGCCTAAAGTTTATTCACCTTGAAATAAATTTCAGAATATATATAAATGACTGAAATTCTCATAGAAATTAGATTAATAGAGTTATAGTAAAAATCTGAAGGTTAAATTTTATTTAGACGTTTTTCTTTTCAATTAAAGAAATAAACTCCGATTTATTTATTATAAATTTGATATATATATATATATATATATATATATATATACTAGCAGACCCGGCCACGCGTTGCTGTGACTAAGTTATACGTTGAATTATACGGCTGTAAACTATTAAGTACAGTTAAATTATTATTTACGAACAAAGACGAAAACGTTGTAGCCGATGTAAAAACCCACAGGGTTCAGATTTGAAACTTAGGTCAAAATTTGGAAGCGATTGATAAAAATTTTCGTAGTGTTGATATTAAGCACAAATTAATTTTATTGTAGGGTCCTATAAATTTTAATGGAGAAGTGATATATATTATTTCTAATGCTACTTTGGATAAAATTGCTAAAATGACTAATATATAAATTAAATTCTATTAAAATTCTATTAAAATAAAAGTATAAAAGAAACAGACGATTTTAAAATCAATTTTTATGGAGGAGTGAAATATAATATATGCTATAATGGATAATTTTACTATTAAATGACCTCATCATTTTAAATATTTTAAAGAGGGCAACAGCTGTAGTTATAAAAGGGAAAACAATAAGGCTAAACCAGAAAAATAAGTAAATTTGATAAATATTTTAAAACTTTAAAATTGGAAATCTTATGAAATATTGGACATTTAAAGTAAATACATGTATCATTTTAAATACAAAATGATTTTGGAAAAGTTTAGTGTATTTTAACGAAGTGATGAGAAGTTTTTGAGTATGTTAAAATTTTAATAGTAAATTCAAGTCAATAAAGATGGGAAACATTGAGGATTAAGATAAGAATAATTATAAGATTTAAAAAAAAAAAAAAAAAAAAAAAAAAACTTTTTATATACCATGCTTTTAAATTTTAATATACTAATAATATACAAATTAAAAGGAAAATGATAAATATTCTATCATAGTTTGAAGTCAAATTTGTTTTCAAATGTCTAAATAAAATATCTGATGTAAGATACTAATATTTTGCAGCGGGATAGATTTCATTTCTGTCATCCTTGGCGAAAAAAAAAGAATATCGCCAAATTATCTGGCGAAAATATTTAATTCCTTTCAAAAATCATGGTTATTTTAACAACTTATATTAAAAGAGTAATGAATAATATGAAACAATATTTCGTACAATACATATTACATGTCATACATACGTACAATGAATAATACATATTACATTTCGTACAATGCATACATCTGGCATGTATATTTTCGTGTTACGCTTTTGATCGCCAAATAATAATAATAATAATAAAAAAAGCCAAGGGCGACAGAGTTTAAAAATTTAAAATTAAAATTTTGTCAATTTGACAGCAAAATAATTCAATCTAACACCCGCGATAACTAATACATATCTATACCCAAATATAAGGATTAAAATCGGGAAATAAATTTCCTCGATTTTTAATAATTTCTTACAAAAAATCCAGTGGGCAATTAACATATGAAATCTTTTTCTTGGCTGCACAGACGGTCAGTGAGTCACACTTCGCTTGCGTATAGAACTCATAGATATAGTATAGCATATATAGAATAGAGTGATCATTGGGGAGAAAAAAGTTATTCCTTTTCATTTGGGAAAAGACGACGTTTTTACCAAAATATGGCCGTCTTTCCCCGAGTGAATACACACGGGAATACATACTAATATTTTAGCAAATAAAATTTATGAATAATTTATTTGCTAAAGGGGAATGGAAGACTCCAGATACAGTTTCAAATTCATATTTCTTTCTTTCTTTTCTTTTTCTTTTCTTTTTTTTTTTTTTTTTTTTTTTTTCAATACCACTTAATGGCTGTTTCCAAAGCTTTTATTTTTTATCTTTTTTCGGCATCAAAAATCTTTCTACGATAACATGGGGATGAGAGATCTATATATATTACTATATCTATGATAGAACTACATTAGCACTTTATCAATGTGTATAAAATCTTTAAATTGATTATGACGTCAATTTTCGTGAGATGCATAATTTAACTTTTTATAATTTTTTAACGTTCACGTTTGATTAAATGTATTTATTTTTATGTCGAAAGAAAATGAACTCGTATTTTTTTTTTTTTTTTTTTTTTTTTTTTTTTTTTGGCAACAATTAAATTAATGGAACTCACAGATATTTTGGAGCAACTTTAATAAAGGTCTATAATTAACAAATAATTGCAATAAAACAATATTGTGACAATAAATTGAGATAAAAACTATCCTATCTCTCAAGTTGGATCAAACTGCACACAGTGTGCAAAATTTCATCAAAATCAGTTCCTTAGTTTAGGAGTTTACCCCGGACAAACATCGTGACACGTAATTTATATATATATACAGATTAAATTATAAAGTTTTGATCAATGAAGCACAAATAAGTAAAAAACAGGATTAATTTCACTGTATTATCTTCATTATAATATGAATTCAATTTACACTTCAGTCTAAGTAACACGTGGCCGGCTATGCTAACACCAAAAATTTAAAAAGTGGAAATAATTGAATTATACGAAATTTATTAATAGGTTAAAAAGTTGAAGATTCTTTGTGTAGATGGCAGCACCAAATATATTTCAGCTTTCATTTCAACCCAGTCGAAAGGTATCGACATCTGTTAGAATCATTTGGAGTTAACAGATAATTGTGACTGTCAAATAATAACAGACAAATAATTAGCAATAAATTAAAATTGCGACTATAATTTGAGATTTAAACTATCCTATCTCTCAAGTTGGATCGAACTGCACATGGTGTGCGAATTTTATTATAATCGGTTAAGTGGTTTAGGAGTCCATTGAGGACAAACATTGTGACACGAGATTTATATATATTAAGATATATTAATCGCTTTTAAAAGGTTCAGCTTTTTAGATCTAGTAAAATTTAAAAAATGGTATACTTGAAGATTCAAGGGATATCTACAATTTGAATATGTTTAAATTTGTATCAGTTTCTTCGAGTAGCTAAAATAATCAGTTATGCAAATTTTCAACTGGCATGTTTTTAAAAATTCGCTGAATTTTATTTAAATAATTTTGTATTCTAATAAAAATAATGTTATATTAAAGATTTAAAAAAAAAAAAAAAGAAAACATTAGTTTTCTAAAGAATTAGTATTCATTTTTATTCATGGGCTAACATTATTAGCACTTCAATCATTTTTTATGATAACTAATTTTTTATTATTAAGTACGTAAAGATAATGAAGTGTCATTTTATATAATTGTGTAATTTTATAAATGGGCTTCCTTTATTAAATAGTTTTGATAAAAGAGAAGAAAATGCTAAAAATAATAATAATAATAATAATACAAATTCTTGAGAATTTTTAACCATTTAAATTTATTAATTCCAGGATATATTTTATTAACAACTTTTTTAATTATGTTTTTTTTTCAACCTGTTATTACCCTTTTAAGCAAGAAACTCTGAGTTATAAAACGCTTACGATTTCCACAGGAACATTAAAAACTTAAAATATAATAATAAGCGTCTAAAATCCATATTGCAACTTTTTTTCAAACTTGCTAAATTTCTTGATGTATGGATAATATTTTCACTATATAAAAATCATGAAATTTAACACAAATTTTCAATGTTTACAATTTAAGTTAAAACTCGAAGTATGAGAAAACTGTTTTCCTATTTAATAAAATAAAAGTGTTGCGCGGTAGGATTTTCATCCAAGAAATCCCAGGATCAAGAGTTTCATCTAGGGATTTATAGCATTAGAAACCGAATTTAAGAACTGCAAATTGGTTTCGTAATTATTACGGGAAACCTAAAATTAACCTGTTAGAAGGTTTTTATAATTTTAACAGAATTCTTTTTAAGAATGTCTTTTTAAACAAAATAGTTAATAAATGTTACTTCTTTCAGAAAATAACTGTTTTTATTTAATATTTTAATTTTCTTATAAAAATTCACTTTTCGAAGAATATTTCAGATTTACGATAATATACCTGCAAATAATATTCCGAAATGCTTTCATCCCTTTTTCTAGCAGTGATACTAATGTTGTTACATTTGAACACTTTATCATATTTTATTTATTTATTTATTTATTTATTTATTTATTTTAAGAAAATGACAATACTAATCATATATAAATGCTTCGTCTATATTTCACACTGCCTTGTATGTAGTCATATATAAAAATTTAGATTTACACAAAAAATTTTTATGATAAAATAGTCAACTGTTTGATATAATGCTCACATGAAAATTTATTTTATTTTATTTTATTTATTTATTTATTTTTATGTTAGTTATAAGTTATGTTTAATTTACTTGTGATTTTGGTTACAGAAATTTAGATTTAATTTTAAATTAAACTCATAATAACGAGTGTCAAAAAAGTCATGAAATGAATTTGAATTGCGCGCCAAGGGTACCAGGAAGTAGGTGGCGCTCAATGAAATGTCAACAATACTTCAACTTAACTGTCAAAAACAGTTTGGTTCATTATTTGAATTAGTGTTGTCATACGAGTCGAGTTACGTAAGATTATTTTAATCTTACTGGAAATTTTTTGTAAATGACACAACAATCGTTCTGGATAAGGGAAATTTTCTCACCAAGAATGGCCAGTAAACACCAACTTTACATGGACAATATCGAAAAGACATCAGATAATATCAAATATGCTCGCCATACGAAATCTGAGTAAAAGTACTCGTGTAGATCGACCTTTCATCGAAGGGTGTGTAGGCGCCATACAGTCAACCAGTTGGCGACAATCAATTCCATCAATAAATTTCTGCCGAAACTGAAACAATTAGTTGATAACTACCACCAAAATGATGAAATAATGTTCTGACCAGACCTTGCATGTAGCCATTACTCAAAAACAATGTTGCAATGATAAAAAAGTACCTTTAGTGTCAAAAAATGACAACCCGCCAAATTTGCCACAAAAACGTCCGGATGAAACTTTTTGGGGTGTTCTTACCCGGTTAATGTATAACAGTTTATGGGAAGCAAAATCTGAACGACAATTGGTGAATACAATACTCGAAAGTTGGAAGAAATTGATATATATGTAACCCAGGCCATTATGAAGAACATCAAGAAAACCCTCCGAAATGTCGAAGATAATGGACAGTTAAAGTCTATGTAAATATGTTTTTCTAAAGAAAACAGAAAAACTAAGGATTTTGGCAAGTAATATTCAGTTTTTTATTTATTTGTACAAACTTAGGCTATTTGGATCTTTCTCAAGACATTTGTGACGCCCGTTATGATAAATTACACAGTTTTACAACTAAATTTTGATTTGATAATTTTGGCTGATCTTTATGTGTTTTAGTGTACTGAAATCGAAACTGAAACCAGATTTCTCTATCACTTTTAGATTTTTGTCGATACAGGGTGTCTACCGACACAGTTTCTTTCGTGACTCTAAAAATATACGGCAAATTTTACTGTATGTTTCCATGATTAATTATAATTAATCATAAAAAAAAATATACTAGAAACTATCGATAATGAAGAAATTGTGTTGGTAGACGCCCTGTATTGGCAAATATCTCAATGTAATAGAGATAAAAGGGCTTAATTTTCGGCTTCAGCACACCAGAAAACATATATATCAGCGCTAAAATTACCAAATCAAATTTTGCCAGCAATTTTTTTGTAGACCTGTGTTATTAACCCTTTAACGTTCACTACTTAATTTATTTTAAAAATTACTAAACTAATTTTAAAAATGGCTTTTAGACACATAGCTGATCATAAATATTAAAAAAATAAAAAATTAGCAATGTTCCTTTTCGAGAAATTTTCGGTTTGAAACATCTGTAAGTAAACCTTATTAAATTCAAATAATATTTAATTTAATATATTAATCACTTTATAAGTAAACATTATCGACAACAAAAACTCGTAAAAGTTGCATAGATCCCAACATTTCAATTTATTCCGGACTATTTTATCCTTTGCGGTACAAGGTAATTCGGATTATTTAAATTACACTGCCACCGGAATTTACGAACATAATTAAAATAGAAGAAATTTTAAATTTTCACGTTAAAAAAAGGGACATTTCTGCTGTGTTATAAATGTAAATTTTTGCTAAAAAATTTCCGGGATGAGTTTTTGCACTTGAGAATTAAAATTAGGTGTTCCATCAGCGGGAACGCTGCGACTGAAAGGGTTAAAAGCTTTTTTATTTATTATATCTATTATTATTTTGTAAAATGTTTTAAGAATAGGTATGCCTTATATATGCTGAGATATGCCAAAGCCAGTAGCTCAAAATAATTCCTTTGGCGCTGTGGTGTAGTTAAATTTTAAATGTGTTGGACCTTTTTTAACATTCGAAGTTGTTTAGTTTGGGATCGAACGCAGTTGAAATTTCCAATATAATTCATTTTCTCGTAAACTTCTTGAATTTGCTTTTTGTTACAAATTTTAGTTCTACTTTGTGTTTTACAAAGCTTCTAAAGGATAGTAATAGCAAAATTTCAATCATTGCTACGAGTTAAAACACGTTTCTTTTTTCGTTTTAATGTTTGTTCAGTCGTAAATAACGATGTTTTATTTATTTATTTATTTTAGTTTTTTTACATTATCTTTTCTATTTTCTCATTTATTTCTATAAATGATTGCGGCTCATTATAAAAAATAATAACAGTGGCTTTAACTTATATTCAAATTAGATTTATCTTTTGAATATTAGTGAATGTACTGGTAACAAAACACAACCTGCAAGTTAATATATTAAATTCAAGATCTATTCATAGTCTGGAGTAATATAGAATTTTAATGTAAATAAAATCCATTGTATGAGAGTGGGTACATCTTAAATCTTCTCCAAGCTTGACACAATTACTACTTATGACTAGGTTTGAAGTACTGTATATGTTCGGAATATCTAATTACTTCTGGGAGAGTGTAAGGAAAAACCTTCTCAAAAAATCGTATTTTTTCTATGATTTCTATAGTAATAATACAGCTAAAAACTTTGATTAAGACTACTTCGAATGTATAATTTCACAATAAACAGAGGTTTTTAAAAATTCTAAATCGAAACAGTGAAACGATTTAAAAATTGTTCTAAAATTACGATGCCGTCAAAATTTCATGAATGGGATTTAAACATTTTACTGTGAATATGACAAAATGACGTACATTCTTAATATAATTAAAATCAGAAGAATTTTTAAAACATGTTATAATGACGTCATGTTCGGAAATTCACCTAAACGAAGTACTATCGTCTTTGGAAATGCTGTCATTTCTTAGAAATCCTTAGATTGGCAAACGTGCTTTAAGTAGAGAAAACTGCTATGCTTTACTATGATTGTGTGGTACTTTCATTTATTAACTATATAGTATGTAGTAAAAAATAAGAATATTAACTCCAAATTATATTAAATTATCAGAAGGATGTTATAGAAAATATTTCATTCCTTTGCATAACAAAAAAAAGCTCGGTTTTTTTTTAGAACAATCATTTTTTCATTTTCATTCCAAGGTTATGTTTGGAAAATTAATTATTTAAAAAATAACTAAATTGTAGCAAATAGTAACTTGTTTGTATTTTTCAGTCTTATTATAAAATAGAAATTAAAAAATAGAGTCGTATTTTTATGAAAATGATTCATTTAAATGTCTTGACCAGCAAAGCCAGCTAGTAAAGTAACAGAAAGAAACAAAGTTGTATGTATATTATAAAGAAATTATGTATGTCCGAAAAAATATGAGTATTACTAAAATCAGAGTTGTCAATTCTTCCAATTTTTACCATCCATATTTTTTTTTTTTTTTTTTTTTTTTTTTTTATTTAAAGACTGGAATTATTTAATTAAATAATACGAAAACAATTGTTATAATATGTGCTAAAAAGAATAAAATTTTGATGCCGATATCATTTCTTTATTCATGTTAACCATAATGGTAAAATTTATGAAGAAGTTTACTAAAAAATATCTGAACATAAAAGTTATATATTATATGCAAAATTTTAATTAATTATATATTTTTTTTATTTTTCATGGTAGCTTATTTTTATAACAATTTATTACATTAAATTTACTATATTTAAACTGTAAAATGAATATTGAATTTGTAATCTTTAAAGTTGTTATCTTTTTCACATTGAAATAACTTCTTAAGCCCTTCATTTCATAGTAAATCGATTTTTGGAAAATGTTACCCCGCCGAAACTGTTTTAAATTAAATTACTATGTAATGAGTTTTCATATATTTTTCAAGGTAACAAGTATTTTAAATTTCTATTCATTGAATGTATTTTTTTTTTTTTTTTTAAGAATATCTTTTAATGTAATCATTTAATGAAAAACCTTTCTTGTGAAGATTTATAACTCCACTTAAGAAAGTTTTGTTCTGAAGATAGTTTTAGAGAGAGAATCTTTGAAATATTAAAGCGCATTAATTCTTTATCTTGACACGTATCTCAGGGACTCTCACAGAGGAAATTTTTGCTTCTCATTTAACGAATAGGCTAATCACCTGTTCCTGAAACTAGTTAAAGACAGCCTTCGTGAGGTATCCATGGTTTTCATGACAAGTTTAGGAATTATCAGTTATCGCTTAGCTTTCCTCGGGGGACAAGCATACTTAAATGTAAACTCTAGTAAAAAGAAATCTTTGCTTGGAGTGACACACATCACCTATAACCCAGTTTTTAATGAAGTTTTTAACTTATCTGTATTTTAAAAAATAAATTAATGGATATATTTATATGAAACCTTTATTATCATATGTCAAGTAAAATAAGATTCAGAAATTCATTTTTGTTTTTTTAAAGGATTTAGGAACTAGCTTTAAGAATTAAATTTACCGCTTATAATTGCTTTAAAATTTATTTTAAGGATCATGAAACGAATAAATAAACAGTTAACAATGGACTTATCTGTTACTAAATAAGACTTAAACGATTGATAAATTTTAAATTTAAATTTATAAAGATATATATTCAAGTGTATTTTAATTTATTTATCGCTGTAATAGTTAAATACGAAAAATTTTCTTTTTTAATTCTAAAAGTCTTACTTTTCGCTTTTTTAATTTCATTAATACGTCGTTTAGAATATTTATGTCATAATTAGAAGCTTTTTACTAAAATTGGAATTTGTCATCGCGTCTTCTTGTTACGCTAATAAACAATGCGCACCCCCTTTAAAGTAAATGTAAGAAATGTTTTTCATCGTTTGTTGGCTTAGTTGGTTAGAGCGTCAAATTGATATGGTAGTGAGTTTGTGTAGTGAGTTCTCGAAGTATGGTAGTGAGTTCTCGAAGTGCTGGTGTTTAATTTTTCAGATAACTAATAGAAAAGAGGCCAATTGATAAAAGAAAGTTTTGCATTGTCTACACAGTAACCTAAGAATTTTGAAGATTTTTTTTTTTTTTTAAGAACCTTTTTTAGTTATTAAGAAGCACAAAATGAAAAGTTAAATTAAATAAAATAACAGAGGAAGCTCTTTATTGTGAAGCCGTAAAAAGCATAAAATAAAAATTTATTCTTGCTGTTAAAATGGAATTTTAACTGTTGTGTTTATTCTATTGTTTATACGTATAAAATAAATAATTCATAAATTCCTATTTGGGTCTTAAAAAAAAAAAAAAAAAAAAAAAGAAAGAAAGAAAATAGTTATTATTAAAGTGGGGCAGTCTTTTTTTTTTTTTTTTTTTGTCTTCATAAATTCTTTTCAAAATCGTATTTCTTTTTCGTTGTAAACTCTTTTTCCGGCAAAAATAAATGTCCTCAGTTATTATCTAATTTGACCTCTGTAAATGAGTGTGTGACTGGAAGCTAGTTTCGACCTTGGGGTGCAACCCTACGTTCGAAAAGGTCAAATTTCTTTTAACCTTAGTTCAGTTTTTCTCAAATTAGACCGGTTAGGTTTATGTGATCATATCGACAGCAGGGTTACGCTGGCTGATTGGCTTGCGTTTTGCGTCGCGGTTTTTCCCTTTCTCGTATGGCAACATTCATCGGTTTGGGGAATCGAGCGGGAATTCTTTTCTTTTGCGTTGCAGTTTTTTTTTCAAGATGGTTACGTAAATAATTATATAAGTGGCCTGTAAAACTACTGTTGAGCCTTGCATGGGGCCCTAGTGGCCTCCGAAAAGGATGGATTTGCGCCCTTCTGGATTTGGTTAGAAGCAGTAATTAGATATGCTAAATGCTGAGCGAAAATGTTGTATCACCCGTTGACCTCACTAGTTGGAAATTCGAGACTTCAAATTAATATGTAACTGTTATTGATGTCACTGGCCACTGAAATATTCTCGAAAATTGATTAATGAAGCTTCGTTGACGGATGAAGCTGTTTTAAATGTGGCGGTTGGCAAAAGAAAAAATAAATGTTCTCAGTTAGTACATGTCAAGTACCTGTGCTTGTCTGCACAGAGGTCTCCGCAAAACTTGATTACTGAAGGTTCGTTGACGGATGGAGTTGTTTTAAATGTGGCGGTTTGCAAAAAATAAATGTTCTCAGTTAGTACCTGTCAAATAGCTGTGCTTGTCTGCACAGAAGTCTTCGCAAAACTTGATTACTGAAGCTTCGTTGACAGTTGGATCTGTTTTAAATGTGGCGGTTGGCTAAGTAAATGTTCCCGACTATATTCTTATCGAAGATACGTTGTGAGCGGTATCAATAAGGTTCTCCTCCCTTGCTTAAAATCTAATTACACACCTGTCAAAAACTGAGATGATTCCCTGCCATCTTCCGGTGACTCCAGGAGTCCTCCTTCCTTTTACTATCGGTAACATTTTTTTTTTTCTTTATTTTGTTGTATTGTATAGTAATTTATGTAGGAAGGACTTATAAACTTTTTGGTGAATGATTAGAAACCAGTTCAAAAACCCATGAAAAATTATGTAATCTGTAATTTGTTGTTAATTATTTAAATATGCGTCTTAGGCAGTTCAAAAATTAATTTCTCTAATATTTTAGGGTTAATCAATTAGTTACGAAAATTTTTAAGCTTTTAATAGTTTTTACACTTGTATTTATGTGCGGCAGAAAATGTCTTCTGATCATGCATACCTTATTGATGTAATCGACTTCATTTGTTCATAGAGTCGGCTGTTTTAATGTGTTAAAATGAAATTGGTGTTAAAAATGGATTTGCTAAATTTATAAGAGGCCTCTTCAACAACTTTGCTATATATCATTAAAAATTTGTATACATTTAAAATTTATTTTGTGTTGTGTGTTTCTTTTGTTTCAATATAGGTATGTTCCTAGTTTTTTTTTGTTTTTCAGTGTTGAAGTATTATTAATATGAATTTTTGGGGAAAAAAAAATATTTATTGTTATGAGCCATTTAGTAATTTACTGGAAGGTGCTGAGGGATTAATTGGTTATAAAAAGAGTAATCAAAATTGTATAAGAGTATAATTTAATTAATCTAAAAGGAGTCTTGCATAATTTAAATGCTTAGTAATAATCCTTCTGCTTCCATCAGGTTACATGTGTGAAAATTTAAATTTTAAAGTTATTGTGTTTTCTTTTTTTTTGCGGGGGGGGAGGAAATGGCTCACATATATATATATATATATATATATATATATATATATATATTACCTAATTGTATAAGAAGTATATTTGATCTCTGGTTTTTTGTGAAAAAAAATTTTGTGTGTTTTTAGAGGGGTAGTTTAGAGAGCAGGAGTGACAGTGATTAATTTTGGTTTATGTTGAATGAAAAAAAAAAAAAAAACTTGATTATAAATAAAATAGTAAGGAATCTTTTTTTTCTGTGAGATTGGATAACTCAAAGTAGAATTGTCGATACTATCTCTGAGGAGGTGTCTTGTTAAAATTATAAAACCTTGCTGGCTGAAGTTGATTCGCAATGTTAATGGGTAAAATTTAAATTAATGTAAATCCACTATACGGTCCTTGTAGCAAGTTGTTCAGTTAAGCATTTGACTGTGGTTTTATGTAATGATAGTATTCTGTTTAGAATTTAGTAAATTGGTTTGCGTTGGCTCAGTGGGTAGAGCAGCAAATGCGTTACTTAGCATTTTGATGAAGGTAGTTTGATAACAGCAGTTAAGTGTTTACCTGAGTTAATTGTTTTAGAAAAATAAATCCATTTTTCAAGCTACCGAATTGAGAATCAAAGTTTTATTTAATTGACATGGTAGTTACAATTAGTAACAAATAATAAATAAATAAATAAATAAAAATACTTGCAGAAACATGCTACAAAAAATAACAGCTTCAACAGTAAGAAAATTTTATAGAAAAATATAGATATTTCACTTTTGCAAAGGCAATGAAAATTTTTAAATGTTCAAAATATTTTAGAAAGCACTCGATAAGAATATTCTTTCTGTAAAATTATTTGTTAGAATTTTCTAGCATGTTCAATGACTTTTCTTGACAGTTTTTTTTTTTTTTTAAATTTTTGTTAGAGCGTCTTGCTGATAACGGTGAGATACCGTGTTCGATCCCAGGTCGCACTCGTCGGCCTAATCGTTTGGAGTTTTCTGTTGTTTTTTCTGAAATATACGTAAATACTGGCTGGCACCCTTAGAAAGACCTTTACGGAAGGCACACCTCCCTCAAGCCTAGGACACTGATACAGTCAATCGACTTTAGTCTCCAAACACATATGCTGATAACGCGAGTGTCGTGGGTTCTATCCTCAAAGGTCGATGTGTTACTTTTTTGCAGATAATTAATAGAAACGATGTCAATTAATATTAAAAAAATCTTTCGCTCTCTACACAGTATCCTAAGAAATTTTTATTAGTTCTTTAGGAAGCTTATTTGTTTGTAACTAAAAAGCACAAAATAAAATTTTAAGTAAAACAAAAAAAAAAAAAAAAAAAAACTTTTTTTAGCGTTTTATTATGAAGCCCTAAAAGCATAGAATATATATATATATATATTTCTGGCAAAGAGACGCTATAAAGAAATGAATGTTTCAACACTAAGAAAATTTTAGAGAAAAATATTTCACTTATGCAATTGATGAAATTTGTGAATATTCAAAATATTTTAAAACTTTCCTTACCTTTGAAATTTATGGCTTACCAATAATTATACAAAAACTAATAACTAAGAATATTGGTCTCGAATGTTTTTTAAAATAATTAAAATATTTAAAATTTTCATCACTTACAAAAGTGAAATATCTATATTTTTCTCTAAAATTTTCTTAGTGTTGAAACTTTCATTTCTTGATAGCGTGTCTTTGCCAGAAAAAAAGTTATTTTATGCTTTTTAGGGCTTCATAATAAAAAGTTTCTGATGTTAAAAAATGTTTTTACTTTTTTTAAAAACTTTTATTTATTTATTTTATTTATTTATTTTTTTTTTTTGTAGATCAATTTAAAATATTTAAGTAAGTATAGGAAATTATCCAATTTAAGTTTAATGGTTTTTATTTTTAACACTTCCAATTATAAACTAAATCTGTAAAATTTTTACAAAAAAATCAATTTTTATCTTAAAATAAATTAAAAAATAATAATGTTGGAGACTGATTTCGTTGAAAATTTCTAGATGTTTATTTTTTTAAGAGTATCTTTTTACTTTTTTCTCTTACATTATATGATTGTTTTATAGATATTTGTCATTTAGTACGGAATAGAATGTCATTCTAAAAATATTAAATTGTAGCATCACGGGGTCTGAAACAATTTAGCAAAGCAAGTAAATAATAATAATAATAATAATAATAATAATAATAAATAGTAATAAATAAATAAAATAAAATAAAGTACAGTTATAAAAACATTTTTCAAAAAAAAAAAAAAAAATTACTTTTTTAATAAATATTTCTTTTTACTTTGTTGAAGAAAAGGCCACTTTTAATTAAAAATATTTGTAGCATTATATTTGTGATTTTATTAGTGCAAGAAATGTAAAATTTAAATATGTAAAAACATAAACAGATACACATGTAAATGTATATATATTTCTGCTTTTAAAACTTTAAAATATCATAGTTTTATTTTATTTTTTTTTTATTTTTTTTTTTTTTTTAAGTAGGAAAACATTGTAAAAGTAAACACATTTGATTTTTATTTCAAAAAACAGTAAAATATTTATAAAAGCACGTATATAGGGTTATAAATTAATAAAATTCACTGGAAGACGGGCGTTGAAAATTAAGTATAAGTCGTTCAATAAATATAATGTAAAAAACTGCAATTTGTTTCGCAGCACTTGTGTCTTCTTCGTTCTGAAACCAATTTTTATGTACAAAAACTGTGGAAGACATGTAGAAATGATTTATGCAAAGAAAACAAATTAGTTCCGAAACACGCTGATGGGTGAAATTTTGGTGTTTTTGTCATATACACATTAAAAATTGCTTAATATGGGGGTAGATTACACAACTTTCCTAGTGTATACAAGATTTTGGGGCTTTTGTCATATACACAATAAAAAATGTTTAATAAGGGGGTATATTACGCAACTTTCCTAGTGTATTCATGATTTTGGAGTTGTTGGATATGAAAAAAGTAAATTCATATTATGAATGCACGGAAAAATGGTTAATGTTTATTTATTCTCGAATGCGATTGCCCTTGTTTTGAGAATATTAATCTTATAGGCCTGATTACCTGTAAAATTACTAGTGAGAACCATCGGCAAATTTTGCAAATTTTTGCCACTTCTGAACGCAGAAAAACCAGTGCTTCAGCATGACAATTTTTATGCAAGATAGAGCATTAACATATAATCTTCATTCAGTGCAGAGCCTTTTACAGCTTTATTTTACTTTAGAGATGGGAGAGTTAATGACTGTAAAATTTTGCACTAGATGCCGTAGTGAAATTACTCGCAAAACATCTTTAACTCTGGCATGCAAATGGGTATAGTGAAGTTTTATTTATTAGTAAGAAATATTAATAAAACAATAAGTCATTATTAAAAAGCTGTCACAAAAGATTATTTTAATATTTTGATTATTATTTTGAATTAAGAACAATTAATTGTAAAATAAGGCAGTTCAAGCGTAAAATAGGGATTCCACATATTGTACATGTACATAGGGGCTATGAGAGATAACACTGATAAGAAGTAAACAAGATACCTGGATAAAATTTATTCTGAATATCAGTTAAGCCTTATATGCATAGTTTTATTAATTACAGCTACTAATGTAGATTTGTTTCGTTTGAGGAAGCCGTAGATTGAAATAACCTGAAAGAACATTTTCATAGGAGACTCATTCACACGAGGGGTGCCGTAAAGTTTAATTTATTACTAAGAAATTGTTAATATATCTGGATAAAATGTATTTTGCATATAAAGATTTAATATGTACATAACGTTATGGTTATTAACTTTTATTTGTTTAGTGTTAGGAAGCCATAGATTGAAGTAACACCGTTTTCAATGTAATCTCCTGAGTTCTACATTGAAAGTCTTTTTAAGGTTGGAAAATGCTGTAACATTGGATCATGATTATTTTAGAGGAGTCATAAGAATAAAAAAAATCTAACTGGATTATCTTTCTGTATAGTTAAAACTCTAGGATAGATAGTCTTGCCTACGATAAGCTTTTATGTACTGTCACCAAACAGAAACATTCTTGAAATATCAATTTCAATCATTGTGTTTAGAAATATTCTATACACCAAATGAAATTTTAGCGCACTTTTCACATGTGCAAAGGCTTCTGTTTATCGTTCGAATAATTTTATAAGTTTATTAAGCATAAGAAATTACTTAAAGAAATAAACATTTTAAAATTAATCCATAAGTTTTCATTAATTTGACGCGGTATTTCATTATTGATAATTAATGTCCACCTGTGTACTTTTAAATTACCAAAGTTTTTATTTATTTATTTATTTTAATATAGTTAAAAATAAATATGATTATAAATCATTGTCCTTTAAAAGAATGCTCAAAATAATAATTTAAACAAACAAATCACAAAATTAGTTTTTCGTTTTTATTCATTAAAGCTTTACGTATGCTTACGTATCTTCATTTGTATTAGAAAAAAATGGCATCGAATAATATTTTTTGAATATAGGCTTTTCAATTTCAAACTTTCAAACAAAGCTAAATGAATTGAATAGTAATAACGTCTGAATTTCGTCCATAAAAGATTGGAAAAGCGTTTGTTGACGCATATAAATTATTCATGGGGGTAGAAGCCCCTTGATACTCAGAAACTGTGCACATTTTGAAGGAACAAACGGGTAATTTTATTTCAAACTTATTTGCTTAGAGAATTGAAATAAAAGAGTCGTATTTAAATGTAAGATAAATATCCTTTCAACATTCACACACGTTTTAATTGATACAAATAAAAATCATCTGAAAGACGATTTAAATAATTTTGATGAGAATATAGTTTTTAATTATTTATTTGTATTTTTCAGTACATTATTAAAAATATATAAAACTATGAATTTAAATGAATATCAGTTTAAATTTATTTTAAAATGTCGAATGTTTAATGTTAATTTTTAAAAAGTTTATTTGATCATATGCTCTAAAATGAATTTAATGAGAAATAAGGATATTATGGAACGAGATAAATATCCGGTAGTAAATGTTTTAACGAAATTATTATTATTTTAATAAATATAGATGTGTTCAAAAACGCTAATTTTAAAATGATAAACTGAATAATAGAGATTTTTTTTTTTTAATATTTATTTTATGTCAGTTTTCTCTAAATTTTCCAGCCGACCTAGTGGCCGAATGCTTCGTACTCTGGCATTCAATTTAGCATAGGTCAGGTTGCGTATAATGAAAGAAAGTACAACCACTTCGTAAAAGCTGCATATTCTCAGCATCCTCTCGATTATTCATTTTGACGGCTAGAAATCTAGGAAAGGGAAATGAAGAAACAAGGGATAATAAACCCAATCTTTCATTTGAATTCTTAAAAATAAATGGAAGGGGAGGAGAGTTGACTGTACACTGGAATTTATTAGCTGCTACGGGTAGTGAAAAAATATTTAATAAATTCCTTTCAGACACCCCTCCCCCATTTAATTTTTCTTAATTGCGATTTTTCTGAACATAAAAATAAACTACATATTGATACAAGAATTTGGTCATATGAGGCAAAAATGGAGATCAAGTTATCATTACAACTTTTATTTTCTTATTAGTAGTCGAGAAATATTACTTACAATTTATTCAAATAATAATTAAATCTTTATTTTTATTTTGTACAGTACTTTTCAACTAAAAAAAAAAATCCCTTAGGAAATAATAAGAATATTTTATAAATAAGGCTTCTTTTCTGGAGGAGTTTATTTGTATGTAATTTATCGTAGTTTTAAATAAAAATATGTGGTATTTTCGAATTATGTTACATTGACTCACTATTTCAGTTCGAGAGTCTTTTATTTCAAGCAGAATTTAAACGGCCTGTAAAAGTGTAGGTACAAACTGCTGAAAATTAGAAGCAGAAGTATCAGTCTGAAATCAATAACCGTAAAAATGAGTTAAAAATAACTAATAATAATAAGTTTTACATTATGAAATCTCATGTGTTTGTTTTTGTTTCTGTTTCTGTTAAAAATAATTTTTCCAATTTGATCGAACTATGTTAGTGGGTGTTATAAAATAAATAACGATAAGATTAAAAAAATATTTTCGTTTCAGAGATTTTTACATTTTGTGAGTTTTATAGCTAATTCTTTTGGGAGACTTTTTATTTTATTTTAGAGGAACAACAAAACATCCCTCTTCGGACAACGGAAAGTGTTGATGTTTTACTGTATATAAAAGTTAGGGTTAAAAAGTGACAGTTTCTGTACGCAACCTAGCAATCGAGCTAGAGATGCTGCTGTACCAACAGATGCGAAAAACGTGAGACTTTCGTTATATGTGTCGCTCAATGTAAAAATGAATTATCTCCTTGTAAAGTGGTTTTGAAATAACGCGCTTTTAGAAAATTTATCTGCAGAAAAAAAAAAAAAAGAAAAAAAAAGCACAAGTTACCAGTCAGGGATATCCATTTTTTTTTTTTTTTTTTTTTTTTTTTTTTTTTGTTTAATACAAATCAGAGCTATACGATTTTATAAGGTATGAGAGAATTAATTAGAAGTAGCTTAGAAATGTCTTATAATGAATACTTAGATGTTTAGTTCACTGAAAAAATCAGTAATGTCATTTATGGAATTTTAATGCAATAATTAGTGTTTCTTGACTTTTATAAAGAAAGATACAATGTGATACAAATACGCAAAAAAATAGCTCTTTTTAAAATATGGAATTAAACACTTTTACAATGATTGACGCATTTATGGCCTGGTTCAAGCATGGATATTCGTAGTGTTCCGGAATTCATTTTACGAAGTAGATACCTGCCAAATTAGCTTCACAAGGAAACATTCAAAAGGTGTCGTCTTCAAAAAATATTGAAAAAAATATATGTGATTCTACTCTTCGTAAAACACCAGAAAGTGAAAAAAATATCGGCTGAAATGAATTACAGTGACCACAAAAAATTATCAAAATTAAGCATTTTTGGCGATTTAGCGCTGTTTCGTTATAAGTTCGCTAGCACCGAGATTGCCGTGTACAAACAAAACCGTGGTTTGCTTCTCCGCCAAGTACTCAAAATCAATCGCCTAACAGTGTGAAATCACCAAATATGTTTAATTTTGATAATTTTTTGTGGTCCCTGTAATTCATGTCAGCCGATAATTTTTTCAATTTCTTGTGTTTTATGAAGAGTAATATCACATACATTTTTTTCAATATTTTTTGAAGACGAGACCTTTTGAATGTTTCCTTGTCAGTGTGGAAGAAATAACCGTAAAGAGCCAAACGAAACCAACCGTAATTTAACATACCTTTGTCGTTATTTTTTAAGCATATATGTGGTAAATTTTCATTAAATGTCTCACTCTTATGTTTATTCGGACCAGGTGCTATTTTTTTTTTCTTTTTAGACAGGAAAAAGGTGTCGTCACCATTTATTGAAGACCATCTCGGATACTCCGTGATAACAAATGTCCTTTTATGAAAAGAAGAAAAGACTGAATCTAAAAAATGATTTAAATGATTTGGTTACTCAATTAAATCCTGTTTTTTTTTTTTTTTTTTTTTTTTTTTTTTGTAAAATTTTTGAAAAGTGAACAGTAAATATTGTTGTCTGGTAACTACTATTGAAATCTCAACTCATATTATTACTTCAATTAGAAAAAGAGAAATAGCTCGTGAGTTTCATTTTTATCTATATTTATAAAATCAGACTTTGTCTGTAAATTTGTCAGGAAAAAAAGAAAAAAAAAAAAAAAAAAGCGATATCTTTACGTTTCACACACCATTGAACGCCGAAAATGACTTCAGAAATTTTTCTGTCTCTGTGTGTGCCGTTATGACTGTATGTTTGTAACGCAATTTTTGTCAGGGTATCACGCAATAACAGCTTGACAGAATTCAACGACACTTTGCAGAAATTTAGGACTTTACCGAACTTAAAATTCTATGTATAAACTTTTACAAAATCCCCCTGTTCCCCCCAGGGGGGCAGGAGGCAAAAACACGTTTGTAAGCATAACTCGGCTCCAAATTATTTCACGGTGAAGAAATTACACATAGAACGACTAGATTTGAGAAAAAAAAAAAAAAAAAACTCTCTCTGCGATTTTTAAATTTTCGATTTTTAGTGGGGGGTGGGGGTGAAAATCTATTTCTGGTGGGAGATTTCGCAAATTCCGAATTTTTGAGTAGAACTCAACAAAAAATGGTACAAAGATGTTGGAAAACAGCCATGCGACTTCTACATGATATTTTCAAAAACCCATTTTTGTATTTTTGGGATTTTCGATTTTTAGGGAGGAGGGTGGTACGAGGGGCAAATTCGAGACCACCCTTTAGCGCTGAATTTGTCCGGGAAATCTATAGGAAATGCGGCCAAGTGTTTTAATGGGCGGATTGTTTAAATGTATCCGAAAACTGTAGTAACGGTATTTTATGAAATCCCCCCCCCCATTTATCCCATGGGGGCAGGAGGCAAAAACACGTTTGTAAGCATAACTCGGCTCCAAATTTTTTCACGGTGCTGAAATTGCACATGGGAAGTACAAGAAAGCATTTTCTGCGATTATAGAATTTTCGATTTTTAAGGAGGGACAGGGGGAAAACCAATTGTCTGGGGGAAATTTTGCAAATTCCGGGTTTAGAGGAGACCTTTACAAAAAATGGCACAAATAAATTGAATGCGTCTTCCTTAGAATACTTCCAAAAATCCAATTTTTTTTCGAGATTTTCGATTTCGGTAGATGCGTTACGAGGGAGCATATTCAGAAACCCCCCTCCCCTTTCAGCACTGAGTATGTCCTGAAAATCTATGCGAGCTGCGGTCACGTATTTTGGTGCGTAATACGTATCCGACACTTATTGTAACGGGATTTTACGAAATTCCTCCCCTTTCTTCACTTGAGGTCGAGAGGGAGGAAAGTTTCTAAGCGTAACCTTGCTCCAAATAATCTCAGTAAGGTTAATTTTTATGTGTGGGTTGGCTATGCATACCCAACATGCATTACAATGGGATTTTGTGAAATCTCCCCCTCCATCACCCTTTAAAATTTGGAAGGAAATACGCTTTCAAGAGTAACTCTGCTTCAAACTATCTTAGAAAAGCGATTTATGATGTGTGGGCAGTTATACGTATCCAACACGTATTATAAAGATATTTTTCGAAATTTCCCCTCTATCCACCATTTAGGAGCGGGGGGGGCACGTTATCAGCATACCTGTGCTCCAGATTATCTGAGGAAAGCAATTTTTTGATTTATCGGTATGTGTATACAACACGCACTCTAAATTTACTCGCACTCTAATCTCAGGGATTTTGCAAACTTACCCCTCCATCTGGGTCGGGCGGGGTAAAGTACACGATTTCCAGTTTGAATATGCTTCAAATTTTCTTAGAGTGGAGAATTTTAACTTGTGGGTGTTGATTAAGAGTACGCAGTATGCACTCTGGTGGGATTTTTCGAAACTTTTATCTTGCATGCTGGGAGGCGGATATAAAAGAGGGTAAATCGCTGCCGAAGGCGGTAAGGTTCCGGACTCCTCGTGCGTGAGCGAGAAAATCTCTATCGAACGCAGCGAAAACTTTAACTTAAGTTTGGACTGATTTTAGTTTTTTTATTTTTTGAGCTTATATTAATAATTATATGGAATTTTTAGAATTCTTTTAAATATAGTGTCCAGGGAAGCGGGCGAAGCATGCTACTTAATATATAAATATTAAATTATGCTTTGGAATAAAGTTATATTTAATTATAAAATTAAAAGTAATTTATACAGAAAATTATTTAAGCAATATTATTGAAACATCAAATTTCTGGTCTCACTTGTAATCGGAATACATTCTATTTCTGTATTATTAGTTCAGTTAATAAAGACCGTATAGGAACCATACTTGGAAAATTTGAGGTTATTCTGGAAACTGGCGTACTTTATCTCTTAGGGACGTTTTTGGAAAAAATAGCTTTTTTCTATAATAATAATAATAATAATAATAATAATAATAAAATAATAATAATGAAATATTTTTTTTATATATTACTAATAAAAATGTATTTTACAGTTATTATTTAGCTGCCGAAATACTTTTCTAGCTTATTACAGAGGATTTGAATCATATTGCTTTTAATTTTAATAAATTATTCTTTTTACACGTATTTGATATTTAAAAATTCCCTTTTTTATTCAAACGCATCCTTCTTTAAAAAGAAAATTTATTATCGTGGCAAAGTTTTTTACAGTTTGTCTTACTTTCGAAAATAAAAATAAATATAAAATACATTTTTTTACCGGAAGAAAGGCATAGTTGCATCGTTTGACAGCTATTCTTGACATGAGTAAATCAATCCCTATAATGATGTCAAATAAAATTTCATTTTATATCATCGTAAACAAAGTAAGGCGACAGTACGTTTGGAGAGGTTATGCTCCTATGGGATCAAGGACGTAGGAGTAAAGCATTTTTCTCTCACTTCTAAATTCATTCCTAGGCACCATGAGAATAAACAAAGTAATATGTTAAATTTATTCTAAGGGAAAAAAAAAAGAAAAGAAATGTACAAAAATATAGTCAACATATTTATCAGACAATCAGACGATCTGATAAACATCTATTACATGTAATGGTATAAAATCTAATAATTTTCCTGTTTATTTATTTATTTATTTATTTTACTTTTCATTTTTTTTTTTTAATTAAAACACATTTAATCTTGTCATTATTCAAATAATTATAAATGTACTCTACTAACACCTTAAAAATAAAATAAAAGAACTGCAAATTATTAGTTAAAAAAAAATAGGCCATATTTCAGCTGAAAAACTCATTTTGATTCTATTATTTTACTTTATTTTTTCTTAAAGTGCATACATTTATTACATGTTATAATAACTGACGTTTTCATAAAGACAAAAACTTCAATTAACGTCAGTTACTTGTGAAAGAGGAATATAAGAAAATCTTAAGTTTTTTTTTTTTTTTTTTTTAATTATTATTTAAGAGTATATATATCTCTATTAAAAAATATTTTTATATTTGAAATTAGAAAAAAAAATGTATACATGTATACATTAAAATTATCATAAAATGATTACACTGCTCTGCATGAAAATTATCCCGAACACCATTTTTTGGAAATTCTTATGTGAAATCACCTCCTGAATCCGAATATGAGGCCTCTTTTGCCCTATCACCCACCGTTTTTAGAAACAGCCTCCTATTTTTCTCACTTTTCGGTAATTTTAAGGCTGTAAATTTCATTTTTATTGGAAGGGGGGGGGCAAGGATTATTTTAACGTTAAATATCTTCTGAGGGCCTACAGTGTTGAAAAATTCTGAAACATGAACATTTGCGGCAAGGGGAAAATTTAGGGGAATTTGCCACTGAAATGAAATTATGTACTACATTTCTTATATTTTTTCAATCTATTATTAATGCTATTAAGTAAACATTATATATATATATATATATATATATATATATTAGTTTTTAAGTATTAAATTAATTATTTTTCATTCTCCAAATCAAATTCATGGCCATAAAATTACAGAACAGTGATAAAATTGGGGGAGGAGGTGGTGACCAAAGAAAGCCGTGGGAGACTGGGCAAAATGGGAGTCATACTGGGTTTCAGGAGGTCATTTTAAATAAGAATAAGCAAGAATAGTATCGGGACTCGAAATTTCTCTTATTTTAAGTTTTATTTATTTATTATTTATTTATTGCAGCGCAGTGTTATACAGACAAGAGCAGTTTACAAATATTGTAAAACCTGCATTCTTCTTTTAACATCATTAAAGTAAATCTTTCAATCTAATTTATACATTTAAAAGAATTTAACGGAAATTCATTAGAGTACATTATTTATTTATTTATTTTTGTCAAATTTAATTTATTTATCCTTAAGATATTGTTTTCATAATAGTAAATAAATTTAAGTAACTTTCGATTTATACAAAAAGTTCAAAATGATGAAAGGCGTTTTAAAAAAAAGTGTCCCGTTTAACAAAATGTCTAAAACAAGAGCTAGTACATTTTTTAACACTTTTAATGCAAAAATTATATAATCTTTAATTGAAGTGCTGTTAAAAAGGAAACTTCAAAATTCTTAAAATGTAAGTAAGATAGCTTTAATGGATGCGCAGGAAAGTTGAAATACTTTCATAACTTCTGTTTTATTTTTAAACACAATTATTTCTTCTCAAAAAGAGAAACATTCCAAAGAAGCTGAAATACCTTAAACTGTGTTTCATAGCCGACACAGCAATTAGTGAAACAAAGGACTAAACTTTTCTCTATCTCAACTCATTTTCTCTCTTCATGAATGCGCACACAGAAGAACTTTCTTGTCTTTCTGTGTTAACCTCTACTGAACTTTAGTGTTAATAAGATAAAAGAAAAGTGAGATTTAAAAAAGATAGTTGCATTAGTTAACTGTGTAAGAGAATAAGTAAAATTCATAGGAATTTTCTAAATTTGGTTTACTAAATAATACATTACGTTAAAGTTTAATTTTTGATGGTAAAATAATTATGTTCTAATAAAATGAAAAGTACTCTAGATTAGGAAATATGTCATATATTTATGAATTATGCCATACTGTAGATTATGTCATTCTTAAAATTGATTACATTTATACAAAATAACATTGGATCAGAGTAATCACTAATTAAGTATATGTTTTCTTATTCAAATACACCAAATGCACAACAAAATTAAGATTTTTCTTTTCTTTTTTTTTTTTTTTTTTTTTATGTAATGTGAAAATTTTGCGACACAACAAGTTACAAAATATTATAATATGCATTTTTTTTTATCTGATTGTAAATTAGCATATATATATATATATATATATATATATATATATATATATATATAGGACTTTTAAGAAAATTATAAATATATATATATATATATATATAAGGTTATAAAAGAATTTAGTTTAATTACACATTAAATAATAATTATCATAATTGAGTGCGTTAAGACAAAAAGCTTCTACATATTGATACAGCAATAAATGTTACATTTTAAAGTGGAGTAGGTTTTAAGATTGCACCATAGCTACGCTTTGCTATTTCTTAAATTAAGATCGGTGTTATACACCATAAATTACATTACGACGGATGAAACAACACTTAAACATTGTCAGCCAAAATACCCAACCTACCCTCTATATCCTGGAAACACGACGAAGTTTCTGAAAATTGTATGAAGCCTATTGAAATAATTTTAATTTTATTTAATTAAATAAAGAAAATTAAAGAAAAATAAGGACACGTAGGGTGCAATATGAAATTTCAAATGCAAGGAATGTTAGCTCAATTGAAGTGTTATATTAAAACGAGAAGTGTTTTAAGCTCTCCTTTTCTTATGATTTTCGAATTTTTGAATGTTAAAATAGGATGGGAAATTCTTTGTTTATTCAAACCTCTTCAAAGGATAAACATTTATATAAAAAAAAATGCCTTACGTTGTTTTTTAAGAAAGTTATGTCTGAATAAATTTTTTAATAAAATTCAGAAAGTTTAGTAAAAGTGTTTTCCGTTATTATTAAATTATCGTCTTACAATATGTTTATATAACCTTTTAAAGTATTTGAACTAAGTTAAGGATAGTAAATAAATAAAATCGTTAGAAGATAATCTAATTTAAGAATAAATAATTTTATAAAATAAATATACACAAATATGACATTTTGTTCAACACGTGTGCATACGAACTCCACACGATACTGCTATGTTAGAAAAAAATTCCTGGATATTCAAAAAGTAAACTAGCAATACCAAAATATTTTATTCTTTTTGTATAAATAATAGCTGTTTCTTTTTTTTCTTATAAATTCTGTACCGATATCGCAGACGTAAACACAGAATTTCGAATTTTGTGGATTCACTTCTAAATCAAGTTTTTCGAAAAACATGAAAACACAAATATTTGTATTACAGTATACACATTCTGATATATATATAGATAGATAGATAGATAAATAGATAGATATAGATAGATAGATTTGCTATTATTACTATTTTTTTTCATAAGTTCATATAAAGCATGAAGATCTCATGGTTGTGAATATTTTATTCAAAATATATAAACACTTCAAATACACTGAAAAGTACTTAGCTTTAATAAATTACCTATATTTACGCTATAGTATTTCCGATTGCATATAAAACTAATAGACCACTAGTGCATAAAATTCCAGCTTGAAGCTTTTTATTCATTTAAAAATATTATGTTCTACTTTAATGGTGACATCTAAGTACTATAAAAATAATTATTAGAGTAATTCTGAAATTTGTAAATAAAAATATTTTTTTATTGTAACTAAGTACTTAAAAGGAGTGCAGAATTAAATTTGTTAAAAAAATCAAAAACATTTTTATCAGCTTAAATTTCCTTTAGAGTTGTCTAGTTAATATAACTATAAAAAGAACTATTTTCTTGTGAGTACAAGTGACTGAAAATAATTGCCTAAAATTTTTTCGGGGGGAATAAAGTTTTTTTTATAAAAATATTGTATTTGCAGTTTTTTTTTTAAATTTAAAAATTATTGAAATTGAAAATTTTCACAACAAAAACTGAAATGACAGTAATATTGTGTGATTTAAAGTTGGAAAAAAATATGCATATTTTAAATTAATGGATAATAAAAAAATCCCCCAAAATCAAAGAAATTGATCAAATTGTTTACAAGAAAACATGACCCTAACTTCCTTTGTCGACATGACGAATTATCAAACGCTAGTTTTCTGATCATTTTTAAAAATTTTAGAATCAGAAACATATTAGCAACTTATTGTTAAGTAAATTTTATTGAACAAATCCTTAAAAAAATCGTCAAAATTTATCAAGTTGTTTGGGATGAACTAGGTAAGAAATTTGAGCATGCAGTCTTATCCGTTGGAATCGTCAAAACGCTACACTGCAAAAAAATTCTGTTTAAAAATACAAAATTTCTGTAACTTTCCTACAAAACATTTCTACTTTATAAAGTTACAGGAATTTTGAGCAATCCCAGCAACACCTAAGATGATGGCCAACACGAGGCCATCATCTCAGGAATAGTCTCGTGTAGCCCCGTGTATGGCCTTGTATTCTAAGTCTAGGTAGTCAATAGTATCTGCAGCTGGCCTGATGGTGACAAAAGTTAACGCTGCCGAATGGAATCTATTACGACGGCCGGCGGGTGACCTCATTCAACCAATCCACTGCTGGAAGCCTAAAGTAAAATGGAAAAAATTAATTGGCTAATGATGGGCTGCTGCTGACAGCTAGGATGGAAATAATTAGTGGACCACTACTGGCAGCCAACAGTACAATGGAAATTATTAGTGGGTCAGTGTTGGGCCAACTGCTGTCAAACATGTTTTCATATTACTGCTGGCAGCCTTCAGTGAGCCAGATGTGGCAAACATGAAGTCTTCATATTATTTATTCTCAGCAATTTTCGTTGACCCGTTATATTTTCCCATTAAGGGACGGTGGACGTTAAAATTATTTCTTTGAAGTTTTCTTCTTACAGTTGTGAAAGTTTGTATATATATGCATTAAAATGTAAAAATATTAATTAAATTTTCTCGAAAACTATTATAATTAAAAAATAAATAAATAAATAAATAAACTTACAAATTTTAATGTTTTTGAAAATATTTTAAATGCGCCATGCGACTCAGTCTTTAAATTTTTAGCTCGAATTTACATTATTATACTTTATCAATATATTCTAAACCTATTTGGATATTATATTGTGGTTTGATTAATAAGTTCATTTTCTAAAACATTTTCATGTTTGAATGCTAACAATTTTGAACATTCAAACATGAAAATATTTTTAACCAATATAAAAATTAACTTATCAACCAATCCACAAAGCAAGACCAAGCTATGTTTAGAATATATAAAAGTTCGTTAAAATTTTAAAGAATTATCAACAAGGAAGAAATAATGATAAAGATATGCGGTTTGCAAGAAAGAGGTGAACATAAAGTCGGATTTTGTTTAGAAGTAAAAATAAAGTCGGTTAAAAAAGTCACTGCTAGAGGGCGCCGACTACCCGAAACACAATTAACAGGGCAACATTACATTCAGTTCTTCGTACAATAGCATGTGTTATCATGACCTCTGGCACATTCTACGACATTACAAAGGTAACTCGCAACACCCGTTACAGCTGAATGCACCATGTCAGAATGAAATGTAAAAATTTCGCGACAGATAGAACCTTTGATTTCAAATAGCCCCACAATCAGAAATCGGCTTTTGTTTTTTTTTCTTCTAAATAAAATCCGAACAAACATATTTTTCATTAATCCATCCTTTTTTACAGATTTTTAAAGTTTTAGCGAAGTTTTGGCTCACCTGGTATATATATATATATATATATATATATATACATACATATATGTGTGTGTGTGTGTGTATTAAAAATACAAAAAGTCGATTTAATATTAATTTGACTGAATTATATTAAATATCCCTTGTGAAAAGTCAAGCTAAATTATATATGTATATATATATATATATATATATATATACATATATATGCGCGTGCGTGCGTGTGTTATATTACAGAAAATTCATGGCAGAAAAGCTGCCAGAAAATATGTGCATGCTATGGAAAAAAAAAATCTATAACTGAAATGTGCAGCAAATAGTATATAATTCACACGCAACATTTTTTTTTTCGTATTTTAACACTGCAAAAATTTCACATTAATTAAAATTCTCCATTTCTACCAGTCAAAATTAAACCACAGTCCACTGGATAATAGGAAACGATTTTACTTCTGAGGTACTTAAAAGCACAAATTGGGCGGTTACTTAACGCTTCCCAATCTTGGTATAATCCAGTGTTGCCAGACTTAGGTACTTTTTTATTCAACTATCACCAATAATTTCGAGAAGGGGAATTTGACATAATAGTCGACTATTCTTCGAAGTGATTAAGCAACCGTTACAATAAAAATTTAGTAGTGGATGTTGAATAAAAAAGTCCCCAAACCTGGCAACGCTGGTATGATCCAAAGATTTCTGTATTCAAAATACGACATACATGTAATCACAAAACAAAATCTATATGAATGGATAAAGATTTTATCTGGTTACGGAAAAAGTATTTCTTTTGGCATATTTACATGAAATGTTACTCTACATTTTTGTAGCTTTGAAAAATAGAAATTTTATATTGGAAAGTTACAATTCATTCTTTTAAACATTTTTTTCTATTCTAGGAAACTGCATCATAAACTACATAACATAAAAAACATACATAATAAATAAAATACAATCTTTTTAGCTCAATGTTTGATGAATTTTAAATAAGAAACTTGTCTTTAGATAAAATGAATTTTCAGATTTAAAAATATATTATTTTTCACGATATTTTTCAGTTTATTTATTTATTTATTTATTTATTTATTTATTTATTTTTTTTTATCTCAAAAAAAAAAAAAAAAGGTAAAATAAAAAGTAATAAAGTTTACTACTAAACAATAAATTCATACTTCCATTTCTTACATAAAATTAATAAATAATTTTAAATATTAGAATTTTAATATTTAATAATACAGGGCATTATAGCCCTATAAAGTATTTTTATTTATTTATTTTATTTATTTATTTATTTATTTTAAGGTATAAAATATATGAGAAGAAGCACAATTTATTTAAGTTTTCTCTTTCATTTCTGTTCTTCCTTCAAAAGCTAACTTTAATGGATTTCACCGCTTCATTTGATGATAAAAAGAAAGAAACAGCGATAAAAATTTTATTCAGAGTGAGACTCCGGGGCATCAAAAGTCACTTCCATTTAAGTGTAAATGAAGTTCCATAGTGAAATGTGCTGAAAGTTTCCTCTCGTATTTCTTATGTTTACGCCTGAATCAGATAGCGTTCTAACCAATTCAAAGAAATTTTGTTCCCCAAAATAAATAAAATTCGATATATTCTCAGTGGGGTAACTTTTCAGGAATTTTTCGGGGGATTCTCATATATACCAAAAGTCGACAATCCACTTTCAAAATTTTGTCCAATTTAGAATGTAAATCTTTATTTTTAAAAATTCCGTATGATTCAAATAGTCTCAAATCTTAGTTTTTGTTATTCAGTTGCTTAATTCCACTGCATTATGAAAATTGAAAACTGAAGTATAGTACATTGCTCAGATTTTATATAACTACAAAATTAAAAAATAATTAAAAAAATGAATAAAAATTAGCTTATAAAGTAATTTATTCTTCTCTTGGAATCAAATATCAATTATGAGAGTTCCTAAAATACTTTATTTTTTAATTATTTTTATTATTTCTTTAATATTTATTCGAAAATTTAAAATTATCTCTACACATTTTTTTAATCATATTTAGTAATCATTGTTTATTTAAGTACTTATGAAAAATGTGTAAAATTTATTTTAAATAAAATTTAATGTAACTTTGTTTACAGGCGGATCAAAGTTTCTGCTCTTTTTTTAACACGCTTTTATTAGCTTCACCTGTATGTATGTTTGTATGTTTGTATGTATATTTGTATGTATCAATGTATGTTTGTAACCACTCTGGGAACAAACAAAAAAATCTATATTGTAAAAAAAAAAAAAAAACTTTCCCTACGTGAACGCTGTAGCTGTGAGGTAAAGATCCGCGCTACGAACCCAATGGTCTAGCGTTCGAGCCCAGTCAGGGGAGATTTTTTAAAAATGGTTTTTGTTTAATTCTAAAGTATTTTAATTAAAGATTTAAATGTATGTAAATATTATGGTGTGTCACTCACACGATTTTCTCTTACCCTGCATTTTAATACTGAGATAGATATTTTGTGCTTTTTAGTTCACATTTCTATAAAAGCGTGTTCTTTATTTTTTTTTAAACTATAATATTATTATTATTTTTTTTTTTAACCAAATTACTTAAAACTGAAATAAAATTTTTAGCCAGTATTTAAATATTTCTGGTATTGAAAAGCAACTTGACCTGTAAAATTAGTTACACTCCAATCATCGAGTTGCTGTGACCAGTTCAGATTTGATTTACTTGAAACATATTACTTTTTACTAAAATCAAACCAGGTATGAGTAAAGTCGTTTTTTGCTGGGAAAAAAAAAAAAAAAAAAAAAAAAAAAAAAAGCGGTTGTATTTTTAATTTGAAACTTTCAGACAAGGACATTTACAAATGGAGTAACGTAATAAAACTTCCCAGGTATGCTTTGATACGTGAATAACTGTTGTAAAAGTTTTCTATCGACCTTCTATGCTATTATATTTAGTTTTGAAAACCTGGTTCATGTATATTATAATATTTGTTGATTTTAAAATTAAAATGTATAACACTTTACAAACAAATATTTTACTAAAAATGTAAACATTTTCCTAGTGGAAAAAAAAAAAAAAAAGAATTTGCTTTTTACCATACGCTAATTAATGTCAAGATTTTCCATGGTTTTTTTTTTTTTTTTTTTTTTTTTTTTTTGTTTTCGAGAAATAGGTAATATTAAAAGAAATAATTTAAATATTAAAAAAAATAAAAATTGGTAGAAGAAATTACTTTTTAATTACTGGATTTTCCTTAATCAGATTACGTAACATGATTGCTACACTAAATTTATTTTGTATAAATTTAGTATAATACTTATAAATTTTCACTTATAGTTAAAAAATATGGAAATATCTATTGAGAAAATAATAGGAAATTGTGTTTTGCATGCATTCGATTCTTACTGTTTCCTTTCTTACCTTAAAATGTGTTGGTATTAAATGAAATAATCTATAAATGAATAATATCAATAAGTCAAGTACATATAAAAATATGATATATAAAATTTTTCATTTACCAAACATTAAAATATCTTAATGTTAGTGAATATCTTAATATTTAAGAACAATATACAGGGTGTTTTATAAGTCTGGACACACCAAAATACCTCGAAATGAAGGAAAATTCGCTGAACCTTTTGTTTTCAAAAGTTTTGTGGATTTAAATGATCTATCAGATGAGGTATCACAAGTAGGCCCTCAAGGCGACTGGTACAAGCTCTTTTTTTTTTTTTTTTTTTTTTTTTAGTTGAAGGGATAAAACCTCATTTTTTTTTCAAATAACAATTATACTTTTTCTTCGCAGAATCGTGTTAAGCGGATAAAATCTGTTTTAAATCATGTATTGTTTTTTAATTTGCAGAGTAGCTGGGCCCAGAGCCCCTATTTTTATGATATAACAAAAAATCTAAATATCCCAAAATATCTCAAAAAAAAAAAAAATCCGCTGGACATATTGATTTAAAAGTTTTGTGCATTCAAATGATATATATCATATTAAGTCATCAAGAAGCCCAATAGTCATGAAAAAAGTTCACGTGTCCCACACTCAGTTTTTAAAGGAAAATCCTGCTTTTATCGTCTTAAGCGGAAAATAAAATAATTAAATCATGTATTGATTTTTTTTTTTTTTTTTATGTAGGGGCCACGGTTCCCTGAATCTTGTCTTGTAATAGAAAATCTGGAAATACCAAAATATCTCAATAAAAAAAAAAAAAAAAAAAAAAAAAAAAATTCACTGAGCACAAGTGTTGTGCATTTGATTTATCTATGAAATGAGGTATCATCGGTGGGACCTCGGGGCCCAAAGGGACAAATGTGACGCAAACTCAATTTTTTTTCAAAAGGAAACCATACTTTTAATTAATGTAATAGTGTTAAGAAGAAAAAAATATGTTTTAAATCGTGGATTGCTTACCTTAATTCTGTAGAGTAGGGCGCCCCGGGTCCCGATTCTTATGTTGTAAAAAGAAAACTGGAAATGTTAAATTTTCAGAAAAATAGCAATTTCGCTGAAAACACAATGACTATAAAACTGTCGTGTATTCACATGATCTATCAGATGAGGTATCATAGGAGGGCCACTAAGACCCCCAGGGTCCCACGTAACACAAACACATTTTTTTAAAGGAAACTATATATATATATTGCTTTTTACAGAATCGTATTAAGCGGAAAAAAATCTGATTTAATTCATGTTCTGATTTTTTTTTTTTTTTTTTTTTGAAGTGTAGGGGCCCCGATACTTATGTTGTAATAAAAAATCCGGAAATCCCAAAATATCTTAATACAGAAGCAATTTTGCTCAAAACCAATGCTTATAAAAGTGTCGAGTATCCAAATGGTCTATCAGATGAGGTATCATGGGTGAGCCCTTGGGGTCCCCACGTGACAAAATCTCTGTTTTTTCAAATGGCAACCATAATTTACAATAAACCATAACTTTACTGGAAACCCTACTTTGTCTTAATACAATACTGTGAAAAAAAAAGCATATTTTCTACTTGAAAAACCCCAACCTACCAACCTACTTACCTACATATCTACTAGAAAAAATGGAGTTTTTGTCATGAGGGGTCCCCCATATGTAACTTCATCTAATAGACCATTTAAATGCACGAGACTTTTGTAATCATTGTGTTCAGCGAAATTGCTTTTTATTGAGATATTTTCGGATTTCTAATTTATTTCCTTGCAACATAAGATTTGGGGGCCCGAAGCCACCTAGTCTAAAAAAAAAAAAAAAAAAAAAAAAAAAAAAAAGATTTCAGAAACCGGATTTTGCGTTATTTGGACACCCTTGGGCCCCGAGGTCCTACATATGAAATATTATATGATAGATCATTTAAATGAAGAATTCTTGAGTAATCATTGTGTTCAGCGAAATTTCTTTTTTATAGAGATATTTTAGGATTTGCAGATTTTTATTGCAGTATCACGATTTAGGAAAATAATATAATAATTTTTCCCTTTGAAAATATTGAGTTTCTGTCACATGGGTCCCTTGGTGGCAACTCGGGCCCATTAATGATACTTAATATAATAGATCATTTCAATACAAAAACCTTTTGTAATCTTTGGGCTCTGCGGAATTGCTTTTTTATTGAGAAACTTTGGGATATCCGGACTTTTTATTGCAACATAAAAATAGGGGATCCAAAGACCACTACTTTGCAAAAAAAAAAAAAAAAAAAAAAAAAAAAACAGAATTTAAAACAGAATTTAAAACAGAATTTTTTTTCGCTTAACACGTTTCTGTGAATGAAACGAATGGTTACCATTTGAAAAAATTGAGTTTGTGCGGAGCCTTCAGAGGCCCACTTGTGATACCTCCTGCGGTAGATCATTGAAATCCATGAAACTTTTAAAATCAATGTGTTCAAGGAATTTGCCTTCTTTTCGAGATATTTTGGTGTATCGAGACTTGTGAAACACCCTGTAAATATTTTACTCATTAAAGTGCTAATGAGATGTCTAGAAATTGAATATCTTTCAAATGTGTTTAATAGCTCTCATTTTTATATTACTAATATCATTTTTATTGCCCCACCACTGGCTGAGAAATTCTGCTCCCATGGAAGTCACTTCCTCTCAGGCCTAGGACCCTAGCTCAGTCAGTTGAACTTAACCCTTAACAAAAACACCCTCATTTTAATAACTAAACCTAATTATTTATTAACGAATTACAAATTAAAAATCTACTATTCTACTGGCTTTTGATAAATATTTATTGGGTTATTTGAATTTGATACAATAATAATTAGTATAATAATAAATTGTCAGGTATAGCAAAGAAAACGAAAATTTAAACGTGTGTTAAATTTGCTTAAAAGGTGTTCATTTTAGTAGTAAAATGGGCCTATAAACTCTTCAAAGATAACATGATTAATACATTAATGGATGAATTAATGGATTATTAATTTATTCATTTTAATAGTGTTTTCCTGTTTTATCACCGATATTTTTTTGCACTTTAATATATATATATATATATATATATATATATATATATATATATATATATATATATATATATATATATATATATATATTTAAATTATCGATTAATCACAAAAAATTTATTAAATATATTTTTAAAGGAAATAATAAATTTGAGTTTTTACTTTATAATTTCGTGCATATCTGAATTCGGTTGATATATTAACCCTTTTTCGAAAATTGTATTACTTGCTTTGCAGCTGAAGAACTTAACTTTTATCTAAAAGTAATATAAAAAATTTTGATAGACTAAAGTAATAAGGCTCGGATGTACCCGAATTTCCTTCATATAATCCGCATATTGTACGTTATTTTATGATTATTATGATTATTATTATTATTATTTTGGTAATACGGTTCAGTGTCGCGTATTAACTGCATTTTTTTTTTTTTTTTTTTTTTTTTTTTTTTTGTCAGCCTACTAAAAATAGAAATAATAAGTTTTCTTTGTGTTTTTATATAGAAATATAAAGTTTATATAATCTGCATTGATGATGCATATTCGATTTTTTAGTTTGAAGATTTCTTCATCGTTTCCAATAATAAAAGCTTGTTAGCGTCCATGAAGCCCAAACAATATTGAAACAAAGAATAAATTCTGTAAAGTTAGAGATACTAAATTTATATATACTTTACTTACAAATACATTTTAGTAAATTCATTAAATTCTTTTTTTTTTTCTCATGCATATTGAGTTTAATGTATTCTCAATTTCACAAATATTTGAAATTTATTCTTATTGGTTTTTTTAAATGCCTTAGTTTCAAATTTTCAACACTTTATATGCGTAATTTGTTTTTAAAAATAAGCATAGTAATTATAACAAGTATTGTTATTACCATATGTAATATATGATTATTGTTTAACTAGACCGTTTTATGTATTTCCATAAGATATTAGTTCTTCACAGAGCCGACAAGAAAAAGGCATATTACTCCCATGTTCCTGTATACCATATGAGTTTCTTTTTAGAGAGAATTTTCATTTATGGATTACACACTGCTGCAGTTTATATGAAAGTTTTCCATATAAATAGCATGAATTTTTTATCAACGATTTATATGCTTCTAGAAAATTAGGCTGGATATTAGGGCATTTAGTTTACAAATTTAAAATCAAGTAATTAAGCCATTAAATGTAAATCATACAGAATTAGTTAGTTTGTTCCTTATACAAAAATTTTTCATCAGTAAGTAAAACAATATTTTTCCTGAACACTAAATGTAACGTTATGTAACACACAGGTTTGTAATTTGAAACAAATGTTTTTATTTTCAAACAGCGTAAAATATGGAGTTGCAAATAATCAACTTAAAGACCGAAATTATTTTTTTGTCTGACATTGAATTTATGTGCTGAAAAACACTAATTAGATGAGAATATTTTTGACGAATAATATAAAAAATAACGAATGCAAATATTTTTTTTAAAAACCACAACTTCTTTTAATATTTAATGATAATAAGATTAAAAAAGAAAAAAAGGATGAATAAATAAATAATAATAATAAACACGATTCACGCACCAAAAAATTCAATTTATGGTGTCGTTAATACGTAAAATAGAAATGCATTTTCTAATGTAATTATAAAAAAAAAGTACAAATATTCGTAAAATATAAGTGTTTTCTCTGTGGTTATTTTTTCTCATGGTGATTCGGGTTTCTTCATTCAATTTACCTTTATTTTAAAAGGTTAATAAATTTATGTTTCCAATTTCTGCATTATTTGTTATTAAAAGAAGTAAAAAATATAACACGATACACTGTTTCAAAAACTCAGTTTCTAAATAAAAATTCCTTAACTTATTTTTATTCATTTTTTTAAACACTTAGTTCTAAAAAAACTAGAATATCTTCAGCCTTTCTTTATTTCTTTTTCTTTATGCATTAAAACGTTTATTTTATTTTATTGCGTAATCAAAATAAGTTCTTTAATTCATTCCTAAATTGTTTGAAAATACATTAAAATGGTGTTTCTCAATACAGAATAAAAGAAGAGACGGTTATTTTCCCTCTTCTTTTCTAATCTTTAAAAATTTTCTTTTTTTAAAAAAGAAAAAAAAAATTGGATCTCGTTTAATTCCAGCTGCGCCAGAGCATTTTGTCTGAACTCATTTCGTAGTCAACAGCTCTTTAATTTCAGCCGCTCACCATTAATCGAATAAGAGAATTTTAAGTTGAAAGAAGAAAACGCATAGATTTCTTGCTTTTAGCTTAATGTCTAAGTATGAGAATTTTGATCTTGAAGTGAAAAGGATGTTAGAAGTTTCTATTCTGACTCTTTAATTTTCTGACTTAAAACAGCAAAGTTTTGCATCACAGGAGTGTACTGCAATCTTAATAAATGCTTCTATTAAAAAAGAAAATACTTTTTGTAATGGAAACATCCCTGGTAAGGAAAAATTAATTCCCGAACGCTAAAATAGTTTCACTGGCAGTATGCCAGGGGCCTATGCCACCTTACATTAAGCTTTAGAAATAAAGCGGTAGCAGAGTCAACGTGTAAAAAATGGAATAGTAGAAAGAAGAACGCCCTGTATCTTTGAATAGCGTATACTAAGCATAAAAATAACTTTCCTCAAAATTACATTTGATAGAATGATTTATAAGTAATGCTAAAGAAATTGGATGTTCTTAGAAGGTTTTAAAATAAATCAGGCTTTCATTTTATTTATTTATTTTTTTTTTTTTTGAAAGATTTGTAAAATTTGCTTTCATATTTTAGGAAAAGAGATGAAATTGATTTTTTAGAGCTATAGTGTATTTACTTGAGACAGTCTTAATACATAAACATAATTTTCATATATCCCGTGTAAATAAATGTTGTGCATTTACGGAGGATTTTCATAACTTATTTTTAGTGCGAGAGGTGAATTGAAGCAATTTTCATAATTTCCCCCAAAAATTTGTTAAGATAATCAATTAAGGATAAAGTGAACTATTATTGCGAACGTTAAATATTAATCATTTTAATACTCGTATGTTTTAGATGTAGTTTTTATCTGTTAGTATGTTGCTATACTTTGTGTTTATGGAAAAAAGAATATTTTCCGAGAAAAAAGAAAAATTCCTCAGTAAAAACAACACTATTTTTTACCAATTAAATATTTAATAAATTCTTAACTTTAGCTTGCACGTTTTTATTTTCATACACATTTTGCCATTTAAAAAAACAAAAATAGAAAAGCATTTGTATTATGCAGAAACACAATAATTACATTTGTGCACATTATCTAATTAAAATTAAAAAAATATAAATACTTTGGCAAAGTTTTTATCAGGTAAACATTACATATAAAAAGAGTATAATTCCTAATTTCTGATGTTTATTATATTGTCCAAAATATATGATGGCTAGTTGAACACTGTTAATTTGTTACCATTTACTATAAAATATATTTGTACAATTTTAACAGATATATTAAAAATATATATTCAATAAGAATATTTTCAGGACAATAACATATGAGCCTGATTTACACAGACACAAAATGTGTACCAGATATTTCTAAACTGCCTTTTTTTTTAAAATAAAGAATTGAAAAAAAGTTTCGAGTCAAGTTGGTACGAACAGAACAGCAGGGTTTAATTATTGCAGTAATTTATATAGTATTAAAAAGACAGAAAAGAAATTATCTGTGTTTTACAATTTTATTTTTCCTCAATATATATACATACATAATATATATATATATATATACATACATATAAAATAGGTCAAAGTCAATTAAGATTTCAATGATGAGAACATTAACCAAATTTAGCGATTGAAGGTAAAAGCTATAGTTGGTGTTCATCAAAATTAGAACATTCAAAGATTCAGAGAAAAAAGTTCAAACCGTTCAGAAATTAGAGAAAAAAGGAAAAAACATTTTTACGATTTTATCCATTGATTTTCTGTTTCATTATCTAAAATTATTCTTTCATTTCAATCGTATGCGTATCTTAGCAACGGATATTACACTATTTATTTTTTATTTATCCAATTCATTCATTAAAAGAAGATTTTTTTTTTCCTTTAGTTTATTATATGTATTCAAATCAAATGGTAAAATAGCAGAAAAAATTAAATATATTAAATTTTAAATAAAAAAATATATATTTATAACACTTGTAATTTTTACAATATAACAATTTTTTAATTTTCATTTATTGAATTAACTCCTTCGAAAGGGATTTTATTTTTTAGCTTATTGCATTTATCGAAAAAAAATGGTTATAAAATACAAAGAATTAAGCTTATTAAAATTTAAGTTTAATTAAAATTATTTTTACTTTTGCTTATTTAATTTTTTTTAAAGAAAATATCTTTTTTTTTTTTACTTTCTCTTACCCATAAGGTAGCGAAAGTATTGTTTTTGGGTGAAATTTTCGAACGCGAGATTTTGTTATATTTACACGTTTTGAGGTCCCCTGAGTACGAAAATCATGTTTTTAGCAAATGGTCTGTGTGTATGTGTATGGGTGGGTGTGTCTGTTATCAGCATATCTCATAAACAAATTATGGCAGAAAGTTCAAACTTGGTATTCTAAATGTGTATCATATAGGAATGCTACAGTAAGCTTTTCGTTAAGATCAATTAAATGGTTCGTGTACAGGGACAATCAAGAGAATTCTAATACATGACGTCTATGGGGGAAATTGCAGGTAAGTAGGGTTTAACGTCTACAGACTGCACTAAACCAAAGGAAACGAATATATATTTTTTGTAATAGAGATAGTTAACTGAGAAAAAAAAATTGTGTATGTAGGAGCCTCGCCTTCCCCCCCCCCTGGAGGGGAGTCCCCCCAAGAAGGGAGTAAATTTTCATGATGGATATCTTTCAAAAGAGCTCGCCAATACCTTTAAAACGAATGGTTGAACCATCGATCTGCGATAATTTAAAACAAAGTTATCGATATTTTTTTACTTTTAACAAAAAAAACTTGAGATGTTTTTCTTTTTTCTTTTTAATATTGAGAATAAAATGGACTTTTTTTTTTATATTTGGTGTTATACTACTTTTCTAATATGGAAATCATCTGCATTATCATAAAAGTTAATTTTTTAAAACAATAATTTTAATAAATTATTTTTTAAAAACAGAATTAAATTCTATATAAATGTAAGTGCATTAATGAAACGGGGGGTTGAGCAGAACCAATTATCATTATTCACCTCTTCAGAAGCCTAATATGAATTGTTTAACACAGGTTTACGTAACAGTACTCGTTATCTTACATTTAATCTACAACCTGTATTTATAGTATTAAATTTCAGGGTAAGAGAAAGTCGTGTGAGTGACACACCAGATTATTTCTTTTATTTATTATATTGTTCGGAATCATGTGGTAATATAGTGTAAAGAGCAAGGGCTGTAAAATACATGGTTAAAAAACTAGAATATTTAATAGATGATGAGATACAGTCATCTTTAAAATCGTAATTCTTGAATAATAGCAGCTAACCTGTCGTCAATAAATACCCAAATTGAAGTTCCAGAGAATGATCTTTCTGCAGGCAGCGGTAACCTGGACCCGACGCGGTGCTGTCAGGCAGCGGATACCCGATGTTTTAGAGTGATTTCAGTGTAATTGCTTTTTAGTTTTCATTTAACAAAATCGTTTAAAAAAAATAGTGATTCAATTCGTTTGAAAATTCATTTAAATATAGCAGTGACCAACGAAGCGGGCGTAGCCTGCTAGTTAGAACAATAAAAAAATACAATAAGCATATAAATAAGTTATGCGTAAGAACTTAATATTTTAAAATAATATAACATATTTTATAACAGGTTATAGTTAAAAAGATCATTTGATTTATGAGTGAGCTAATTTTATTTTTGATCGCATACTTTTTACTCTAAAGTTTAGAAATATATCTTGAAATATAAAGAAGTTTTAATGGCGAATTTTATATATCTACAACTGTCACGTAATATAAAAATATTTCATTTATTGTAACAATCAATCGATCATGTTTTCATCGACCATGTTGGTCATGGAACGACGGATATTCCTACACTCGACCGACCGGTTTTTAACCATGTGATACACTAATTGCAGACATAATCTCAATTCATCCAATGGCAAAACAAAAACGGCAAGAACGTTAATGGTTACCTTATATTTAAAAGCACAAGCAGAAAAAAATTCGCTTTAATTAAAATTTTTCATGACGTTTTTATGTGGGTGACATTTTACATAGGTCTATAAAATCGCACTTTTCTTTTTTTTTTTTTTTTACACTGCTTTGGGTGTCCCTAATGTGATCTGATGAGCTGAATTCAGAAGTGCTTGTCTTTTCTTACTCTCACGTCAGGGTTTTTCACAAAGTAAGGATGAAGATAGGGAAAATGACACAGAGCCAATAACAGGCCTGTCCAACCCAAAACATTTGGTGGGTCGCATTGGAAATCTATTTTATTCATTCGGGCCGCACCGTATGTACAGTCATAAAAAAATATAACCCCCCCCCCTCCTTTACCGACTAATTTCGCCGTAAATTAGTGTAGAGACATGCGGTTGGTGCCGATCGATCGGTAATAAGGCCTAGTTTAGAACATTTTAGTTAGATTTTGCTTACGGAGTGTCTACATTTTAAAACTGGCATCAATTTAAATTTTTTTCAAAGGTAACCCCCAATTTCAACAAGATTTTTGGATTAATTGGATCAAATCAGCCCTGATAATGCTATAGTTTATATGTTTCTCTCAATTTTTTGCAGAGTTATAATTTGTTAAAATATGGAGATGCTAATGTTAAATTAATGTAATAAACATTAATTCATGTATTCCCAAAAAATTAATATATTAAAATTTATTTTATTTTTTACGTTAGAATGATGTAACCCAAATATATTCCATGCATATTTTTGATTAAAAAGCATTTTTTGAATTATGAAAATTATTAATAAAGTCATATTTCTAAAAATTATGAGTTATGAATTACATTAATTTTTGCACGAATAGAATTGGCATCATCAAAAATATGGGTTTCTAAATTTACAGTTCATTCCTATTATTATTTTCCAAATTATAGTGATATTTCAATTTTTATTGCTCTTAGAGGGCTGAAACTTGTTATCATGTGTGTCATATATTATTTTGCTTGCACATGATTTAAAATAGTTTATTCGAGTAAGTTTATGCGTACACATAATTTCTTAATTAACATTACTTTAGTTTATATTTAAAATTGTTATACTTTTTGATTATTATCTGAATGGATATAATACTTTTCAGTGTGATATCTTAATTTATTTATTTATTTTTTAATATAGAGATTTACCCCTGATCAATTCTTGTAACTCTATGAAGACTCGATACAAAGAATATAAACTATACCTTTTTCCGAACAACCTTAACTTCAGAAATTCGAATATGTAGTCAAAAATGGGTGTTACTATTAGGGGAAAAAAAGTTCGTACAAGTTTTAATATGTAGAGGACAGACTAAACAAAATTTAGCAATTGAATTAAAAACTAGATGTTATTACCAATCATTAGGCATCAGCTACTGGTTTCAACGATAATTTATGGCGAAATTAGTCGGGGAAGGAAATTATTATTATTTTATGACTATAAATAGGCCTATTTCCATATATGTTTGTGACTATATAAGTCATCTATGTATTTGTATATATTTTTTTTCGGAAAAGGTCAGGGCGAAAATTCGGAGTAGAAATTTATGACTATATATTACGACTATAACAAAAAGAATGAATAATGAATCTAATAATATTTCATTACAACAGTTCTTTAGCTACCATAATCGTTGAAAGGTGTTTTCACTTCGAAAAGGTAGAATGTATTTATTGATTTTTTATCCGTTAACTAAAGCTGTCAAACTTTAAATTGTTAGTCTCCTTGCGGCCCGCAAGAAACTACGCAGTGGGCCGCATCTGGCCTTTAACAAATTCGAAACTCTTTATATATAAAATACATTGAATAGTCTATTATTTACTCTTTACATTGGGAATGTATTTCTTTATTTCGAAGCTCCGTTTGGAGCTTTTTTTCTTGTGCATTGCTTAGGAGCCTCGAGAGGGAAGGATTCTCTATGCAGCACCCTACAGTAATCTACTGATATGTTAACACTCCATTGTTCTAGATACCTCCTCTACATTTCTTTCATGTCTTGATGAAATAGCTCTCCTTCTTCATCACTCACATCAGCTAGATTTCCCAGGAAATAACTTAGATAGGAGTTCAAAAAGGGGAGTTTTAAGCTAAAAGAATCCCATTCTTTACCAAACCTGTACGTGATGGAAATTTTGAATATTTTTTTCCGTATTCATCATCCAAAAATATACCAGAAACACACACCATCTTGATGGAAAAAAAAATCATCACAGACCTGTGTTATCAAAAGTTTCATATTTTAGAGTTTGATATATATATATATATATATATATATATTAAACAAGGGAAGTATTTATTCTTGCTATATCTGTAAGACTACTTTTTCTAATTTTTATGATATCGTCAATAACTTCAAACTGGCGATACAGACATTCTAATATATAGATTGTTTCACGTAATTTTAGTTATATCAGACTGAAAGTTATTTGATTGCATCCAGACAGTTTCTACCTCGATGTAAAATATATAACATTATTTAGTTGACTGTAGCATTATTTTAAGTTAATGTTAATGCAAGTGAATGTAAATTTTATAATTATTTTGTTTTCTTTTCGATAAAAATATGCATTAATTAGAATAACATCAAAATATATTATTATATTTGTAGATATAAGTTTTTATTAATTTATTAGTTAATTAAATTATGTATCTTAAAACTTTTAGTATTCCCTCAGTTCACAAGAATGTAAGCAAAACTAGAATTTACTACAAAATTTTTCGTTTCGATTTCAGAAATATAAAAAAGCTTTCTTTGACACAAATTTTCTGTTCTAAGATTATGTGTTTATTATTTATTTTTATGTAATATTACTTCTAACAGTAATTTATGTATAAGTATTATATAGGTACTACTTCTAAAGGTATTAATAAGTATATACATTTACTGTATAAGTATTATATTGCTACCATTTATTTGGAGTTTCGTGCTGACATAAAAGTAAGAAAAATAATGAATTGTCTTGTCTATAATTAAAAAGCATCGACTTTTGAAAATGTTTTTTGCTGTACTTCAAATTTTAATAAGTAATCTCACTTTTTAAGGTAATCAAACAAGTGGGGAAAAAATCATAAAAGGTCTACACTTGACGAAAGTTTATAATAATGATACAAATGATAATAATAATAATAATAATAGAAATAATGTTCATATAATAATAAAAGAAATATAAGTGAATTTTGTGGTAATTAAGAATATAATCAAGAAATACTGAATTTTTTCAATGTTTTAATATTCAATCTTTCCGAATACCAATGTAGATGTGGCTCAGTTTTTCTGTAAATTAATCTATAGTTAAGTTTTCTGAACTAGGTTGTTTAAAAGAGATTTCTAAGATACTTAGATAGACTTCTTCGTGAGAGAAATTATTTGCAATTTGACTAAATGAACACATTTCTTTGGACCAAACTGCTTTCTGTATTTCGACTTAACATAATTTGCTATTTTACCATTTGACAATTTCCTTCATTGGTTTTACATTAGTCCTTATTTAACCTTTCGCAAATCCGCTAAATTAGATATCCAGTCCCATAAGACAATTCTCAAAGGTAAATAGACTCTTTTTTTTTTTTTTTTTTTTTTTTTTTAGGCTTACAGACTTCCAGCTGCGTTATCAAGATTATTCGGAAGCCTCATCTAACCTCAGAAAACAGCTGTTGTTTTCCCCGAGGATGCAAACTACTCGAAGCGTTTGTACCTGGATTGTATATTAGGGATTTCTTAGAGGTAGACACGAACATTGCTTCTCATGATTGATGGAAGTGAAAAGACTGCTAAGCAGAAGTAACAGTGAAGATGTGAAGTAATATATTTTGTCATTTTATGCTACTCCTATTATTACTTAAAGTTCCGTTAAATAAAAGATGCAGTATTCTATCATAAACGCTGAATAAAATAGGAAAGGAAAATAGAAAAAAAGTGGGAGCTGTAAACCTATGATTGATGCGGTAAAAAGTTTTAAGAGATAAATATGTGCTATGAAAGTGTTTGCTACTATACATAAAAAATAAATTTTGAAAAAAATTAAGCTGTTCTTTTGCGATTTTTAAAATAAATTTCAAATTACACGAAAAGTTCTTCCAATAATGACATTTTTATGGAGTAACTACATTATACTGTAAATACATAATATAATAATAATTATTATTATTGTTTTTATTTTATTTATTTATTATTATTACTATTATTATTATTATTATTTATTTTATTTTATTTTATTTATTTATTTATTTTCTCTCTCTAATGTTGCAAATTTATTGAATAAGGTTTAGCATACTATATTTTCTAAATTATAAAATATCTTACATCATAAAAATCTTGTTCCATACAAGACAGTGTTTTCTGTACATTCATTTATTTAGAAAACCTTTTCATCTCCAGTACAAATATTGAACTAAAGGAGACCCTTCATTCATTTTATACTGAGATTTATTTATTTAAACTTTCAGAAAAAGTAATTAATTATATCTTTATATTGCTTTGCATGTTTTTTCTGAGTCATGTCGTTTTTAGATTCCGTGACTCAATAATTTTCAAAAATATTTGTTAATATATAAATAAACGTTTTGGCTCAAAAAAAAAAAAAAAAAAAAAAAAAAAGGGGATTTTTACTAGAATATATTTCACATTCTGAAATAGTTGCATATATAGGAAATAATTGCAAATCATTTGAATGTTTTAATTATAAGAAATGTTACAATTCTTTTTTAAAACAAAGAATCGGTAGCTTCTAGAACCTAAGTCATTAGAAATAAAATAGATTATACAGAAAAAAAAAATCTTTAAAGAATCTTTTCTACTTGAAGCTTAGAGTTTGGTGAAACTCTAAATAATTTACATTTTAGGATTTCTAAACTATTGCATATCTGTGCTGAAAGAAAACTGAATGTCAGTCCTTAAAAGCTTACTAACATAAGTGAATACCTTAAGGAAAGAGATATTTTAATCCTGAATTAAAACATAACTACAATTTTATTTCCTGAAATTGATACATATACAGGATGGTTATAATTAAACTTCTCCTATAAACAGCATCCTAAACCTCAAACGGGTGAACGGAATGCAACGAAATTTGGTATATAGACTATACACGAGATGCGCTCTCGAAATTTCGAAAAAAAAAAAAAAAAAGTTAGTTCCAAAACATCCACCAGAGGGCGCCTTTTCCGGAAAAAACATTAAATTTAACACAATAAACGACCAAAACGGAATACAGAAACAAAATTAACATTTATTGACTAGTTTCTGATCACCTTGAAAAAGTGTGGTGTATCGTGGAGGTGTTGCGATGTTGAATGACTTAAAGAACTCCATAACGCTTCATGTACAAAGCATCACAAATGATCAGTTACGATCTGCTGTTGAACACATTGTCGATTGACTTGAAATTTTACAAGCGAATGAGGGTGGTCACTTGGACCTTTCTCTACATCGTCCTGGACACGATTAACAACTGCTTCTCTTGTGCAATTTCGTCCTAGTCTGTTCTTTTTTCTGCAAACTGAAATTTTTTTTTTCCCCTGAAACAGCGTACTGCTACCGCCGCTGGAAGCCGAAACTAATGTTATTCTACGGGAAATTTTTCTTTACAAATAACTTATTAACTAATGCATATTTTTAAATTCTGTTTTCACATTCTGAAAATTCCCAGCTGTTAAATTGACGGACCTTTTTAAAAAATTATTTTTTTTTTATTTTTTATATTTTATTTTGAAGCTGCAAAATACGAATTTTGAATAGGGGAATTTTTTTCATTTTGTAATATCGAAATAAATATTAAAAAAAAAAAAAAAAAAATACATTTTTAAAAAAGGTCCGTCAATTTAACAGTTGGGAATTTTCTGAATGTGAAAACAGAATTTAAAAATATGCATTAGTTAATAAGTTATTTGCAAAGAAAATTTCCCCATAGAATAACACTGGCTCGGGCTTCCGGCGACGGTAAGTGAAGAGGACCGTTAATGCGGTTCGATGACAAGGTGATTGGAAACTAGTCAATAAATATTAATACTGTTTCTGTAATCCGCTTTGATCGTTTATTGTGTTAAATTTAATCTTTTTCCGGAAAAGGCGCCTTCTGATGGACATTTTGGAACTTTTTTTTTTTTTTTTTTTTTTTTTTTCCGTGTATAGTCTATATACCATATCGCGTTGCAATCCGTTCACCCGTTTGCGCTGTAGGATGCTGTTTATAGGGGAAATTTAATTATAACCACCCTGTATATGTCATCAATGTGTCAATAAATTATTTATTTAAAAAAAATATTACAGTATTTCTTTATAACGAAATATCAGCTAATTACCCAAATCGTAATAAGTAGATTATTTTGAACGAAGAAAAAAAGTTCTTTAAGAGATAGTATTCTGTTTCTACCATGAAGTTTGAATCCCTTCTAAATAAATTCCATTTTAGATTTTTTTTTCCATATACATACGTGTAGTAAAACAGTCTGTTTGCCAATACTTAAACAGTATATGACATTATTATTATTTATTTGTTTTTTTAAACAAACTTTTTTTTTTACTGTTATATGGTGTTATTTTGTAGAACTTTTCGTTATGTCTACGTGAAAAAATACGGCTTAAATTAAAATATTAGAAGGCTTCATTTCGTGATATTAAAGCGGCAAAAAAAAATTAATGCAGTAATTGAAAGTGTTAAAAATTAAGTATAGTATTTTTTTTAAAACAATCAAACATTTAATTTTAATAAACAGTTGTAAGTCGTTAATACTTTTTTAATGGTCTTCGGCAAACTCCACGTCAGATTTTAAACAATTAAAACTCTGAAAAAGGGATAAATTATTATTTTGTTGTTGTTGTTATTTATGAAACATTAACTTTGTTGTTAAAATTTTAACTGTTAAAATTTAACGAAATTAGCTTTTTATTATAGTTATGAAATATAAAATAAACAGCTATTAAACTTAAAAAAATTATAATTTTACAAAAAACTATTAATTTCTATCGGAAAAAAAATAGATCGTTTATTAATTGCGCTTATATCTTTTTATTAACTTAGATACATCAAATATATTTGATCTAAAAGAATAAAGATTTTTCAAGATCATTAAAATGTATTGATTGATAATAAAATCTCAAGAATTAAAAAGAAAAAAAGAGAGAGATAAAATATATATCCAAATTATTGAAAACTTCCATTTCATATAATTTAAATACTTAATTTTTATTTCGAATTTATTTTCCTTTCTTTTTATTTTTTGTTTCTTTTCGAAACATTTCCACACTCTGTTTATTCGGCATAAGAATTCTTAATCGTCTAAATTGACAAGCAAAATGATAAACTTTTCCTGGAGGGGCAATAAAGGTTGCGTGCATCATTTTGTGGATAATGAAACACACCAAATAGGCCGAAAACCACTTTTCTACTCTTTAATCAATTTTCCTCTATCAAACTGATAATTATGTGTTTGCGTGCTACTGCTAATGAAATCTCTAAACAGTTTAGTTGTTATACAATTACACTGTCCAATGTTCTGATGCAAATGAGCCAGACTGCCGATAATTAGTAAGGTAGGAAGCAGGTTCATGGTATTGGAATAGAAGGGAGAAAATCGCGAACGGGCAAGATATCGTGCATCAAACTTTACCCTCTCTTTATTTCTAACATTCACTATTTTAAAACTAAGCACATTCTTTTAGAGAACACGAAAGGCAGATTTGTTTAAATTTCCACAAATTTTCTTTCGAGGTGTATTTAGCTAAAGTAAAAGTAAAAGAAACTCAATTAATTGTTTTACAAATTCTTTAGAGAAAATTGTATATTTTTATAATATCGACATACTGATATGTAAATTCACTTTAAATTCTATTTTTAAAGTTATGTTCTTGTGAAAAGATATTTTATAAAAGGATTAGAAAATTCAATTATTGAAATTGTATAGAGATAAATATTTTATTTTGGGCTCTATTTTTATTTAAGGAAATAATGTAATTGAAATATAATAATAATAATAAATAAAGTGTATATATAAATATTCAAGCTGAATATTTAATGCCGATTTATAAATCTTAGGCAATGCCTTTTATTACATATTGTTATATTTTTGAGTAAGGTAGTTTTTTTTATCTTAAGCAAGAAATATATTTTGATTTATAAAACTAATAATATTTATTTGATATTGTATTTATATTTTATTTTTTCTAAAAAAATATTATGTAATATAAAATCGATAATTTGTATAAATTATGTTAACTTTTTAAAGTTCTTATCAAAAATACTTTTAGACAATCGTGCTGTTATTTATGAATTTGTTGTGTCAAATTTTGTGGAAGTATCTGAATAAAGATGGAAATTTTTTCAAAATTTTTCCATAAAAAATTTTTCCATATAAAAACATATATTTTATAACATCTACAAATCTTATTTGGGTATTTCTAATGTAGTTAGACTTGTGATAATCGATAAATTAGTAAAATTTCTCTATATAAAATTAAATTTTAAATTATCTTCTATCTTTTAATTTACAGCCGAGAGCCGAGAATAGTAAAGATGTAATAAGTAAAGATGTAGTTTCAAATGTATGAAAATCTTAACAATAATTACAAGGATTAAAATACTCTTTACGATATTCAACTCTTTACTTAAACACGGTATTACATTTGAATTACGGTATTTATATTACGTTTGCATAAATTAAGATTAATAAAACAGTAAAAATTTATCCTATAAGAAAATTAGTGATTATTTAAGAATAGGTTTCCATATATATATTTTAAGAAACATATTTCTATGTAACTAGTACTTTTATTATTATTATTATTATTATTTTCTCTTACCCATAAGGTAGAGAAAGTATTGTTTTGGGGTCAAATTTTCGAATGCGTGATTTTGTTATATTTAAACGTTTTGAGGTACTCTGAATACGAAAATCATGTTTTTAGCAAATGGTCTGTGTGTCTGTCTGTTATCAGCATATCTCAAAAACAAATTATGGCAGAAAGTTCAAACTTGGTGTTCTAAATGTGTATCATATAGGGATGTTACAGTAAGCTTTTCGTTAAGATCAAGCAAATGGTTCGTGTACAGGGACAATCAAGAGAATTCTAATACATTACGTCTATTGGTGAAATTGCAGGTAAGTAGAGTTTAACGCTATAGACTGCACTAAACCAAATGAAACGAATATATATTTTTTGTAATAGAGATAGTTAACTAAGAAAAAAAAATGTATATCTAGGAACCTCGCCTCCCCCCCCCTGGGGAGAAGTCCCCCCTCGAGGGGAGTAGATTTTCATGATGGGTATCTTTCAAAAGAGCTCGCCAATACCTTTAAAACGAATGGTTGAACCATTAATCTGCGATAATTTAAATTAATGCTATCGATTTTTTTTTACATTTAACTTTTTTTTACTTTTACTTCTTTTACTTTTTTTAAAACTTAGAAAAAAAAATCGTTTTTTTTTTTTTTTTTTTTTTTTTTAAATATTGAGAATAAAATGGATTTTTTTTTTTTTTTTATATTTGGTGCTATACTATTTCTCTAATATGGAAATCGTCTACATTATCATAAAAGATAATTTTTTTATATAATAATTTTAATAAATTATTTTTTAAAAACAGAATTATTTTTTAATAACCGAATTAAATTCTATATAAATGTAGGTGCATTAATGAAACGGGGGGTTGAGGGGGGCGGTAGCCTCCCTCACTCAGAACTAATTATCATATAAAACTCTCCCGAAGCCTAATTTGAATTGTTTAACATAGGTTTACTTAACATCGTTATCTTACCTCTTAATCTCCAACCTGTATTTATAATATTAAATTTCAGGGTAAGAGAAAGTCGTGTGAGTGACACACCAGATTAATTATACTGAGTAATGTAACCCCTTGTGTCGCATAATTTAAAGTAACGAGTCAAGAGTGCTTTAATATATATATATATATATATATATATATATATATATATTTACTATAAGTATGAAATTCAGGAATAATAATACTGTTTTTAGTATTTTAATGACAATTTTCAATAACTATTTTATATAAATTCTAAAAAGATAAAATATTAATCGTAAAAAGCATTAATATATGTACCTATAAAAGTTATAAAAAAAAAGTATTTAAATAAATAATGTAATATATTACTTGAATATTTTAATGAAATTCATATAGTATTACTTTATTTTGTGGGAAAATTGGCTTTATTAAACAGAAACTATTCAATCAGAAAATTTAAAAGATAATAATCTTTTATCCCTGTGTTAAATATACGCTATTAAATTATATCATATCATGGTTATAAATTTATGTAAGTCAAAAACTTTTCCTGAAACTTTTTTCAAGTAAAAAACAATGAAATTAATAAATATTTAAGAATGGGATGTTTATAATAAAGAATCACCAATGCACATAAACCATAGTTGGCAAACGGGCAAATAAATAGATATTAAAAAAATGAATGTGTGTTTCTACAAAAGAAACTTCATCGATTGATTTCATGGGATGGGAGAGGCTTTTATTATTATTTTTTTTTCCGTTTGTCGCGGAAGAGGACGTTGTCATCTAAAGCAATCTTCCAAATTTATTTGAATAATAAAACGCAAAATGACGTCGTCACCATAACGATATTCAATAACAGCTTGCTTGTGCACAGCAGCGATAAAGGGATGCTCTGCAACTACTCATTATTGCAGACGTTTCGAGATATAAAGGGGGGGTAGGTAAGAATTGACTTTTTCTCTTACATTTTCTGTTCCTTAGATAACACACCGAGAATAGATATATTGAATCACGTGATACTTAAAATTCGCGTAAGTCCAATTTTATATATTCGCCTGTTTGGTGTTTGTAGTTTGGTGTACTATATTTGGTATTTGGAGATATAATCTACGTCCATATCTTTTATGTGTTAAAAAGTTTTACTTTGCCTCTAACCAATAAAAAGAAAAAAATGAAGAAGAATACTTTGATATTTTATATAATAAATATATATATATATATTTTTTGGATGTTGTTATAATGATATATTTTTAATAGTATTTTACGTACCTGTAGTTAGGAAAACAGAAATATTTTAGAAATATTTTAACAGCCATATTTTCAAATATGTTTATAAATTTATAAACCTTCGGCATAAAAATGAAAATTCACAAGACTGTTTTATATACATCAAGAATAAAGTTTTTAATGGGATGTTAAAATAGTTAGATTTTTAAAGTAGTTACAAGGCCTACAATTTGAAACACATTTATAATTTTTGCGGTTTGCCATCTGTTTGAAAGGAGATATCTTGTGCTTTCAGATTTATTAAATATATCATGTTTAATATGATTTAAAAAGCTAATAAATCGAAAATGATTAAAATATAACTAAATTCAAATATGTTTGAACCTTTAATATAGGTATTATATTTTTCTATTTTAAGTAATTAACACCATATTTTGGGTAAAATATTTTCTTTTTTCACTTAGCATCTTTACAACAGAAATGAACATTTCAGTCTTATTATTTAGTAATTTTTACTTTATAAAAACTGTTAATAAAGTTACAGGTTTGTGAGCATTTAGAATGCTTAAAAATCAAGCTTTGTATACTGACACAAGATAATATATAAGATGAAATTATTTCTATTCTCTATAAAAGTAAAATATATTTTTTTGAAATAGTAACTATTTTCTTTATTTAAAAGGTTTAAGATATAAAATTAATTGTAGTGGAGTTTATTTCTTTGTTCTTTTTTTTTTTTTTTTTTTTTTTTTTTTGGGGGGGGGGGGGGGCGACTTTTTATATTTCTTCTCAAAGTTTGGGTTTCAATTAAAGTTTCCTTATAAGCAAATACGGCATAAACTTTGACGCTTTATGTAACCTTCTCTACACAAATAAAATATTGCAGTTTTTAAATGAAATGTAATACCTATTTATATAGAAAATAAAAAATTGATTTCTAAATTTTTATATCTCAATTCTGAATTTATCTTTTAAAAAGTATGGCACTGGTTACTCAACAGTAGTATAATAGCCAGAAATAAATACAAATGTTTTTCATTCAAAAACAAAATGCACAAATAACTGGTATAAAAGTAAAATTTTTAATTTAGAAAAAAAGTGAAATATGATTGTAAACACTTTTTTCCTATAAATATTTAATGCTCAAGGTGATTTTTCTTTCTATTTTATCATGTAAAACGGCGGTTTTATTCATTAATTTACATAATTTCACATCATTAAACTTTAACAGTGTATGGAAAAAAACATGCGCTTTTTATTTATATCATTCTTATAAATTACTGTTTTCTAAAAAATTGCTGTATAATTAATTTTAAGTTTAAAATAGTTTTTTTTATAAATCTTCTTGTCAATGCCTTTTATTCTACATAAAAAAAAAAAAAATAAATAATAACAAATGCTTTTATCATAATAAACACACTAGATTATGCTTCATTCTTTTTAATAAGTTTAAATTTATTTTTCGCAAGTATTAATTAATGAATTCTGACAAATACATTTTTTTTTTCACAAATTACATACTGTTTATTAAAAAAATATGTAAATATAATAAATAAAATTAAAAAAATTCTTTCTTTTGAGAATTGCTTCCCTAGTTTTATTTGATAGATAATTCCCACAAGGATACAAAATGTTAATGAATAAACAATAATTTGAAGCCTTTTTTACAATAAAATACACCAAAGATATTTAAGATAAAATATATCAAAGCATATTATCTAAAATCATTTGTAAGTCCCAGATTGAGTTTCGAAGAAAGTTAGAAACTGTTTATCGTATTTCGCCTACTTTACACATTACAAACAGCATTTTTTAATTTTAAAAATAAATATTTTTGTTAAGATTTTGAAGAACAGAAACATTTATCTATGTGCTATCATAAAAGATACAAGGTCTGTCCCGAAAGTAATGCGCCCCATTTTCTTCTGCCGCGACTATTCGTTGCATAGGGTTGCCGCTTGCACGGAAGGGTGCATGGGTGCATGGAGTCTTGCGAGCACAGCGCCACCAGCGCCAGTCGGCTCCGAGCTCCTGCAGAGTCACAGTGCCTGTTTCAGTGAACCCTTGTGTGAGTGCTCGGCCGAAATCAAGATGGAAAAACCTCTCGAGCAGAATCGTGGCCGTGTTGTGAAGACGATCTGACTTTTTGGACAATGCGGTGAATTGTGACGGATCTTGGATCTTCTTGTACGACCCAGAAACAAAAAGACAGAGCGCAGAGTGGCACATGACGTCGTCCCCACGCCCAAAAAAGGCAAGAATGAGCAAATCGCAGATCAAAGCGATGCTCATTGTTTTTTTTTTTTTTCGATTCCAAGGGAGTGGTCCACTTTGAATTTGTTCCACCTGGCCAACCAATCAACGCCAAATTCTACGTCGAAGTACTGAAAAGACTAAAGCAACGGGTCAGGCGCGAGATCAAGAATTCCTGAAAGCTGCATCATGACAATGCTCCCAACCGACTTACAGTCCTGATTTGTCCCCGATCGACTTCTTTTTGTTCCCGAAGATTAAAAAACACCTCAAAGGACAGCATTTGGGGACCCTGGAGAACATCAAGGCGGCTACGACGAGGTTACTAAAGGGCATCTCTGTGACGGATTTCCAGGACGCATATAAAGCCTGGAAATCTCGTTGGAACAAGTGTGTTGAAGCAGGAAGGAGGTATTTCGAATATTATTGAGTAATTGTACGAATCGGTTCAATAAATTTCTTAAAATAAAAATGGGCGCATTACTTTCCGGACAGACCTTGTATTATGTGTTTTTCAGGGATTTAGATCACATAAGCATATTGAATCATTGTTTAGAATGTTTTTAAATGCATGTTATTTTTGAAAATCTGTAGCAATTGTGTATATATATGCATAGATATATAAATATACGGCTTATACAAGTAAATGGTGGGTTAATGTTTCTTTTTCTTTATTTCTGGACAAAGCATAAATATTTAAACGCATGCAGGTCTTCCTCGTAATATACCTACTAATTGCAGTTGTAAACAGTATAAATGCGCATACAAATGCTGAGTATGTAGCATACATAGTTAAATATTAGGGATGGAATGGGGCAGTGATCTATACAGATGTACTGCCACGGACATTTAGCGAGCACTGCAACGGATGAATGAGGATCGCTATGTACCTGCCCCTGAGACTCACAGTATTCTCAGGACAATGGAGGATCACTGCTAGTGTTTTGAACTTCAGATAAACGGTGGACTGGTGGAAATGCTATTCTAAAAATGTAATAAGGTATCAAGATATGTATTACTTAATGCAGTAGTTACCAGATTATGAACTTGTATTTCATAACTGTAATAAATTACTACTTACTTTCACTCAGTTTCTATTATTATGTGAAGTTGACAGATACAGTACATGTTATACCGTATACAGTTATTTTTTTCAACAGACAATAATCAGCGTCGCCTTATAGCTTTATTTAGTAACCTAACTGCAGCAAAAATTGGTAGGATGACTACAGGCATTTAGGAAAAAGGATTACGTGAACAAAAATTAGTTTCAACAGTCTCCAGTATGGTGAGATGTGGTGCTTTAGTGTTTCACGCAGTTGTAAATTTCGTAAAATGTAGGTAAAATTTGAAAAATGCTAATTAATGATTATATCTGCATATAATTTCAGCGCTTGTAGTTTAGGCTATAAAGATAAGAAAAATATCCGATATTCATTATTTGTATAAGATGAATTAAAATTTCGCATCATTTTACATCAGCGTTCATCGATAGTGAAACTGATTTATCTTCACCAATAAAATGCAGATTTCACTTTGTTTGAGTTTAAAAGCCATATGAATTTTTCCCCTTTAATGTACTGATTGAAACAAAGACCATTAATTTAAATGAAATCATCACACAGACCGTGTAAACATATTTTGCGACACATAACAATCGGTCATTTAGAATGTTGTGTATAGGATGAGATGCGTGTTCCATGAAAATGGCAATCACATTGAAAGATATCATTGTATTTCCTGGATGAGTGAAATTGATAAATAAAATGCTACGTGTCAATGTGCATTCATATTTGAATTTTTTTTTCTATACTAAGTAGTGATTAACCGCATAAAGCTGTACAGTTTCTATTAGTAAATTATGTACGAGCTTATTGTAATTTTTTAGCGCAGTCGTAATATAGCAATTTTACGTTTTCCTTGTGTTTTATTCAGATTTCAAATTACATGAAATAATACATAGGCACATTTAACTCTGGAGGCGACTGTCGGAACTAATGTATTACTCAGAGATCATTTTTTCATTTCACCGTTAGTCTTCTAACCATTTTTTATGAAAGTTAAATGTTAACCACTACGAATATCCATGTATAATCATAATTAGTATCGGCGCCAAACTAACTGTCCCATCACCAGATCTAAAGAGTCTTTATGGACACTTACCTAATTTTTCGCCTGATGAAGATCTTTACTTATATAATTCGAACTCTTATAAATGTAGTGTATTTGCGGAATGTGGTGTTTGTTTATAAAGTTCTTATTCTTCACATTGCATTTTTTGTCGTAGCATTTTTGATATTGAGCATTCAACATGCAGTGCTTGTACCTTAAAAGTACATTAATATTTAGGTTTTGTTAACGAAAAATATGATTAAGTAAGTGGAAGATCCATTTCTTTTTATGTATAATTTTCATTTTACTAAGTTGAGGGAAAATGATACACTTTACATACGTTCACTAATATTTACGTAATTAATATTCCATTTACACTTAAAACTATAAAATATATTTTGTTGATAATATAAGCAAGCTTCGCAGCGTTCCTAAAATTTTACTCGCATTTAATTATATTTTACCACTATCATCAATAAGAAATTTTTCTTGAATATTTTTGAGTAGTTTAATGCCAAAATATTATGTAAAAAAGTATTGTTTAAAAAAAGTCATGGCAATATAAAGGTATTTTTTTTTATCTAAATGGATTTGGATGATTGTTTTTTGTATATTTACATTTTTTCTTTGCAAATATTCATAAAATGTGTTAAATTTATTTACACAAACTAGCATAGGTCTGAAAGTCTTAATCATATGTATTTTGAATTTACTCTATAAAAGAAGTGTTTGAAATTAATTTATTATGAAACATAATTTTTAAAAATTCTTTAGGTTTGTTTTCTGACTGCTTTTTATATGAATATACACAATTTTAAATTTGCTGTCTTGATATTATTCTTTAAGGTTTATATATATATATCATATTTTCAAAATACATATTTTTAGCGTTTTATTCGTGATTCTTTATATATATATATAAGAAAAGTAGAGGCCCTGCCACGTGCTCGTTCCGCTCACCAACGTCTGAGGAAGACTTCTGTGCCTCTCCCGACTCGCTTCGCCTATTAAACCTTCGGGGCTCTATCCACCTATTCCTACTTAAAAGAAAAAAGAAAAAAAAAAGATCAACAATAGCAGTCACTTCTTTTTTAATATATTGATAAAAAACAATTTTTTTATTTCAAAAGCGTTTTGCATTATCAAATGTTTAGTAAGAAATTCCGCATTTAAAAAAAAAAAAATTAAATTTGTTAAGCTAATCCGTATATATTTTTTTCTTTTTTGCGATTGGAAATAGAATTTATTTATTCCATTATATATATACATAAACATATGATTGACTCGTTGCATGAAGATACGTTAGGAAAGGGGTTACCGCCCCCGCTGAATCTCTCTGTGTATATCTTTGTATATTGTCCTAGTAACTCATAGCCTTTTATTAATTCTTTGTAGATTATAAATACTTCTACCAAAATTAATGTAAAAAGATTGCATATCATATAGGAAATATTATTGTAACCCTTTAAACTACCTACTAATTCTATGCCCAAAATTGTCCATAGAAAAACATGCTTTTAACATTTTAATGACAAACCATTATATGAAATGGGGTGTAACCATGTTAAAATACACTTTTGAGAAGTACCGTCAATAGACCGTAATTGTAGGAAATCCTTTTGTATGTCCCTGAAAAGAGTCATAGTTATTATATATAGCTATAAAAAGTATACACCCAATTAATAATTATTAATTAAATAAAATATTCATATATGATAGGCGTTAATGGGATTTATATACCTCTTATTTACTTTTCAAAATATTATAGAATTAAAGTTTGAATTATTATGTCAACTGCAGTATAGATATAGGTAAGTAAAGTTTCGCTTACCTGTAAATCATCTTATTGATAAATTTTTATCTTACACTGTGTTGATTTTCTTTCAGTACTTTCCAGCATGTCACTTCATCTTGTATTTGGATCATCATATTCTGAAAATAAATCTAGAAATATTTTTTATGATTATTCACTAGTAATTTGAGATTGAGTAAGAAATTAATCTTAAGTATGATTTTCTTCTGGATTATTTTATTAAAAATGCTGGTTTAGAGAGCGAGCCAAAAGCTCGTTCTTCTTGTGCGAACCTCATACACATACACTAATAAACTCTTTTTACAGAAGCGAAAGATACAAGAGAGAATACATGTACTTGGAGAAAAAAACCGCAGGGTGTGACGAAAATGCGGAACAATTAAGTTTGCAACATCTACATTCATACGCATACTGAAAAATAGAGTCTTTCAAATGAAAAGTTCTTGATTAGTTATTAAATAATGAATTTCGGAATCTATAATATTCTAACATCCCCACTTAGACTCTGAAAGTCTTATTTATTTTAATAGTTGACTTCTATGTTTGGCAAATACAGTTTTGGGCAAAGCCTTTGTGAGGATGTCAGCTATCATTGTTTCTGATCAGCTATCATTGTTTATAAACCAGTTCAATTCTCTTTGCTTTAATGTTCTCACGAAGCAAGTGATATCTTAAGTCAATATGCTTCGTTTTATGATGGTGTTTATCGCTTTCTGCCGATTTGATGCAGGACATATTATCCTCATACAAGGTTATTGGTTCCTCTTGGTGTAAATCTAACTCTTGGAGTAAATTCTTGATGTAGATCAGTTCTTGTGCAGCATTCTCTGCCGACACATATTCTGCCTCAGCGGAGGACATAGCTACACAATTCTGTTTCCTTGAGCTCCATTGGATAGGATTGCTACCTAGTACAAATAGATTTCCAGCGACTAATCTTCTATCTGATGCGTCATTTGCCCAATCTGAATCCGCATATGCCCTCAGTATAGGCTCTACTTTATTGCTAAGTGTTAATTTAAGGTTAATTGTTGTTTTTAGATAGCGTATGACCCTCTTAACCGCCTCCCAATCCTTTGATCTGGGACACTCATTGCTACTGCTTAGAATCCCCACTGCAGCGCTAATATCCGGTCGCGATACCGTGGCTATATAGAGTAGCGCACCGATAGCTTGTCGGTATTGGGTGTTGTGCGGTAGATTGTTTTCGTTATCGACTAACTTTATGTACCCTGGCTCCATGGGAGTATCTGTCGGTTTCGCATTTTCAAGCCCAAATTTGGTAATTAGTTCCATTATTTTGTTTGATTGGTCGAGCGTTATCGTGCCTTTATTGGGTCTTTCTCAATTTATACCTAGATAATACTTAGCTTCGCCTAAGTCTGTCAACGGATATTCTTCCTTTAATTTGTCTATTAATATGTTTATAATTTTATTTTCACCCGCAATTAGTAAGTCGTCAACATAGACTAGAACATATGTCGTTGAATTATTTTGTTTTCTTTTATAAAGACATTTATCGTACTGGCTTTGATTGAAACCTAATTTGCATAATGTATCATTTAATTTCTGATTCCAAGCCGTCGCGGCCTGCTTTAAGCCATAGATGGCCTTTTTCAACTTACAAACCTTATGCTCTTCACCTGGTGCAGCATAACCCTCAGGTTGCTGCATATATACATTCTCCTGTAATTCCCCATGTAAGAAAGCCGTCTTAATGTCAACATGTCTTAAACTTAAATTTTTGTACAGGGACATTGCTAGAAAACTTCTTATGGTTGTGTGTGATGCAACAGGTGTAAATGTTTCATCATAATCAATGCCATATTTTTGGGAAAAACCTTTGGCGACCAACCTTGCTTTATATTTTTCCACTAGTCCCTGACTATTGAATTTTGCTTTAAATGCCCATTTACTACCTATTACTTTAGTTCCTGGCAAGGCTTCTACTAATTCCCATGTGTCGTTCTCCTTAAGTGAGTTTATTTCATCTAACGTGGCTTTAATCCAATTTTCCTTCTCTACGGGATTTTTCATACTCATTATATCGTCCCAACATTTCGGTTCTTCAATTCTTTTATTGTTTACTGTGAACGTAAATCTATCAGGTGGTACCCCCCTATTAGATCTTTTCGATCTTCGCGGTATGTCTTGTGAATTATCTGACAAACTTCAATCATCTGTTTTTTCTGCTTCCGAATCTATTATCTGCAGTTTTGATGATAATTTTATGTTATCAGATCTTTCATCATTATTTTTTAATGTTTCATTATTCAATATTTCTTTATTTTTATGTTGTACAAATTTTACAGTACGACTTATAATTATGTTTTTACCATTCGTACAGATTCTATACCCTTTACTTCTATTATCGTAGCCTACAAATATACCTTGCTGGGCAGTATCATCTTATTTTCCCCTGTGTACCTTTTGTACATAGGCATAGGCACGACAACCAAACCGTTTTAATTTTGATAGGTCAGGTTTTCGACCCGTCCATAATTCATAGGGTGTCGATTCACACGCGGAAGTCGGGAGTCTATTCTGTAAGTAAACAGCGGTATTAATTGCCTCACCCCAGAAAGAATTTGGTAAATTTCCATCCTTTAATAAGCAACGTGCCATCTCAACTAAAGTTCGATTTTTACGCTCTGAAACGCCATTCTGAGGAGCCGAATAGAGGACTGTTAATTGATAGTCTATGCTTAATTTTCCTAAATATTCATCGAATTCTTTTCCGGTGTATTCCCCTCCATAATCTGAGCGGATTGCCTGCAAAGTTCTCCCGAACTTATTTGAAATCATTGCTATGTATTGTTTCAATTTTTATAGAACTTCGTCCTTATTTCTTAATAGGTATATAACGGTAAATCGACTAAAGTCATCTATAAAGGTCAAAAGATAATACTTTCCACCGACCGTGGGGGTTTTCATCGGCCCGCATAAATCGCTGTGAACCAACTCTAAAACTTTTGTTGCCCTAAATTGAGCCTTTTTGGGATAAGGATTGTCGGTTGATTTAGATAATATGCAAGTTTCGCATACATTATCATGTTTGCAATCATCTAGTTTTATCCCAATTGCCATGTTTTTGTTTACTAACTGTTTTATGTGACTAATATTTCTATGACCCAATTTAACATGCCATTCGTCTATGCAGTTTTTATTTTCGCATGTTTTCACAATGTTTATGGTGTGTGTTGTATCAGAATTTATTTTACATTCATATAAATTATTATTGATATACCCTTCAATACATATTTCTCCTTCATGCATAATTTTGCATGATCTATCTTTAAATACTGCTACACACCCATTTTCTGTTGCCCCTTTTACAGATATGAGATTTGTCTCAATATCCGGTACATATAAGACATTTTTAATAGTATGGTGTTTTGTGTATTATTCGAATTTATGGTATGTAATTTTACAGATACATGTCCAAATGATTTTATTTCCTGCCCATTCGCAATTGTGACGCACGAGGAGCTAGGATAGAATTCATAAAATTTACTTTTATCGTTACAGACATGCGTCGAACAGCCTGAATCTATATACCAGTTATCTGATTTCATACCCATATATAATGTAAAAACCTTATCTGATTTCCTTTTATCAGTTACCGAAATCTGTGTCTTGTCTGCGTTATCTCTATCATGAGAGCATATTGCAGATCTAAAGGGCTGTCTGTTGTTATTATATCTAGTATTTTGTTTAGATCTGGCATTATTTTTTCTTTTAAGGATCCAGCACTCGTCAATATTATGATTATTTCTTTTGCAGAATTTACAAAATTTTACGTTTTCATTTTTTGTTTTAGTTATTATCTTCAAAGCTGAAATATTGTTTTCTTGTTTATTTTCCTCTCTTTTTAAATGGTCGTCTATTAGCTTCGATCGGATAAATTCCGGGGTAAGATCTGCTTCATCTCTACTCTCCAAAGATGTAATTAATACATCATAAGATGGGAGTAGAGAGCACAGCAATAAAGCTGAGAGATGCTGATCATTTATATTTTCTCCATTGGCAATGAGTTTATCACGCGTTTTGTATATCTTAGTTATGTGCTCTGTCATATCGCCTCCTTCAGCTAATTTAATTGAATACAGTTTACGTAGGAGAAAAGTTTGCTTAAGAGCGATGACATCTCATGTATTTTTCGAAGTGTCTCCCAGCACTCACGTGCAGTGGAGAGATTCTTGACATATATTATCTGGTCATTATCAACTAATAAATTGATAATTGCACGCGCTTTGCGATCTTTTGACCTCCATGCATCTGTAATAGATGTGGGAGGCTCATCAGTTATGACTGTAAATAAGTCATCTTTTTGAAGTAAATTTTCAATTTTAAATTTTCATATATCATAATTATTTGCGTTGAGCGATTCAACGTTTATTTCCTTAAGCAAGTTCATTATTTTGTTTATTTATTTCACCAAGAATAGTTTATTTGAAAATGTGTAAACAGTTTTAGTATTTCTTAATACGTAAGTGTATAAGTATCAACTATTTTTCTTTACATAGTTTATAGTTCTATTTAGACATAAGTCTCATAATCTATTAATTAAGTAAAATATTCATATATGATAGGCGTGAGTGGGATTTATATACCTCTTATTTACTTTTCTAAATATTATAGAATTAAAGTTTGAATTATTATGTCAACTGCAGCATAGATATAGGTAAGTAAAACTTCGCTTACCTGTAAATCATCTTATTGATAAATTTTTATCTTACACTGTGTTGATTTTCTTTCAGTACTTTCCAGCATGTCACTTCATCTTGTATTTGGATCATCATATTCTGAAAATAAATCTAGAAATATTTTTTATGATTATTCACAAGTAATTTGAGATTGAGTAAGAAATTAATCTTAAGTATGATTTTCTTCTGGATTATTTTATTAAAAATGCTGGTTTAGAGAGCGAGCCAAAGGCTCGTTCTTCTTGTGCGAACCTCATACACATACACTAATAAACTCTTTTTACAGAAGCGAAAGGTACAAGAGAGAATACATGTACTTGGAGAAAAAAACCGCATCGTGTGACAAAAATGCGGAACAATTAAGTTTGTAACATCTACATTCATACGCATATTGAAAAATAGAGTCTTTCAAATGAGAAGTTCTTGATTACGTTATTAAATAATGAATTTCGGAGTCTATAATATTCTAACAATAATGACTCATTAATATTTCAGGTTAATTTGGCATCGTTTCAATGATTACTGAATGACATTGGAATTCTTTCGCGTGGTCCTGTAAATAAATGTAGTCTATGAGTAACTCCTTTTTTTTTTTTTTTTTTTCTTTTAAGAGAAAATGTTTATAATGCATCTTTATTATGTATGTTAATTCCATTATGAGGAATTCCGCATAAACGTGTTAAAATGCGCGTATATAAAAATTTCTTCATAGGCTCTAATGTCACGAAATCCTTTTGTATGTCTCTGTAAACTAACCATATACATTGTATAAACCAGTAAAAACTGTTCAACTTATTCTATGTTTTTCATGAATAATTTTTCGAAATTTTACAGAATTTGATGATTACGGGATATTGCCGGAACACTTTTGAAAGGTCCTGCACATTATTCATGAATCATGAACACACATATTTTCTATAAAAAAAAACATGATCTTAAGGGGACTCTCTACTTACTGTCTCCGAAAGGCGAAGTGAATGTTATTCTATGGGGAGTTTCACGCCGTTATAACTCATATTATAATACATACTTTTAAATTTCGTTTTCATATTCAGAAAATTCATAACGGTTAAACAGGTTATCGCTTTCTAAAAATTGATTTTTTAAGCTTCTAAGATTTCATTTTTAAGCTCAAAAATACAAAATTTCACATCCTGAAAATTCGCATTTTAAAACCTCAAAATAACAAAAAAAAAAAAAAAAAAAAAAAAAAAAAAAAAGAAAAATGGAAAGCGATAAACAGTTTTACAGTTGTAAATTTTCTTAATATGAAAACGTAATTTAAAAATATGCATTAATTAATGAGATATCATGGGGCAAAATTGTCCATAGAATAACATTGGCTTTGGATTCCGGGTACGATAAGTAGAGAGTACTCTTAAGCATCTCAGTAATGTACGATAATTTCATTTTGTTGAATGCAGAGCAACAAGGTTAAATATCGTTTAAAGGAAATTCACCCCCATTAGCCTTAATGGTACGAGAAATTTTGGAGTGCCCCTGTACACGATTCATAATTAATATAGACATAAAAATTTATGCAGATATTTCTATACAGAGCTTAAACGTGTGTACCAAATTCCAAATCAATCGGAGAATTCTTGCTGCCGTTATCGCGGTACATACAGATTCTCCAAAGCTAAATGCAAAGCTGGTTTACAAACGATAAATGGACAATAAGACTTCTTCACACACCATAAATTTTAAGCCAGCACAACCGGTTTCGAAAGGACGCAGCCTTCCTTCATCAGGTGCAAAAAAACACGTCTTGCTTCGTCTTGCTTTTGCCTTGGAGGCAAAAGCAAGACTGAAAGCAGGCAAAATCCAGAGGGGGGAGGAGCAACACAAACAACCAATAGGAAGCATCATGCAGGACCAATGAGAGAGGAACGCACATGCACACACAAAAACAAAAGGAGGGAGGGAAGGAATAAACAATTTTATTTTATTTTTATTTATTTTATTTTATTTTTATTTTTATTTAATATTTATTATTTTGTTTCTTTCTTTATTTATTTTAATAAATATTAAACTAAAAAGTAAATTTAATAAAATTATTATTATTATTATTATTATTATTATTATTATTATTATTATTATTTATTTAATTAATTAGAATTATTTAATTATAACTATTATTGTGTTATAAACATAATGAGGAAAATTATTTAATTGAATTAAACAAATTTTTCCAGGCTGTGGACAGCAAAGTGGAATCAGATTTTCCATTAACAATTTTATCACGATTAAGGTAAATAGCTAATTTTTCCAAAAAATCCAGTTCGGAAACGTGTTTGGCATGAAAGATAATTTTGGCACTCTTAAAATTAAAACTATGATCAAATTCCCAACTGTGTTTTGCAATAGAATATTTAGAAATTTCTTGATTAACAACATACCGAGAATAATCACGTTAACGGCATTCAAGATTTCTTTTAGTTTGACCAATATAAGATAAATCACAATTATTACAAGGGACATTATAGATACCCCACTTATGAAGCTCGGGAACAGGCGATTTAGTTGAAGGGAATTGGAATTTATTGACAGGTTTAAAAATAACGTGAAAATTGAAACGCTTCAAAACTTTGGCTAATTTAAAACATAAGGGGGGATAAAAAGGCAAGACAACAAGATTATCAGGTTTAATTTTATCATCAATGGAAAGAGTAGAATTATAAGTTGGCCTACTGAACTTTTTGATAGCTTTATCAATTATAGAAGGTCTAAAACCTCTTTTAATAGCAACGGACTTTAAATAATTGAGTTCTTCTTTAAGAGATGAAGTATCAGAACAAATTTTAAGGGCACGATACACGTAAGTGTAAAAGGTGCCAATTTTTTGTTTAGCCGGATGATTAGAGAGAGCATGGGGAGGGTTAGAAACAGAGAAAGGTTTCCTGTACACAGAGGTTTTAAAAGAGGAATCGCACCTAGTAACTAAAACATCAAGAAAGGGAAGTTGATTACAATTTCCTAACTGGAAGGTAGAACTCGTTTCTGCCATTCTTAATATTGCTAATGCTATTGATCCCCATATTCAGTTTACCTTCGAGTTAGAAAATTGTAATCAACTTCCCTTTCCTGATGTTTTAGTTACTAGGTGCGATTCCTCTTTTAAAACCTCTGTGTACAGGAAACCTTTCTCTGTTTCTAACCCTCCCCATGCTCTCTCTAATCTTCCGGCTAAACAAAAAATTGGCACCTTTTACACTTACGTGTATCGTGCCCTTAAAATTTGTTCTGATACTTCATCTCTTAAAGAAGAACTCAATTATTTAAAGTCCGTTGCTATTAAAAGAGGTTTTAGATCTTCTATAATTGATAAAGCTATCAAAAAGTTCAGTAGGCCAACTTATAATTCTACTCTTTCCATTGATGATAAAATTTAACCTGATAATCTTGTTGTCTTGCCTTTTTATCCCCCCTTATGTTTTAAATTAGCCAAAGTTTTGAAGCGTTTCAATTTTCACGTTATTTTTAAATCTGTCAATAAATTCCAATTCCCTTCAACTAAATCCCCTGTTCCCGAGCTTCATAAGTGGGGTATCTATAATGTCCCTTGTAATAATTGTGATTTATCTTATATTGGTCAAACTAAAAGAAATCTTGAATGCCGTTAACGTGAACATTCTCGGTATGTTGTTAATCAAGAAATTTCTAAATCTTCTATTGCAAAACACAGTTGGGAATTTGATCATAGTTTTAATTTTAAGAGTGCCAAAATTATCTTTCATGCCAAACACGTTTCTGAACTGGATTTTTTGGAAAAATTAGCTATTTACCTTAATCGTGATAAAATTGTTAAGGGAAAATCTGATTCCACTTTGCTGTCCACAGCATGGAAAAATTTGTTTAATTCAATTAAATAATTTTCCTCATTATGTTTATAACACAATAATAGTTATAATTAAATAATTCTAATTAATTAAATAAATAATAATAATAATAACAATAATAATAAATTTTATTAAATTTACTTTTTAGTATAATATTAATTAAAAAATAAATAAATAAATAAAATAAAAAAAAAGTGAAGAAAATTAAAAATAAAATAAAATAAATAAAAATAAAAAGAAATTGTTTATTCCTTCCCTCCCTTCTTTTGTTTTTGTGTGTGCATGTGTGTTCCTCTTTGATTGGTCCTGCATGATGCTTCCTATTGGTTGTTTGTGATGCTCCCCTCCCTCTGGATTTTGCCCTGCTTTCAGTCTTGCTTTTGCCTCCAAGGCAGTAGCACGTGTTTTTTTGCACCTGATGAAGGAAGGCTGCGTCCTTTCAAAACCTTTTGTGATGGCTTAAAATTTATGGTGTGTGAAGAAGTCTTATTGTCTATTTACATACAGATTCTTTCTGTAAGCCCTAATGGTAAGAAAAATTTTGGCGTGTCCCAGATACATAAACAGATATTTTTCTGTGTGGGGCGGCTATCTGCCTATATCTATCTGTATATATGTGTATATATATAGTCCCTTGTAATTCCCAATCCTGTATAGACTCCTAGTAACTCATTAGTACTTGCACCAAATTTTATGACAAATTATTGCATAATATTTCTGTAATATTTTGCTTAGCCTTGTAAATTAATTACCAATTCTATGCCTGTTATTTCAACATAAAACACGAATTTAAACATTCAAATAGCATATGTCTATCTCATCATGTTTAATGGAGTGTAACTATTTTAAAAGCCTTTATAAAAAATAAGATCTATATAGACCGTAATGATACGGAATTCTTTTGTGTGTCTCTATACACGAGCCAGAGTTATTATATACACCAATAAAAACCATATAACTAAATTCTTGTAATTTCACTAATATTTGAACCAAATTTGACATCTAATAACAGGAGACATGGCGTTGGAATATTAAAAACCCGGATAAACTAGTACGTCAGAAACGCCACAGAAAAAATATTTGAGATGCATACAGCTGTTTCTGTAGTCTTAAGCGTTACGTCTTCAGTGCAAAAAGAATTCTGAATCTAGAGAAGTGCTCGTATATATAGGAGAGGGACCGAATTTAGTTCCGCCAATAGGATTACGGGAAAGGTGGGGAGCGTGGCCAATAGGAATTTAGGAATGTTAGCTGTGTATACAATAGAAAAATTAAGAAAATGTGCACTGAATGTAAAATTTCCAACAATCAGACAAATAGGGAACAGCGAAATCACAATTTACAAGGTTTTTAAAATATTTATATATATGAAAAGCTTCAAAGAAATCGAGTTCATGAATGGATTTGGGTCTGCAAATTATTTTAACTGAATTAAATTTAAAATTATGATTTTCCTCCCAGCAATGTTTAGAAATAGCCGATTTATTAGTTTCTTGTTTCGGACGTAATTCATATGTTATTTTAGACGAAATTTAAGACTGCGTTTAGTTTGGTCAATATATGATAAACCACACTGACAGGAAATACTATAAATGCCCCAGGAATTATGCATGTGAATGGGATCTTTTAACTGAAAAAAGGTGAGTTTATTGGAAGGCGAAAATATTAATTTAAAATCATATTTTTTGAGATTTTTAGCCATGGTTTGACTGGATTTAGGAAAATAGGGTAAAACAATATTGATATTAGAAGAGACTGATTTAGTAGACGAAATACTTAGGAGTTGTAATTTTTGGATAGCTTTGTCTATAATGGAAGGGTCATAACCTCTGTCAATTGCAATGGCTTTCAGGTATTTAATTTCAGATTTTAATGAAATAGGATTTGAACAAATATTAAGGACACGTTTTACAAAAGTATAGAAAGCAGCCATTTTTTGGTTAGGTGGGTGACATGAACGCGCATGGGGAGGAAGGGAGACTGCAAATTTTTTACGATAGACGGTGGTTGAAAATCCATTTACAGTGCGAGTGACGAGGGTGTCAAAGAATGGAAGGCAGCCATTATTTTCTATTTCATATGTAAACTGGATATAACTATCAATTGAATTTAAAGTTTCTAAGGCATGGTCAATATTGTGACGAGATATGTCGATAAGCCTGAAGGTGTCGTCTACGTAACGGGTCCAAAAAGGAAAAGATATTTTCTTAAAAAAGAAAAGCGAGTTTTTTAAGAAAATATCTTTTCCGTTTTGGACCCGGTACGCTTAAGGCTACCATAACAGCTGTATATATCTCAAATATTTTTTTCTTTGGAGTTTTTGACGTAGTAGTTCATCCTGGTTTTCAAATTTGACATCATTTGGATGATTATAGAATGTCATCGGAATATTTTGTGTTGTTTTGTAAATAAATTATTTAGTCTATACATACTTTTTTCTACACAAAACAAGCTTGTAAGCATCTCAATTATGCACGTTAATTTCATTTTGTTCAATGCAGTGCAACCATGTGAAAACTCATGCACAAACGACGGTACGCTAAATGGTCCCGAAACAGCTGTTTGCTTCAGTATTATTTACTTTATGGTGTTCTAGACAATGTTGCTTGCCTTGTTTTTATAATCCCACGCCAAGTCTTCCATTAATATTAATATTCATGTTAAAATGCGTTTAAACGAAATTCTGCCATAGCCCGTAATGATAGAAAAAAAAAAAAAAAAAACTTTGGTGTGTTCCTGTATATGAACCATAAATAACAGAAACACAAAAACTTATGCAGTTATTTCTGTATTAAACCTAAATAGGTGTATCAATTTGCTTATATGAAAATTCTGTCCATAGGCTGTAATGATAAGAAAAACTGGCGTGTGTCTGTATCCGAAATACATATGAAATACACACGCAAAACTATACAGCTAATTCTGTGTGACTCATGAATATGTGTACCAAGTTTCGAATCAGTAGATGGATTTTTGCGGCCGCTATCGAGGGACAGACAAACAGACAGAACCCAAAATCCTTTTGAGTCTCCACATGGAGGCCTCCACTGACGTTTCGGCAACTAGTGGATTTACAGATCAGAAGCCTCAACGTCCTATTTGCATCACACATTAGTCAACAGATAATTTTAATTTATCCCTTATCTATATATATAAAATCGTTCTTCCTGACTGACTGACTGACTGAGAGGGTGATTCATCATCGCCCAGACCAAACCCCTGGACCTAGAAGCATGAAATTTTGTGACAATGTTCTTTCTATGACGTAGGCATCCAATAAGAAACGATTTTACAAAATTCGCCGCCCAAGGGGGGGAGGGGGGGGCAAAACGGAATTTCACAAAATCCTTCATATCTCAAACAAAAAAACAGATGTCCGTAAAATTTTTGCTTTAAAATATAGCTAATACGAACGTCTAAAAACCAATTTCTAGAATTTTCGAAATTCGGTAACCAAGAGGGGCGGGGGGGGGGGGCAAAACGTGATTTCACATGCGTAAAATGTGATTTCGCATAATCCTATATATCTCAAACAAAATAACAGATATACGTGAAATTTTTGCTCTAAAATATAGCTAATGAAAATATCTAAAAACCAATTTCTGGAATTTTAGAAATTCAGCCCCCAGGTGGGGCAGCAAGGGGGGGGTCTATGGGACAAAAACAAATAGACATGCAGTTAGGCCGTTCAGAATTGGTACAGATAGGTTTTAAAGGCCTGCAAGTCGAATGGGGATATTTTCGAAAGTGTAAAGTTATTAGGAGGGGCGAGAAGGGGGGAGGGGAGAGGGGGCAAAAAAAATAGAGTTAGATCGTTCAAAATTGGTATATAGAGGTTTTCGATACTTACAAATCGTATGCGGATATTTTCGAATTTGTAAAATTAGGAGGGGCGGTAAGTTGGGTGGGACGGTAAGGGGGGGACTATGGGCAAAAACAAATAGAAATACAGTTAGGCCGTTCAATATTAGATAGGTTTTAGAGGCCTGCAATTCGAATGGGGATATTTTCGAAAATGTAAAGTTATTAGGAGGGCCGGGAAGGGGGGAGGGGAGCGGGGGCAAAAAAAAAATAAAAAAAAATGTTTCTCTTTTTTTTTCTTTTTTTTCACGTGATAAAAATTAATGCAATTTTGAGAATTCAGTATTTATAGTTATTCATTTAAAAATAGGGACCAGCGAAGCGGGCGTTGCCTGCTAGTTATATAATATATAATAGTGATTCGATTGACTTCCTACATAAACTGAAACGTTTCTAAGGGGCTGTTCAAAATTAGTACAGATAGGTTTTAAAGGTCTGCAAGTCGAATGGGGATATTTTCGAAAGTGTAAAGTTATTAGGAGCGGTGAGAAGGGGGGAGGGGAGGAGGGGAGGAGGGGGCAAAAAAATAAAAATAGAGTTAGATCGTTCAAAATTGGTATATAGATGTTTTCGATACCTACAAATCGATTGCGGATATTTTCGAATTTGTAAAATTATTAGGATAGACGGGAGGGGGGCGAGACGGGGGGGGTATGGGCAAAATCAAATAGAAATACAGTTAGGCAGTTCAAAATTGGTACAGATAGCTTTCAGAGGCCTGCAAGTCGAATGGGGATGTTTTCGAAAGTGTAAAGTTATTAGGAGGGCCGGGAAAGGGGGAGGGGAGAGGGAGCAAAAAATAAAAATAGAGTTAGATCGTTCAAAATTGGTATATAGAGGTTTTCGATACCTACAAATCGATTGCGGATATTTTCGAATTTGTAAAATTATTAGGAGGGGCGGTAAGGGGTGGGGCAGTAAGGGGGCTATTGGCAAAAACAAATAGAAATACAGTTAGGCCGTTCAAAGTTGGTACAGATAGGTTTTCGAGGCCTGCAAGTCGAATGGGGATATTTTCGAAAGCGTAAAGTTATTAGGACGGCCGGGAAGGGGCAAAAAATGGCGGAGGGGCAAAAAAATAAAATAGAGTTAGATCGTTCAAAATTGGTACATAGTGGTTTTCGATAACTACGAATCCATTGCGGATACTTTCGAATTTTTAAAATCATTGGGAGGGGCGGGAAGGGGGGGAGCGGAGGGGCAAAAAATAAAAATAGAGATAGATCGTTCAAAACAGGTGCATAGAGGTTTTTGATACTTACAAATCGATTGCGGATATTTTCTAATTTGTAAAATTATCAGGATAGACGGGAGGGGGCGAGAAGGGGGAAAATAATAGAAATAAGAGTTAGAGCATTTTGGGAATTTTTTCCGAAGGCAGTGAGAAGCCGGTGAGACATTTTTCCTTAACAGATTTTGTTTCTCTTTTTTTTTTTTTCACGTGATAAAAATTAATGCAATTTTGAGAATTCAGTAATTATAGTTATTCATTTAAAATTAGGGACCAGCGAAGCGGGCGTTGCCTGCTAGTTATATAATATATATAGTGATTCGATTGACTTCTTACATAAACTGAAATGTTTCAAAGGGGCTGACGTCCCTCTCAACCCCCCGCTGTATCTCTCTTTCTATAACTATCTGTATATATATGTACGTATATGTAATCCTAATAACTGGTAGTCTTGTATTAATTCCCTGTATTTCATAAAAACTTGTAACCAAATTTCATGCAAAATGATTACATAACATATCGGAATTATTTTGTGTAACCCTGTAAATTAATTACCAGTTCTATGCCCACACATTACCACAGAATAACAAGCTTTTAAAATTCTAAAATGTTTCATTATATTTAATGGGGTGAAACCATGTTAAAATACACTTTTAAGAAATACCAACTATAGACCATAATAGTGCAAAATTCTTTTATGTACCCTGGAAAAAGGGCCACAGTAATGATTTACACTAAAAAAATACATCTAATTAATCATAACTCATTAATACTTCAACCCAATTTGACATCCTTTGGATGATTGCAGAGTGTCATCGGAATTATTTTGTGTGGTCCCGAAAATAAATCACTTAGTCTATACACACCCCTTTTTTTAGAGTAAACATGCTTTTATAAATCTTTATAATGTATGTTAATTCCAGCATGTTGAATGCAGCATAAACGCGTTAAAATGCGTTTAAATAAAAATTTGTCTATAGGCTCTAATGTTAGATATTCTTTTGTGTGTCTCTGTAAAAGAACCATAATACATTGTATACATCAAGAAAAAGTGTTCAACTTATTCTACGTTTTTTATGAAATCGAAATTTTACATAATTTGGATGATTATGTGATGTTCTCGAAACACTTTTGTAAGGTCTTGTATATTAATTAGGACGTCTAAGAGCACATATTTTTTGCAGAAAACATCAGTTTAATTATTTCAGTAATGTACGCTAATTTGATTTTGTTGAATGCAGAGTAATGATGTTAAAATTCGTTTAAACGAGAAATTCACCCTACACTGAGAAAAAAATATGCCGCTTTCATCTAGAACGAATAGGTGGTCCTTTTCAAAATCTCTGAACTAGAAATATAGATTTCGGAGCTATAAATATAAGGCACGCCAATACACTGAGAAAAAATTCTATAACTGACATCTAGAATCTAAATTGTGGCTCTAGAAAAAAATAGTTCCATGTCATCCTCATAAATTTCTTATAAAAAAACTTCTAGTCTCCTTCGAAAGCGAATTCTAGAGACCTCTATTAGAATTCTTGAGCGTTTGCCTATACAATCAAGGACAAACCAATTTGAAAATATCTCCAAATATATGTGAATACAAGAGGCGGATTTCAGCAGCTGTAATCTTGGTTTACGACCCAATTCTAGAAAGTTAAGCGAGAATTTCTCGTAGTACAATAGATTCAGAATATTCAGAATATTGTTTCACCATCTAGAAATGTGTAGATTAGAAGTTCTCGACCATTTCGTCAATTCAGTTTATTGGCGTGCCTTATGCGCATAGCTCAGAAATCTATATTTCTAGTTTAAGGATTTAGAAAATGACCATTTTTTTTCATTCTAGATGAAGGCGGTATACATATTTTTTTCTCAGTGTAGACCGTATTAAAATTTTTGCGTGTCCCGGTACACAGTCCATAGATAATATAGATATAAAAATGTATACAACTATTTCTCTACAGATCCTGAATATGAGAACCAATTTACAAGTCAGTACATGTGCACCAAATTGCAAGTCAATAACGTGCTTTTTGCGACCGCTATCGCGAGACAGACAAGCAGACAGACACACAGACGGAACCTAAAATCTTTTTGAGTCTCCAGAGGAAGGCCTCCACTGACCTTTTGGCAATTAAGATGAACGTAGCAAGTAACTTGTGGAGAAGAAACCGCGAATCTTGAATAATTTGTGCATAACTGCTTTTTATTTATTATTATTAATTTCGATTTAAAAATTGTTTTCTTTTACATACTTACATGCACCTATATGTAAGACAACACATTTTCTGTATTCGTGTTTATAATTTGTTTTCTTTTAAGTATCAGTTTAAGGAAATATATATATATATATACATATATATATATATATGTACAGGGTGATCCAAAAGTCAGGACAAACTTTAAAAATGAATAATTCGAAAACGAATCAAGATACAAAGATTTGCACCAAACGGATGGAAAAGAAGCCGGGTTTTGTGTGGCAAAGAAAAAAAAATAGTTCTGTTGGCGACCAACAGATGGCGCTGTCATATTTCTGATGTAGGATTATGCAAAGCAACAAACGATATAAAAATGAACAACTACAGCAGGTAATGGTAGTCGACGCTTATATGCATCGAAATATCGCATTTTCAGTCGCTACTTTAATCACGCATGGCCCAAGATATTCCGATCTGACACCCTGTGACTTTTGACTGTGGGAATTCTTGGAAGTCAAAAGTGTACCGCGACCAACCGGCATCACTAGCAGCACTGAAACATACCATCCGCCAAAATATGTCTGCCATAACGAAGAAATGCTACTAAATGGTGTGAACGATGTGGTGAATCATCTCACAGCCTTACTTCTGAATGATGGACATTCAACAGTTACTGTAGTAGTACTAATTAACTGTAATTAAGCTTACTGGTAAGTTATCAACATTTTTTTTCATTTGTAAATCATCTTTTGGTGAAATAAAACACTATATCGCCATCTGTTGGTCGCCAACAGAACTAATTTTTTTCCTTTGCCACACAAAACCCGGTTTCTTTTTCATCCGTTAGGTGCAAACCGTATCTTTGTATCTTGATTCGTTTTCGAATTATTCATTTTTAAAGTTTGTCCTGACTTTTGGATCACCCGGTATATATATTCTTAAACTGATATTTATTAAACTGATAACTATACATAGTTATCCAAACATCGAGGGCTAGATAACGATAATTTTCCACATATATTTACGCATTTTTTAAAAATTATTAAATTTCTAGATATAAAATTTCAAATAACAATGTGTATTAACTTTTAGATACAATATTTTACCAATAGTTTTATAGCAAAAATTACGGATTAAAACATAAAACGGCCTTTGTTTTGCTAGCACTGGAGTGCATATCATCATAAGGAAAAAAAAAAAAAAAGGCTCCGTCGTGTGTCTTGTTGGCATAATTGGTAAGACACTTGACTTTGACTTCGCTCACCGTTACAGATTTCGTATTCCACAGGTGGTATCTGTTCAATTCCCGCGCCGCGTAAAAACAACTTTTCTTTTAAAAATTATTCATATTTTACTTATGCTCTAAAACATTCTAAAATCTATTTTGGGTAGAAAAACAGAATCACCGGCCACATTTATTTATTTATTATTTTATTAAAAAGCCTTAAAAATAGCTTTGTTTTTAAGACGACTGTAAAAAATGTGTCCTAAATTTGCTGCCAGAAATTCTCTGTAATTTGAGAAAATACGCATAATTTACGAAAACATTACGTTGTCAGAACGTATTTTCTCAAATAACAGAGAATTTCTGGCAGCAGATAAGACATATCTTTTACAGTGATATCATGACAGTGTTTTAAGATATTTAAATGTCTTAATTTCAGATGCAAAAAGGTGTCTTAAAAAAAAAAAAAAAAAAAAAAAAAAAAAAAAAAAAGACTTATTTTTTCGTTTAAAATGTGACCATCCGTATAAGACACTTTTTTTACTGAATTTAAGACGTTTACGTTTATAGTGTAGCATCTTTAAATCAACTCATGAGTACTTTAATACTTAGTAATATTTCAAGGCTTTACGAAGTTTTAAGGAGTACCATTTTTACTGAGCCATTATTGCTCATTACCACAAGATTTCATTTTATAACTTTAGAAAACACCTAAAAATATTCTCATATTATTTTTTATATGATAGATATAGTAAAAAGATTTTAAATTGAATGACAGTAATACATGTTTTCTTCAGTCATTTAAAAAAAATAGTACGTCTCTATCTCTTATAAAATAAATACATACTTTTGAATCGTTTATTAATTTTTATTAATTTTATATTTAAAGCCTCGATGTTTATTAATATTGCATGCATGCAAGAAAAAAAAATAATTAAAAAATTTATTAAATTCACATGTCACGAAAATTCACTGTAAATAAACAAATTCACTTAAATAAAGTATTTGAAATAAAAATTGTGAATACATTTACGAGTAATATCCGCTGAATTTCTGTGTTCAACATTATAATTAAATGTTCGGAAGTCTTACTAAAAAGAATTTCTTTTTTTAAATGACATTATCTTCTTCTTTGTATTGTTCTTGTATGGTGAGAATGCTACCATATGATGTTTGACATTGTCTTTGTATTGGACTTAATAGTATGTGAAGAAAGATTTACTAGATAAAATAAACAAAAACAAAGTTAAAGGTGAAAAGAAATGTCTGGCTCTCTATTGGAAACCTTTTGTTAAAAGCAAATTTGACTTCTTTTTTTATGGCAGTAAAAATAAAATTGCGATTATAGGATAGATATAAAACTTAATGTTTTCTGCAATGCACAAACAAAATCATTTTGCATTAGATACTTAATGATTATGTTTAGAAAATGGCTTGTTCATTAAATAGAATACTCATTTAAGAAAAAAATATGGATCTATTTTTTATAATTTGACTTTAATGCAATTTCTAGCGAGTTAGAAAAAATAATTCAATAAATAAAGCTAAAAAAAAAAAAAAAAAAAAAAAATAATTTAAATTCTGTTTTCAAATTTTAAATCTAAAAATTCAATATAAATTTAGAAACCACTTACAAATATTACCAAAAGCAATTTCTTTTTTTAGTCATTATTTCAAACACACAACACTGTAAAAAAAAAAAAAAAAATAATAATAATCACGTAATTTTACAGCATAAGTAGCAGGAAGTTTGTGTTTGTGTGCCTTTTTTTTTTCATGCTGTATAATTTTAGTAGAACTACAAATTGTAATTTATTAAAAAATCATACGCGTTAAATGAATCACTCATCGTTCGATCAGTCAGGATCCACCCTAAAAGTACACTTATCCCGATTACATCGAAAGGATGCTCCTGGCGGGTGTTTTCACTCTCAGAATATCCTGAGAATTTCCTGTGGAGAAGATATGCTGTTAGAGCATAAGCATAGCAGGTGAGGATCTCACCACCGATCATAGGTACATATCATACAAATCAATTAGTACTTCTCAATAATTCTTGAAAAATGTTGTCATATTATTTTATCACTTTTTTCTTCTTTAAGCGATAATAAAAATGTGTGGAATTCAATGAACTATAAAATGTATATCGTATTTCAAAATCATGAAATCTATTTAAAAATATATCATTTATGAGTTTTTAAATAAGTTTCATGTGTGTGACTTCCACACAGGTTAAAACGTTTAAAATTAATTAAATTCTTGATCGCAAAACTGTACAATGGTTTAAATAAACCTCAAATTTAAATCGATATTGACTCATTAGTCTAAGGACATGATTCTGGCTCCTAGCTTTTATTCTATCATTTATTCTAACAGATATTTACAGTTACCTGCCGCATAAAATATAAAAATTATCTAATTACCATACTTATTTACAGTATTAAACATATACTTATCATTACAGTAGAAGTTTATGAGTTTGTTCAAAATTTGATCGTACTTTTGCGTCAACCAATCGTTTAATCCTTACAGTGGCTGATATATATCCTTACAGTGGCTGAAATATATATATATATATATATATATATATATATTATTATATACAATCGGCAGCAAAAGTATCCGAGTACTAGCAATTATCCCTGTCTAAAAAAGATACATTTGATAATGCTTTGTTAAATAAATCCTTGTCGAGTCACGTTCTTAGTCAGTATAAAAACATGATTCGACAAGGATTTATTTAACAAAAGAGTTTTAAGCTTACTTTTTATATATCGGAATTATTGACTAGTTCTCGGATACTTTTGCTACCGACTGTATATATGAATTTTTAATATTAAATATATTAGATTGATAAGAAAATTCCTTCGGTTTGCACAAATAGATGCGTGTTAAAAATAATTGCCTAGATTTCCCCAGAAAAAAAATGTTTTCAATTGGCTGTAACCAGTGTTTTGGTGCAATGTTTCACCATTCTAGTGGATTTATTTCAGTATTAAGTACCACTAAAAAGGTTAAACTTTCCTTCCTACTTTCTTTTTTTCTATATTTTCTATCTTTCTTTTTTCTTATCTATTCGAAGGAATAATACTTGAAATAATAATATTTTATGTTACATATTTTCTTATTTTATAAACGTGATGGAACAGTTTAGAAATTTTTCCAAACACATTAGAACGTGCTAGATTAGGATTGTTTGATCCTCTGCTGTAAAGCTCTCAATACTAAAAATGTTGACTGTCCAGCAGCAGACCACTAAGTAGACAACTTAGTGGAAAGGTCTGTTCACTACTGGGAAATTTCAAGATTATGTGGTACCAATAGGTGACCATTATATGCTTCTTCAAAAATAAGACTTTTACATAATAAATGAAGTGTGCATATTTATTTTAGTCATGGGAAAGCAAGAGGGTACAAAATATCAGCTCAAGAAAAACACAAGATAAACATTAAAAAAATGGCTACCTTATTTAAAACCACAAGAAATAACAGTAAGATGTTTAAAAAATTGCACTATTTCACAGATGGAGAGTTTATTTATAGAGTTTTATTTTAAAAGAACCCACTATTGCTATAATTTGCCCCACTAGTACTTGCAGTAGCTAAGCTTCAACAACATTAAATTCGTGATATTGGACATTCATGCAATAATGTAAATTACTTTAAGTACTTCACACACACACACACACACACACACAGACAAGACAAAAAAAAATTATGCATAAAATGTTACAAGTATGTTTTTAATTACTTTTTTTGTTAACTATCCTTTATATTATATGAAAAATTTATTGTTTAGGAAAAAAAGGGATTCGGCGAATGATTTTAAATAATATCAGTTAGGATTACTAGAACATTTTCAACATTTCCAACATCTTAAATAAAAATATATTAATAACACAAATTACTGTAGGAAGTTTTTACTAATATTTCGGTCACAAACATTATTAAAAAAATAATGTGTTATTTTAATAAATGTATTATATACAATCTAGTCGAAATTCAAACTAAAGTTAAAAATAATGTCTATTTTTATTGCTATTTATTTTACTTCTCCTCGTACATTACTATTTAAATTCAATATAGCTCGCTGTTGCTCTTAAAAAATAAAATTATTCAGGGTTTGGAAATTTGTGTAGAATGCATTTCACGTAAAAATGCTCGTAGTGTTTCGGAAGAATCTTTAAGCAACAGGCCATGGTCACATTCGAACAATCCGTTAGCGGAATAGTCAGCGGTCTAGCTTTCAGTTCCCAGGTGCTGGGTTCGAGTCCCAGTTAGGAATCCAGTTTGATCCGTGAGTTCCTTTGTTAATGAGCTATAATAAAATTCTAATAGTTACTATGAATAGAAAACATTACAATATTGCATCAAACCATATAAATACAATGAAAATGATCAGTTTTAGAATAAGGTTTTATTTTGCAAAGTTTTCAAAAATTACAAAAAGAATTTACTACTTAAACATCTAAAAATTAAACGTACATTGTATTTTTATTTTTATTTATTTATTTATTTAATTAGTTAGTTGATTTGATTTAATTTCTTTTCCTTTTCCTTTTTTTTTTTTTTTTTTTTTTTTTCCTTTTTACTTACGAAAACTTTTAAAATAGTAATAAGGCACAAGTTTCTAATGTATTTTGATTTGTATAAATAAAGATATTTTGGTAAATAATGTAAAATTTATGATATAAAAACTAAGAGAACTGATATGCATGTCTCAAAAAAAAAAAAAAAAAAAAAAAAACTTTGATAAGATTGTTTGGAACATATTCACATATGAGCAATTAAAATCGTAATTTCGTGTCACTTATACTTAGCTGTAAAAATGTAAATATATCATGTTCATTGAAATACTGATAAATAAGCAATCATTTCTTTAGATTTCTCCAGTTTAAACAAAAATATATCGATATTTAAAGATCATGTTTACTGAGGTTTCCCTTCGCCTTTAACATAAAAATTGTCAGGACTATCAAAATATTGATACATGCCTTAACTATATCAAACATTTTTCAAATACACCACAAAGTTGAAAAATTATTTCTAAAAATATCTAAAATCATTTTTTTTATTTTCATGTGGAAACATTTACTTTGAAATAACGTTTTCGAAACCAACCAAAATTAATTAAATCTCTTGTTTAAATAGTTTTATTTTCTCTGATCATTTAAAAATATTCTCTTTTGAAAGTAATTTACATTCGATTATTGGAAAGAATTCATTTTTAGAATCTACGGGCACAAAATAAAAAAAAAATGAAAAGCCCATTAAGTAATATTTCAGTTTTATTATATTATATATATTCAGTAAGCGAAAGTAATTTTAATGATTAAAATTCTCCCTTTCTTTTATAATCATTGAGTTATTTTCTAACACTAATGAAAATGTAAACGCATTAAAAAATATGGTTTTTGTAGCTTTACGACGTAGCCGTAAATCTCAGAGTTGCAACGAGTTAATTTTATTTGAAGAAGAGAAAATTAAATTCAACTTTGCTTAATTACCTTTCCAGTGAGGCCGACGATGAAATCAATCGATAAAAGAGATGCTTTTATCCATATCCTTTTTCTTAGGTAAATACGGGTAAAGGGATTTATGCTTTGGCTAGAAATACTTAATTTCATTTTCAAGGAGAATTACTTTTTCAATTTAGTTAATCTTTAGACTGATCAAATAAAAATAAGCTATGGTATAAAGATCATTAAATCTTTTGAATATTTCTCAGGTGATATGATTAAGTAGAGTTTATTTTTAACATTATGAAATATGCATAGTAAATCTCGGAGTTATTTAAGATCGCGCTTAAATAGTATTTTGTGAAAAGATGTATGAGCTCTTCAAACATATTTCTAGAATTTTTTTAATACGTATATTTTTCAATTTATTTTCATTTATATAGTTATAACTAATATGCAGTATATTTTTATTAAAAAAAAGAAAAAAAAAAAGAAATGCATATGATTTACGTTGAAATGCTTTAAATTTCTATTTTATTTAAAGAAACAATGAATTTATCTATGATTTTTAATAAATAAAACATATATTTTAATTCCTTACAATTCTATATTATTGAAATTTTTGAAAATTGAATAGCTAGTTCGGGTTACAAACCCGCAATCTTCCGCTTACGAACTTGACGGTATGTCAGGCATACGAAAAAGGGAAACTGATTACGATTTTAAAATTCAATAAACATGCCTAAAACTGTCTTCTTTATTAAGATATTACACGAATATTTTTACACTTGCAAAAAAATATATTATAGTGATTTAAAGTGTGAGCTTGAACATTTGCGTTTAAATGTTTCGGCCGCAAATATGCAACAATGATTTTATTACATTGTTTAAGAACAACTTATGAGGGGAAATACAAAATAATCCATATTAAGCAGAAATGAATGCGGAAGTCTCAAATTTCAGTTCACGGACAAACTATAGACCTATTATAAGAGTAGACGGGACAATGACAACCTTTTTCAGTGGCAAAGATAATTCATAAAAAGGTCATGTGACTGTTGATCTACAGGAAACCAAACTGGCCAATATTGAAATTTACTCGCCATGCTCTAAACTCTGCTTTTTATTAAGCAAACGATATTTCTCCTTTTTGTTTGAAAGTTCTTTTTAAAATTTTTTATTTCACTTTAAAAGTTAGATTGTTTTGAATTTAAAAAGAATTTATAGCAAGAAATAGTAATTAGATATACTTTAGAAGCCGTAGAAGTTATGTAAAATAAAGATTTTATTTCACCGTTAAGATTCTTTTTAATATTTTAATATTTCGTTCATTTTAAGTAATTATTTTTATAAAATGTTTATAATTTCTGTACTTAATTATCTAAATTGAATTAGTTTAAATATATTATACCTTATAGGATTTCAAAAATGTCAATTATTATTTATGAGAGTTGAAGCGACTATAGACAAACCGAAGTTAAAAAACTTTTGAACTTTGTTGGAAAGTGTTAATAACAAGGTAAAAATAAATTTCAGCAGCTGTTTCGTTTTACACAAGTTTTCCTTGCTTATCTTTTAATAATAATAATATTTATATTCAGAACAAAAAATTGCCGATAACACTATAAATGCCAAAAAAGATAACATTTTTCAACAGTAACGTGGTTTCATCTTTGCAACTTTTCTTATATTCCCTTATTAAAGGAATGTTCCGTCCACTCTTATAATAGGTCTATGGGACAAACACGCTACGAAATGCTTTTTGTGTGACTTTCGTTAAAAAGTAAAAAATCTGGAGTGACTCCACTCGACTTTCCGAACATTGAGTAATTAACAGTTTTGTAGATAAAGTAAAGAAAGAGTAGTTGTTAAACAAACAAAAGAGAGAAAACCATAATAGAGTGTTTGAGTATTTTTCTCCATCTATTACACGTTGTTTTATTTAACGCTACTGAACTTTGAGCCCATAGATCATAATGACAAAGAAATTTTCGTTGTGTCCCTGTAAAAACTTATAAATGCTACATTCACCAAAATGCTTATAGTTAGTGCAACAGTGATTTATAATACTCATATAAATTTTCAGCTCAATTCAATAAGGCGTTTAGATGCTATCGTAATTTTAAAAATTTGGCCCCATAGGCATAATGATAAAGAATTTTTCTTTGTGTCCCTGTAAAAAAACTATAAGTGCTAGATTCTCCAAAATCTATACAGATTGAGTATTTGTGATCTATAATATGTGTATAAAATTTTTGCTCAATTGAATAAGGCGTTTAGATGCTATCGCACTTTTAAGATTTTGCTCCCATAGGCCATAATGATAAAGAATTTTTCTTTGTGTCCCTGTAAAAAAACTATAAGTGCTAGATTCACCAAAATCTATAGGGTTCGTACTATGGTGACTTACAATATACGTACCAACTTTCAGGTTAATCGAACAAAGCCTTTAGACGCTAGCGTGTTCACAGACATACACACATACACACATACACACATACACACACACATACATACATCATCGTAAAAATAGTGAAAACGGACTCAGGGGACCTCAAAACGTATAGAAACATCAAAATCTCGAATTCGGATTTTTGACATGATTACAATACTTTCCTCACTATAGTGTTCGGAAAGTAAAAATATGTACGCTCTTGCATGCATGTAAGAAACTAATACTCTTATTATTTATAACTTTATCGAAATTTACTAATGCAAAAGTCTATAGCAATGAATCATACACTAAAATATTTAACGCTACTTTTACATATACTTGAAATACTTCGTTATTTCATTAATCATTTAAACGAAAGTTTTGGAAAAACGAATTCGATAAATTTCAAAATCAGTGTTCTAGAACTGCATTAATGTAAAAAGTCTGAAAGTTGAACGTAAGTATAGAATGAAACATCTGCTTAATTTCGCTAAAAATTAATATACTTCTATATTACAAAACAAAGGTGATGCGTCATAAGTAATTTTCTCAAGGAAATTCTGGAGAAAATATATTTTCCAAAATTTACATCTTTAACATTTTTTTTTTTTTTTTTTTTTTTTTTTAATTTTTGGTGGATTTTCGTAAGCAACACAAAATCTCTATATTTCAAGTTTCACGAACATATTTTAAGCCGTTATCGGTTTTAGTGCGTTACCTTGAAAAACCAATCTTCGTTATATATATATATATATATATAAAGTTTATTGTAACATAGCGAATTTTCATCATATGAAGTGTCTTTACCTCATTTTAAAGAGCATGAAAAATAATGAGAAAAGTATATAGTACAATTGTAATAAAATGCCAATATTTTGAGATAAATGCGATGGCAGTAAGTGAAAGATCAAAGGGAAAGTTCAAGATAGAATGTTAGTATTATGTCTTTAGTCGTTCCGTTGTAGTTTATGTAATGGTTGTTTGATTTGTCTTTTATTTAGAAAGAAAGCAGCGGCATAGCGATACTTTGTTAGATATGATTACAAACTGTTTGTAATGGGGAAGTTGCACACGGAAGGAAAAACAATTTCTTTTAATTGTAATCAATAAAATCAATCTTGGGAATCCGAAAAATCCAATTAAAATAGTAAAATTATTTCAAATTAACTTTTAATTAACGTTTTAAAATCGCTAGAAACCAAAACAAAACCACGTGATCCGAAAACGCTCCGTGAGGGGATTGACGTCACAGTACACGAAGTGTGAATGTTTACACTCTTTTACCGCTTGCTTTTCTTTTTGTTCGCTCTATTCTAATCTGTATTTTATAGTTTATTCTTAAAATTTTTACCTTTTGTAAGAAATAACTTAAACCTTCCATAACTATACTATATCTTATATATATATATATTTCTATTTTTATTTGTATAATGTGGATTTTGGATTTGTAAAAGAGCAATCGGATAATGTTCCGAAAGTAGATGCTCTTTCCATATTTTCATTTTTGAGAAGAAACCTCGATTTTATTAGCGCATAAATATAAGAGTAGCTAAAGCTAAACGATCTAGATTTGTTCTGTATTCATATTTTGAAAATTATAAACGTCTTCATAATAGAATTTTAGCATTGCTTTAATATATTAGTAGTATTTTTTTACATTTCTCTAACTTTTTAGATGCTTGTATGTGAGAATATTTCTTTTTTCATAATGTATGCTTAAAGATTTAATTATAATTAAAATATTCATTAAAATTTCATAGTACATAAAAATATATTTTACTGATTATTTATTTATTTATTTATTTTCTTTTTTTTAACCAGAATTTTTTAATTATGTTATTTTATAAATTATATATGATTATTTTATAGAGCAGTCATTAATTATGTATTTAATATTTACTTCATGTTTTTGCAACGAAAAAAAAATGTTATTTTCAAATTGCATTATTTATTTATTATTTTTATCTTATTTTATTAAAAAAAATAACTTTTTATAATTTTTTAAGTAATTTATATATATATATTTCAATTTTATCCATTTATTTTTCCATTTAATTTTCTTAAATTTATTTGAATTATATTGTTCTACGTTGTTTACATTAGCAACGGCTGTTACACAACTATTTATTTAATTAATTAATTCATTTCAAAAGGAAAATATAATTAAATGTTTTTATCGGGAAAATGTTAATATCGCATAAAGGATTAGTCTTATTAAAATTTAAATTTAATAAAAACTTATTTATTATATTTTTAATGCCTATGAAAGGAAAATCTTTTGTTATTTATTTATTTATTGTACTAATCGAAATGAAATGGTACTATAGCAGAAAAAGTTATTGCAATAAAGTACATGGTGCCAAAATTAAAGTATATTTAATAGATGCTGAGATACAGCTATCCATAAAATCTTAGTTTTTGAATAATAGCAGCTTTCGCCTCCTGATATGTACACAAATTGAAGTGCCCACGAAAGACATTGCTGCGGGCAATAAGAACCCAAAAAAGCAGGGTACACTGGAGGGAAAGAAGTTGCCGCAGGCTGCTAATAACCAAAACGATGTTAAGAGCGATTTCAATGAATTTATTTTTTAAGTATCTTTTTATTTATTTTTTGTTTATAGAATGATATAAAAGAATTTTTTTTTTTAATTTATTTAATTTAGCGACCAGCGAAGCAGGCGAAGACCGTCAGTTATAGTATATGCAAGGGTTGTTCCAGGTTTACTTTTGGGGCTCATTTTTGTGAAAAACAATTTTTTTTTTTTTTTTTTTTTTTTTTGTGAAAAACAAAATAATTTTGTGAAAATTTATTTCTTTTTGTGATAAAAAGAATTATCACACGAAACCTTTCACTTAAGAAGTTACTCTATCTAATGTTCATTATCAAGTTAACAGCATATTACTGAGCCAAGTATACACACTCATTAAAAATAATATTGTTAACGTGAAAAACTTTTACAAAATCATCAACTTTTTAAAAATAAATCTTGAGAAAGGCCTGTTGTTATGAATCTGAATTTTGTGAAGAGACCCATTTTATGGATTTGTATTTTCTAAAGGGGCCCATTTTAGATATTTGGATTTTGTGAAGGGGAAGCAAATGGGTCCCAGTTTTTACCTGGATCGACCCCTGATATATTCTAAACATATTTGGATTTTACATTAAGGCTTCATTGATAAATGAATTTAATATATATATATATATATATATATATATATACATACACTGGTGGACAATTGCTAAGGACGGATGACAATAGCTTAGTTATTGTCATCCGTCCTTAGCAATTGTCCACCAGTGTATATATTGCATTTGATTGCTGAAATTTACTGCAAATTTTTAATTAATTATTTAATACCATTCATATTTATAACTAGATCATGTATAACTTATAAGGTATTATTACATTTAACATATATTTCATGTGTTTATTTTATTTTAAAGTACTTTATATCTTTCCTATTGCTAAATGTTGTTATTATTATTACTTTCTATTTCTATTAATCTTTTATTTTTATTTTTAAATTTTTCCAAATAAAAAAGTAATTACATTATAAAAATAACTAAACGCGTTTCTATATATATATATACATATATAAATAATATTAATATTTTTGTACGGAGACCTTCTTTTAATTTTATTTATTTATTTAGAATGATAAGCGCATGTAATTTTCCTTAAATATTTTTCAATTTCTCAAACTGCATCACTATAATGTTTTTAATTATTCACAATCTTCAGCTGCTATTTTAATAGAAATATTGTTAAGTTATAATATTGAAATGTATTAAAGAAGTTATATATATATATATATATATATATATATACAGATATACTGGCATCTCATAATTATAAAAGTAATCTAATTTAGGTTAATTTAGCATAAACTATTCTAGATTATTTAAGCAATGAAAATATGTATATTATTCAGTTAAATATTATTACTCAATCCCAATATTTTATTTCTGTACTCAGTCTGTAATAATAATAAAATAATAATAAATCTATAAAACATAATAAAATGAAACGAAACAAGTATTTAAAAGATACATCTTTGGCATAGCATACTAAAAACATTCTTTAAGAAAATTCTATTGATCAACTATTATTTCGATTATAGTTTAATTTGGATTAATAACAGCAGGCGAGTACAAAAAAATATCATTGAAACTTGGTGTCATTTATAGAATGAAGTGATGTTTAATGAGTTCAAATAGTTTTAATAATTTTTTTTTAAAGAAAGAATACAAAATTTCGCTGAATGCACGATTTTTCTTTACAATACAAGAGGGAGAAATTCAGCCGGCAATTCATTTCATGGATAGTGACGTCACGATAGGTTTTATCACGTGACGCAGCGTTTTCCCGCCAACATGAGAACTACGTCTTTTAAAGTTAATTTATTAAAGCATCCGGTTTTCAAATATGCTTAAAAATGGTATCAAAATGTTTGTATTTTCATGCTCTATCATTTACAAGTCAAAATGAAAAATGTGCAATTTCCCCATTCTCGTTCATGCTTATTTATTTTTTGTCTCTAATTTTTGTATTTTATATATTAATAAATTTACTTCTGATGACTTATTATTGTAGTAAAGCATTAAAGTATATTATAACAACTTTTTACTCGAGAATTACATGGGTATTATTTGTATATTTTCACAGAGAAATTTAAATATATTACAGTCTCTGTAACAACAATTCGAAGCCCAGTTCACCGGAATAAAACCAGAACAAACATAAGAGAAATGTGCTACTGAGATACAAATTAAAATTTTCCAGTTAAAAAACTAGTGTGTTGTGGCCTCCACAAGACTTTCTTCTATATTTTCCTATAGAAATTCACTCAGTAACAATATTAAAAAAAAAAAAAAAAAAAAAATCCAAGTTTTTTTTCGTTAAAAGTAAAAAAAAAAATAAAAAAATCGATAACTTTGTTTCAAATTATCACATATTTATAGTTCAACCATTCGTTTTAAAGGTACTGACGAGACCTTTCGAAAGATATCGATCTTGAAAATGTACCCCCCCCGGGGGATACTTCCCCGGGGGGGGGAAGCGATGCCCCACATGCACGAAATTTTTTACCTGATTAACTACTACTATTATCAATAATTCATATTAATTTTACAATCACAGGTTAAGAATAACTCTCATTATGTACATTTATACGAAATTTCGTCCGATACTGCCATGTTAAAAATTTAGAAAAAATACGATCACAGCGCCTCCTGTCGAGCGATTGATCCCCAAATCTAATCAGCACCAGTTTATGTCAAGGGCCAACTAAATACCAAGTTTGGTTAAATTTCGTTATTTTTATTATTATTATTATTATTATTTTTTTTTTTTTTTAATTACTATTTTTTTTCGTAAAAAGTGAAAAAAAATCGATAACTTTGTTTTAAATTATCACAGATTTATAGTTCAACCATTCGTTTTAAAGGTATTGACGAGACCTTTCGAAAGACACCCATCTTGAAAATTTACTCTACTCGACGGGGGACTTCCCCCCCCCCAGGGAGGTTCACGAGGCTCCTACACATACAAAAATTTTTTCCCAGTTGACTATCTCTATTATAAATAATTATTGTAAATTTCATAATGATCACTAAAAAATAATTCTCTTTATGCACATTTATACAAAATTTTGTCCCATATCACCATGTTAAAAATTTAGAAAAAGCGAGATGGCAACGCAGCCTGTAAGACAATTTTTACCAAATGTTGATAGGAACTAATTTATGTCAAAATGCAACTACATACCAATTTGTATGAAATTCTGCACAGCAGTTCCTGAGATACAGTTGCCACAAGATTATGTCACACACACACACAGACTGACAGACAGACAGACAGACATTTTGTAAAAATGATCAAATCGTGTTCTACAGCTCTCAAAACGTGTAAATCCATCAAAAACCCGAGGTCGAACATTTTTACGAATCCAATACTTTCTTCTATTGAATATAGAAGAAAGTAATAACATGCAAGGCATTTTTCTTTAGTTTTCTGAACAGTACACAATATTAACGAATATATACAAGCATAATTAATAGAAATTTTTAACTGCAAATGCACTTATGTTTCTTTCCACAATTTATATTACTGAATAATAAGTTATTGCACAAAATATAGATGATAAAAATATTTGAGAATGGAGAAGCTGATAAAAATAGTCATTATATTATATTCCATCAATTGCATTTTACCAAAATACACGTTTTCTTTTCAATTTACGAGATAAAATAAACTTTAGAATACTATGTTATACTGACAAATATTTCCAAAATATTGATTGCGATGTATTGCACTGTTAAAAATGGTTTCTTAAAAATGAGCTAAATTGTCTCAAAATAGCTCCGAAACAATATATACTTAAATTTGAAAGCTCATGTACTCATTTATAAGTATACTGACATACTCAAAAATGGGGTTGACCAATAAGAATCTTAGTATCCCCATGTTTGACGTGTCAGTATACTCAAAATTAAGTACATGGGTTTTCAAATTTAAGTATATATTCATTCGGAGAAATTTGGAGACAATTTAGCTCATTTTTAAGAAACCATTTTTTACAGTGAGCCATGAACTATAAATCAATGCTTTAAAAAAAAAAAAAAAAATTAAAACAAAAATTTTAATTATCATTCAAAATGACGAAATTGCTATTATATATTATTAATATTATTATTGGCGATACGTTTCTTTATTGTTTAAAATGTACTTTTTCCAAAATTTCTCAATTTCCGATACATAATTTTGGATTTTAGTTAAATATTTTAGTTCATAGAACATTAAAATTTTCACTATATCTATAAATATTTACAAAATTTCAAGGCTCTGTATCCAACTTCGGAAACAAATTTTACTTTACGTAGTCGAAATATATCATGCCTTTTATTATCTTATAACCAAACGAATCGCCCGATCTTATGCAACTTTAACGAGAAAACATTATATTTCTGCTTCAATTCGTTTCCATGTAGTTTGCACTAAAAATAAACTCATTATTATTACTATTATTATAATTAATTTTAACAGAAATCATCTTGTTCCCATTGGTAGTGTTGCATATAATAAGGCATACTTGCCAACATACAAATTAATATTCCGTATTATTGTTAGCCCTGCCTTCTTTTTCACACCAGTATCTTTTTAGAGTATTTTTCTTCTTATTTAATCGTAATTGTATTTGGAGAATACTACTCTAAAAATTTACTGGTGTAAAAAATAGGGCGGGACTAACAACACTACGAAATATTAATTAGAATATTAAAACAGGAATAAACTACTACGTCAGAAACGCCAAAGAAAAATTATTGCACCTCAATAATTTTTCTTTGGCGTTTCTGACGTAGTAGTTTATTCCTGTTTTAATATTCCAACGCCAAGTCTCCTGCTATTATTTATTAATTAGAATGTTGGCAAGTATGAATAAGGTCGATTGCCCACATGTAAGAACTAGGCCTAAGTCGGAATCTGGCCCACTGGAGTCTTTTAAAGGATCTTAACACTTATTTATGTAGGCTTCGAAGAAAATCACGGAAGGTTCCGAACGCCTTGACATGTGATTACAGCCTGTGTTTGAACACGACACTTATCATTTACCAGCGTATTTATTAAAAAAACATCTCGATCATAGGAGGATTTTTACCTTTGTATTTGTTACAAATGTCTGTATTATTAGTATAATCGATTTAAAAATCGATTAGTAAAAAATAACTCTTTAGCGCATAATAACTTTTTTGCGCAAGGAATGTGCTTCTTCCCTTATTAAAAAAAAAATGTATCTGTTTTTTCAGAAAATATTAATTTCCTGATAACGTTAGAGAGCAAAATTTCAATGAACATTACTAAAAAGTTGTATGTTATTAATGTATAAAATGGATTATTTAGGCTCTGGTAGAAAATATTGCTTTCATATTTTTTTAACAATAAAAATATTCAACGGAGTATTTAAAACAAAATCTTCTTTCAGCATTTCATTAAGTAGTTTTAAAAGAGATTGCGGCAGACCTCAAATCAATCAACTTTATTAATGACAATCGATACCCAGGACGTCACATATAATGAAGACAAATCGACCTAAGCCGCACCCCTCGCCTGCGTGTTTTCGTGTTCTGTCACTTTGTCCTAAGCCCAATAATGCAAAAATCCCATTTAAATCCTTTTGTTTAGTCTAAGAAAACCTCTGCGTCCTTAATGAATGGAATTCTTTTAGTCTGACTTTTAAAAATTCTTTTGTTCCGTAACGTAATTTTGATGTTAAATCCAAAAACAAATACATTAACATAAAAAATCTAATAAACGAAAATGACTTTTAAAAAAGAAAAGATCTATAACAATAATGAAACAAAAATCTGACATGCGTAAATCTTTCTTTACTTAATTAAGTATCTTAGACTTCTGTAAAGTTACGTGCTTACAACACCGAAAACTTACTAAAAAATAAAATGCCATCTATTTTTATAAAGTTTATTGAATATCAATTGGTTCTGAATTCTTTGAAATGTCAGCATGCTATAGGTTTATTGAACTAAATATTCACCTTTTAATAATATTTGGAATATCTTAAATGATTATTCGTGCTGTATTAAAAAACAAATTTATCTTAATGCCACTCAATGTAATGTAAATATACTTAAATATATTACATTAGTCCTTTATTAGAATGTAGTGATAATATTGTTTTTTTTCCTTCATGTTTTGAGCATACAGGCTATTTTTCATCGGAAAAAGTAATGTTGTAGATGAAAAATAAAATCTCTAAATTATAAATACGTAAAGCTGAATGACATTAAAAACATATTTTCCATTTTCTTTTAAGACCAGATTCTGTATAAATAACATTAGAGCACCAATTTGAAACTTAACTTCTTCGCTCTCTTTTCAAAAGAAAGATAAAAATAAAAATCTTTTTTTTTTTTTTTTTTCCACAATTTTGATTCATATTGACATAAAAATATAAAAAATGTATTCATTATAAAAATATTATAGTCTAAAATATAATAAAAAAATATATGCATACATATATTATTTTTACACGCTTTTATTTATTTTTAATTATTTAATTTAATTTGAATTATTTAATTTTTAATTTGCATTTTAATTATTTTATGTGTGGAATATTTTTCATTTAGGTGTGTTTTTCAAATCTAAGAATTAATTTTCCCCTATTTCCTATCATCCGATTAACCTGAAATTTTGCATACATGTACAACTCAACAATATATGTTCAAGTTGTAACCGGTATAGGCGTGAGGCTTTTGGACAATGGGCTACCAACTCAAGTTCATTTTTTTTTTTTTTTTTTTTTTTTTCGAATTTCAACTCCCTATTGTCCGATTGAGCGAAAATTTTGCATACATGCTTAATTCCCACGAGAATACATGTTGAAGCACTAATGAGCTTGGGAGGAGGTTGGGCTACGGACTTCGGCCCCCATCTCTAGTACTAAATTTGTTTTTGAATTTTAACTTACTTCTTATTATCCGATTAACATTTGCATGCATGTATAGTTTCTACATATGCTGAATTGGAGTTTTTAGTACATTTTGAAATAAAAGCGTGATTAAAAAAAAAATTATTTATGTTTTTTGATTAATTTATCTATATACATTTAAATATTAAATCAAATGCATTGGAATGTTCGAAAGATCGTAAATGTACTTGCAGAATAACGAGTATATATAGAGCAAGACAATTTATTAAAAATTGGATAGTTTAATAGTAATTAAAAGAAAAAGAAATAAAATGGGGATAATTGTATGATTTATAGCAGTATAAATACAATACACTTGCACTAATAGTTCACATTTTAATTACAGAAAATAATTTAAAGAAAATAAATCGCAAATCTTATAAGCTACATTGTGTGTATAAAAGAAAGAACTATTGGTTAAAATTTAATAAAAGAATCTTTTGATGCAATAAACAGAAAAAAAAATCTTTTCTTGGATGCTCTTTTCTTTACGACAGCGTCATTGAAGCGTACATGGTTATCCATCATTTTGTCTAACTTCGATAATGTCTTTTCTTATTGCAGTAATATTTCGAAAATTCATCATTTCTCGCGTATGTCTGCTGATTTCGATTCATGGAAAATTCTGTAAAAAAGTTTTAGATGATTAATAACGAAAAGCTAAAATAATAGTTCCTTCCAATATATATGTAAAAGAAAAATACTCTATACAGCTTGTTGTAAAAAAGCCTATAATACTTTCTTTTAAATTTCTTTTCAGTGGGAAAAAATGAGCGGTTACATTCTGCTCTATAAATACAATGTATATTTACTAATAGAAGATTTAAATTAATTTAATTCAGTTTTATCTTCTACATTTTAATTATAATTTAAATAAAAAAAATGTTTTTTAGTATAAGGTCATTATAATATCTACTATAACATGTATTTTGTCACTTTAGAAAAGGAATAGCCAGTTCGCTTTCAAAATGTATTTGTTTAGATACGTTTTTTGGTACAAAAATATAGTATAATTTTATTACAATACACAAATTAAATATATAAATATATATATGTGCAAAGAATTTTACTGTAAAAATGTTTATAAAAGTAATTTATTAACAAGCGTAAAGGACAGAAAAGCATTTTTACTAAATAATTTTTAATTACTCATGCGCCAGCTTTTAAAAAATTTCGTTTGCATAATTTAAATGCCAAAAGTATTGAACATCTTACATGAAAACTCCAAATAAATATCGTTCAAATACAATAAGTTATGAGAGATAGAATAAACAGAATATCAGATCACTCAAAATAAAAGCTAAATAATACAGTGTTTGCTATTTTAAATAAATATTGATAAAACCTCCTATCATCTTAATATTTTTTAGAAGAACTGAAATTCTGTTCATTCTAGCTCTCATTATTTGATTGGGGTTTTCTTATAAGTTGCTCAATACTTTGGGCTATTAAATTATGCAAATAGAATTTTTTAAAAGCTAGCACATGCGTAGTTAAAAATTATTTAGTATAAATGCTCACATTTCGTAAGATATTTAACATTTTTGCATTCTGATTGCAATATGCTGTGTCTAATGTCGTATGCTAAATTTCCTAAAAATGAATTTGCACTGGGTCTAATACCTTAAGCGTTATAATTAAAAATGTGGAATTTTTTTTATTATTATTATTATTTGCAATATTTAAAAAAAAACTAATATATCTTCATAAACATATGTGGTAGCCTCATAAAAATTTATACAGATAATGAGAAAAATTCTTATAATTACATACTACAGCCGAAACGCATTTAAAGCGTTACTTTTTATAGGGTGATCCAAAATATTTTGACATTTGTTTAATTATTACTGGTCCCCTTTTTCCTCTCCAGGACACAACTTTTTCTAAAATACATGAAGTATAACATGGTCTTTACACTACCAAAGTTTCATGATGATTCATAAAGAGCTTTTCCAGATATTTTATAACACGTCTAAATTCGAAAGTGTCTAAATACGTATTGGTAGATAGTGTATATTAGTTACAAAATATTAAAGAAAATTATAATTTCTATAATAAGGAATATTATAAGTGTGTACATATGTTTAGTTATTTACCATACTTTAAAATTATTTTACACCCAAAACATCAGATAAACAATTTGCATGCAAAGTTATGCGCAACGTGTCAGAGAAAAATGTACAGTTTTAACTTAAAATATGCGTTTTTCTTCCAGAAACTAAAATAAGTGCTTTAAGGTATGTTGATGTTCCTTAGGATTTTTCATATTTAAAATTTACTTCTTTTTTATATGAAACGCAAAGCTACGTTTCATTTTAAAGCAATACAGTTTTTATCTTAATAATAAATTTTAAAATCAATGAACAGATAAAGGAAAGCTTTTTTTTTTTTTTTTTTTTATGAAAATGCCAGTATCTTTATTTCATTGTACTATATTCAAAAAATGCATTTCTATAAATATAGAATAATGCGTGTATATATATGTGTGTGTGTGTGTTTGTGTATACTACTTCAAAACGAATGATAAATGCTTTTTATATCATGTGCAAGAAATGTTGAAGTTTGCTCGTGGATTAAGAGTAATTAACTATTTGATGGATCTAAATCTTCAAAAATTGCCACGCGCAGTTTTTTCCTAGGTACTAGTCATGCGAATCTTGGAGAAAATCATGAAAAACTACGAACGATTAGGATGAACTGCACGACCTAACACTTGCCACATTACGGCTACCTGCTATGAAAACAGAATATCTCATTTCTGGTTGGTTCCATATTGAATATAAAGCACTTTTTGTTAAAATAAATAAATAAATAAATAAATAAAAATAAAAAATAAAAATAATGTTACTCCTATTTTAGTGCAGTTCAAAGTATCACTCTTAGATTGTGATATAGACTCATCATGATTGATATCACTCATAGATCACTTATGGTTCTATACATACACTATTTGTGTGATTTTAGTAAAATTTTTATAGTTTTGTTATCATACGAAGTTGACGTTATACATACATATGCATTCACACTGACAGACAGACTCCAAGAGCGACTCAAAAAATAGGATACTTTGATACAGAAAAGTTGAGAACGTAAATTACAGGAAAGATATGGTTTCAAAATTTCGAAATGAAAACAATACTCTCTCTATTATTTATGAGTAAAAGGAAATAAAAAAGAATGGATTAAATTTAAAAAAAAACTTTCATTAATTACATATAAAACAGTATACATGAATATTTACTAAATAATACTGATGCGTTATTATTTGTTTTCATCTTGTCAAACATAATTATAGCGCTCAAAATGTAAATAAATATATAAATAAATAAAAAGGAAACATTACTACTGGATATTATTCAAAATATTTTTTAATAATATTAGTTATTCTACTGAAACAAAAACTAAAGAGGAAAGAAAGGATCACAATTCCGTATCTTGGATATTAATAATAATTAAGTATTTCTGTCTTCATTCACCATACCAATTAGTCTGTTTAACGTACACCCATTAATTCCACTATATTTTTTCTACTGATGCTTTTTTTAAAATTGTGTACAAAAGTAGAATAAAAATTTAATGATAAAAACTTACTTTCTCTAATGATAAAAACCTAAAAGACGCTGAAATTTTTTGAAAGTGTAACTAAATTTATACAAAAAATAAGTGTTATAGAAAATTTATACGAGTAAGATTGCTTTTTAAAGTATTTATATATATATATATATATATATATATATATATAAATGTAGGAATATATAAACTAATGAATGAAATTAAACCCCCAAAAACACTGAGATCTCCATCAGGGAGGCCCCTCAGTGTAGGGTTGAAAGAGAAGTTTCTGAAAGGACAGTAGCAATTAGCTAATAACTATCCTTAGCCCCGAACTTCTCACCAAACAGAAAACCACCAATAACTGAATAGAAATCAAACATATATATAATGTATAAAAATACTAAAAAGTTATAAAATTACAAAATTGCAAATGTTACACAAGTTACAAAATTACGTTAATACATTTAAAAAATATACAATAATATAAAGAATTACTGAAGGTAAACAAGAAAGTATCAAATGAAATAAAACCCTTCACCTGATAAACAAACCCACTTCATTTCATTCATTTGTTTGTATATTCCTACATTTATATATTTCTACATTTAAGTTTTGCATTTCCTTTTGCTGCAATTTTGCGCATTGGTTTGTAATTCTCGTTTTGGTTTTTCTAGACGTTAAACTTATATTTATTTATAAATTCATTTCAATAGTTTTCTATATATATGCATTTATAGCTTGTTATTTATATGCTTCAAAAAAGTGTGATGACATCTTTAAGTTTCCAAAGATCAAGACATTGTGGTAACGTCAAAACAAACAGTTTAAGATTAGTTAAATATGTAGGAAGCAAATAGGAAGATTAATACATTTAATGTATGAAACATTTACAAAAATAGCTATAGAGGAAGAAATTAATAAAACAAGCTTAATCTTCAAGCCTTACAGAAAAATTCTCTTTTATTCCAAGCCAACCTCTGTTCTTTATAATTCAATTATGTTTGTTCTCTCTTCTCTGGGAAAGAAACACCTCCAATCCCTACTAAATCCTTACAGGCCCTGTGCACCCTAAGCTAATTTGAAATTTTCTAGTTTAACTACCATTCCCTTGTAAATGGCGACCCAGTGGCAGGTCTCTCCTTGATGAGCTGACCAATACCGAAACAATGAAAACCATGCTTAAAATTTGTGTGTCTTTTCAGTCTTCCGAAAGCTCAAACATTATACAAAAATACTTGAAAAAATGAAAATCTTGAAAGCCTTTAAAGCGTATTTTTCCCTCCCCTACGGGGCGCGTAGTAAGTAATTACGCAAAATCCGTTTGTGGTTTGTTTATTGGGTACACATAATGGACACATAATATTTGTTCGATAACGATTAAACGACACATCAAACAATCGCTTTCCTGAGATGGTTTGAGGCTTTTATTATTCCTGAAAACTTGTTTCCCCCATTTTTATAGGGAGAGGGAGAAATTTCCCATAATCCATCTATAGTGCGTATTGAAACGCATAGCCAACCCACACATAAAAATTATCTTACTGAGATAATTTGGAGCAAAGTTACGCTTGGAAATGTGTTTATTGTCCCCCGACTCCAATGAAGGGAGAGAGGGAGATTTGTAAAATACCGTTTGAATGAGTGTTTGATACACATAAGCAGTCCACGTACCAAAATTCGTGACTGCAGCTCTTATAGATTTCTTAGGACAAATCTGGGGGTCTCCAATTTACACCCTCGTAACGACCCCAAAATCTAAAATCTCACACACACTCAAAAAAAAAAGAATTTTGAAAATGTCCTTAAGAAGACGCATGGCCATTTTCAACATTTTTGTACTATTTTTGGTAGACCTTTATTCAAAAATCCAGATTTTGAGAAATTCCCCCCCCCCCAAAAAAAAATCGATTTTCTCCCTACCCTACATAAAAATCGAAAATTCTAGAACTGCAGAAAGTAGTGTTTTCATACCGAAGTGTACTCTCCCCATGTTCAATTTCTTCACCGTGAAGTAATTTACAGCTAGATTATTCTTACAAGCGTGTTTTTGACTCCTTGCCTCCAGGGTGGGGGAATGGGGAGGAAATTCGCAAACGTTGATACGTGTAATTTTAATTTGGGTACAGACCTAAATTCTTGCCAACTGTAGTTGAATTCCGCCCAACCGTTCTCACGTAATACTCTAACAAATGTAGCGTTACAGACATATAGAGACAATGTCCCTCCTCTTCCCCCCTTCCTCCACACACATGCAGAAAAAAGATTTTCTGAAGTGATTTTTGCCTTTCACGATGTCTGAAACGTGAACTATTTTTTTGGTGTAGTTTGAGAAATTTACAGACAAAAGTTCGATTTTATTAATATAGGTAGATGAACTAGGGGAGAAGGTGGTAATATGAAACAGGGTGGTAATATGAAACCGCTTCTTTCTGCTTATCTACTGGAGCCATCTGTGTTTACTAAAGTAAACTTAATTAATGGGAATCATAATAATTGCTATACCGCTTGGCATCAGTATAGCTTGTTTTGTTTATGGTGTAACAGGCGGATCTTTGTTTATGCAGTTCTAAAAAATTTCACAAGGTAAGTTTCATGACTATTTTTTACATCCTTATTGATAAATATAAGATATTGTTAATATTGTTTTTATTAACTGTAAGATTGAATACTGAAATAGCAGGATTAAATTATGGGTAAATATTTTTCAAACTTAAAATTCATGGGATCGTTTATAAAACGGCGATTGGTGGTAATATGGAACAATGTGTTCCATATTACCATAAGCCGGAGAACTTTGGATTAAATGTGTTGTATGCCAACAATGGGCACATGTTTTATGCAGTGGATGTGAAGGGGACATTTATATTTGTGACTTTTGTTCCTAAGTATGACTAATTTGAACTTCAGGATTTTTTTTTTTTTTTTTTTTTTTTTTTTTTTTACAAACAATATTTTACAGGGAAAAAAAATTCTCTATGTTTTTCGATAAAATATGCGTATTTTTTACAATACTTTCCTTTAGATGTTCAGGTTTTCCTTTTTTTAGTAATCTTTTCTGAAGTAAATAACCCAATAAATATTTTTTTGTTTCACTTTTTATTGTTCCATATTACCACCCCACTTTCTAAGACAGCTATTTTTGTATTATGTTAAAAAAAATTAATGGTTTTCAAATCGTTCAATGTTTTACCTTCTAATAATTTTAAATGTTCAGTGGAAGGATACTTTGTCAAATTTTAGTAGTTATTGTTGAAAAAATTCCATTAAAAAGTGCATTTTTTGTTAAAAAATAAAAAGTGGTCCATATTACCACCTTCTCCCCTATAATTTTGCAGCTAGTGACCGTAATTGCATGTAAGCTGAAATGATTAGCTGATTGTTTATCTTTAAAAAAAAATTGATTAATTTTGATTAAATTCTACATTTTTCTCGGAAAGGCAACATTTTAATGTAAGTTTTAGATTATGATCAAGGGATTCTCATAAAATGAACATCCGGAAAACAGCTGTTTTACTAATTGAAACACAGATTCACATCTTTTTAAAAATCACCTTTACACAAATTTTTTTTCACATTTTTTCACATTAATATTAATGGTGTTAGTGTTGGTGTTAGGGATTAAGGCCGATTGACAACACTGGGGTCCTAGGCCTGAGGGGGAGTGCCTTCCGTGGAGGTCTTTCTAAGGGGTCCTAGCCCGTATTTATAATATTAATGGAACAATTAATATATTAATACACAACACAAATCTTTAGTGGCGGATTATTACAGATATTGTTGTTTGCTACTGCTTACTGCTGCTAACAATAGTTACATGTAAGCTGAAATTATAATGTGATTACTCAACTGATTAAATATATATATATATACTATTTAAATAGTTTGGACGCTTTACAGGTATGTCGGGAAAGGACAGCGTTTTAAATATAAAATACAGAGAATGATCAAGATGTACTCATAAAATAAACGTTCAAAAAACAGTTATTTTACTTATTGAAGATATTCACACCTTTTTAAAATTCTCCTTTACAAAGTAATAATAATAATGATAATGATGATGATGATAATAATTTATATTTCTTGAAAATTCTTCTATGTTTCATTTCAATTATTCAGTACATATGCAATACTATAATTTTAACAATTTTAGTACACTACAATTTTATACTTCATTCTTATGAAATTTAAAATATTTTAAATAATGACAAGTGCTCCAATTATTTTTAAATATTTTAACAATTACGTCAAATGTCTGTTTCATAGAGAAAGCAGTGTAAAACTATAGATATACTTAAATTAAACGTTTAATAGAAAATTAATGACTTTATTAGAAAACCATCTCTAAATCTTTAAAGAAACTTTCTGACATTAAATTTTTTATCATCGAAAAACATTACAGTACGTCATCGTTAAACGATCTTAACATGAGAAGAGTTATCTCAATAAATTTTGAACATAAACCAGGAGGAGCAAATCTTAAGATGATGAAATACTGGACCGTTAAAGTTTTTTTTTTTTTTTTTTCTTTCAATCTCAATTTTAGATAATATCAGTTTGGGTTTTCAATTTTTAAAGATATTTCTATTTCCTATATCTTTTTAATAGCATTATTTCATATCAGATATGAAAGGCTTTCTTCTACATCAAATAAATGTGTAAATCCTAACTTGTGAAAAACAGAAATATATTTTCCACTTAAAAAAGGAATTGTTAAAGTATATTTTTTATATAAGATTCAATGTACAAAGGAAAAGTAGTTTGTTCTAGCCATCTCAAAATATTCTTTTATAGAATTCTACGTAACAGCACTACATAGAGTTTAACATACAGAAATATTCCATTTCAAATCTGGTTTTACTTATCTACTTTTGTGTAATTTTAAACAACAAATGGTGAGATGTAGTAATACTAAATATCGCAGAAGGTGAATAACAGCAGCGCTACTTGTCGGCTGCTTTACACCCAAATTGGTTAATGTTCAGTCATAATGACCATCACACATGTCAAACATATACAATTATATAAAGCACAAGCTGAGATATAGCTTTCCCGTAAATGGAAAAAAATCTCAAGAAAAGCGTCACTTGTTGAACGATTTGCAAAAAATTATGTCAAAATGCAACAAAATATAAATTTATATCCTATTATTTACATTAGTTATTGAGTTAGAGCTATTAGGATGTTTTTGTCCCACACACTGAGAGACAGGTTGCAGCACGATTTCAATAAATGATCAGATCATCTTCAGGACATCTCGAAACGTACAAGGTCATCGAAAACTGGAAGTATTTTTTTCTTCTGTGAGTGTAGAAGAAATTATAAATATTTATTTATTCTCAGTAGTTTTATCTTGCGTATTACAAACGCAGGAAAATTAATATAAAAAAGAATTATGCTAATTAACTTTAAAACTTAATGAATAAAAGTGATTTGATGATGATTATAAATAACAGCCCTCGTCATTCCTTAAACCATTTCCGGTTTTCCAATTTTTATCAAAAGTTGGCTCTCATCTGCATACCGTACTTGTCTTAACCTATTACCTGCAATTGTCTCTTTTTGAACGTTACATTTTTATTGTTTACTCTTAGAATATTTGCAAGTTTTAAGCTCAGTCTATATGTAATGTTATTAAATGGATTGCGTCTTTCATGTTTGGATTAACAAACTTTTTTTTTTAATTGTTGTCAGTAGTTCTTGGATTTTCATACATTTAATTTCTACAATTCGAAGCATTGAAAAAGAGCTTGTGACAGCAATATAATTTATATGCTTTTTCTTGATACATATTTATGAATAATCTGTTGATGTTCTGATAAGTATTCTCTGATTTTTGAATATTATATTTAATATTGCATAACAATAAATATCGCAATATTAGATTATTAAAAGAATGTGACTGTAAACATTATTATGTAAAAAATACTATATTCGATAATACATTTTTGTTGTTTTCATGACATAATAATGAGTTATAAATAGCTTTTATTCTTTCTTGTATCAACTCTATTTCGTTTTCATTTTTATCCCGCAAAGTATTTTATATAATTCCTATTTTAGTGTCATAACATAATTTATCTTGCCTCGGGGACTTAACTCGAAGAAGCGTTGGCAATTTCTGATAATTATGAAATAGTTTACTGTGACATGAATGTCTTAGAGTTGCCGATCTTTTCGCTTACTCCAGAAAAATTAACAGATGAAAAAGATATTGAAGAAAATACGTTGAAATATTTCGTTTTGTGTAATGTTGCAAGTAATTCAGCACTTATTACCTACAGTGATAAACATGATAAAATCATTTATGAGGGGCAAGAAGCTATAATGTAGCTACAAAATTTGATGTTTACCAGCTCCAATAAATTTGTCTTCAGTTTCTTACCATATTCTGGAAAGAGTGAAAACAAAGATGGATATTTAGGCACAAAAGTAATCAATGAGTCAGCAAATATAATTAGAAAATTCGACAACAGAAACGACAAATTGAAATTTAATCGTTGTTTCACAAAGATTAATGCACTTGTATGATTACAGTAGAAAATTTGAAAGCTACAGAAATATAAACGAAAAACGCGCACTAAATCGTGTCCTTTAACGAACTCTAAAGAATGGAAAAACAGACGGAACATGAGTATTATGACACCAAATAGCTCATCCACGTAAAAAGATATTACTTGTATGATCGGTAAAGACTACTCATCTTCTTCTAAAAACGCAGGATCCACACGAAGAATTCGGCAACCTCAAGGTACTAGATTGTGGGATGGGTGAGAACACTGTAATGTAATTCTTAATCCTGGAAATAATCTAATTCTGCCACATCGCTTGCATAGAAGATGTGCGTTGTGCAAGAAGAAAAACACAAAATTGTGATTCAGATTTAATGCTGCACTACATGATACTTGTTTTATTGCATTTCACACACCCTAAAATGTATGTATTATGAAATTGTTGAATTTAGCAAGTGTGAGTATCATAAAAAATAAAGGCAGTGACTTGTTCTGTTAATTAATTTTAAAGATTTTATAGATTAAACGTGTAAAATACTTTCCCGCAGTCTAATAAAAGTATTTTAAACAAAGTGTTCAGCTTTGTACAAAACATGGGATGTTTTATAATTCCTTAAGTAGTATACTTAATTGTTTGAAAACTGTTTAAAAATTTTAATATCTTTTATTGAAACTTATAAGTATAACTAATTAAATGGAAAATAGATTTATAATTTTGGGGCATATGGTAGGTTAATTATGAAGTCTCCTGTTTTTTTCTGTTTTCTTTTTAGGGTTATGATAGTCAGAAGAAACACCACGCACACGTTGACATTTTATTGGACTCAAGAAATCTCAAAACATGTAACTGAGATGGAAACTCGATATCCAAATTTAGCTGAACACATTACTCCCATGACCTACGGTAGTCGGATAAAAGAAGCAAAATATAATACTATTCATTAGTAAAATAATAGCCCTTTTTTCAATATGTGCTTATACTATTCCAAACATTTTTCGTATTTTTCGTTTTTCTCTTACGTCTTTTTCTTTTCTTCTTCTTCTTCTTTTTTTTTTTTACTGTCTTTTATGGGAATCAAACATAAAATATCAGCATATGTGTAATCTGATCTAAAAAGCTTCACTTTATGAATATATATATATATATAAATTAATATTTCATGTAAAAGTTGAACTCGAAAATTCATATTGTTTATTTATTTCCTTATAAATAAAAAAATAAAAAATAAAATCGTCAGTATATCTCTATACAAAAATTGCTAAAGTTATCGACAAATAGTGCGAGAATTAAAAACTTATTTATAGATTTAAAACTACTTATTCAAAAGCAACTTTGATTTTCGATAACTCGATCTCCCAAATCGATGTGTTATTCTACGTAAAAGAATCAATTAATGAGATGATAAAGTAAAATGATCTCGATAACCGAGGAAATTGTGAAAAAAGTTGGATATATTTTCAAAGGCTTTTTTTTTTTCGTTTATCGCAAGAATTGACGACGCTTAACCAATTAATGCATTTGTATCGCCTTTAGATTTAGCTCTTTGAACAAAACAAAATAACCGTGTAATGAAAAATAATGTAGTGGAAGAAAGTGTGTAATATATATTTTTTTTAGTTTCGTGAAAGGCATGGATAGGTAATGCAGTACAATAATATTTTGTCTTGTGTATACATATACTGCTTTTATGCAATCATAAATTTTATTGTTCTATCATACAAACTGAATAATAAGGTGTATTTGATGTATTGCTATGAAAAATTATAAATACTATAGAGTTATTTAATTTAAGCATATCAGTAATAAATAAAAGTCCAATGAATTATTTAAAAGGAAGAGTTGAAATATATTAATTAAATAATACTTAACCAAACTTAGTTTCAAAGTATTTAAATAATTAGTACCTGGATGACTGAGATCACTCGCTCTAATTGTAAAACTTGTTCGTTGTATAAAAACAGTGATTCGTTTTCAGACAACTATATTCTTTTTTTGCAGGGCGGAGCGCGGGTTAAAGCTAATTTTTTCTGAAAATAAGGAAAATTCAAATCGAAATATCATATCAAACCTGTAACTAAAATGTCTTATCAAAACCGTTCAAGCAATTTTCTATCAAAACAGATTTCTCTTATACTTTGTTTCAGGCATAGACCAGCGACAGCTAATTTTTCTATAAAAGAAGATACGTGAGACTGGTTTTTCATCTGAAAAACGCTCTAACCTTTTTTTTTTTTTTTTTTTTTTTAATATCAAAATTGTTACAACGATTTCTACAGAAAGGGAAAAAAAGTTTCTCTCGTATTTCTCCCGGATTGTGTGCGAGTTACCAGTGAACGCTAATTATAAAATAGAGAGGAGGGTATTTCACGTCGATATGTCATCTCAATAACACACCAATTATAAATATTTATCAAAATTATTCGAATAAAAGCCTCTGCCATAATGTGGAATTGGCGAAAAAAATATTAAATGTGAATCCACTTAACCCCACACGTTCATCAAAATCTTTATGTCCATTTCCGAGTAAACCGAATTTTTGCCACATGCTACAATCGGCGAATATAATCGGCGATATACGAATATATCGGCGTGAGGTTTAAAATCTTACGCGAATTTTCCTGAAAATGAGGATAAGTCCAATGGATTTAGCACACGAAATATCGCTTAACCCCAAACTTTCATCAAAATCGTTATATCCATTTCCGAGAAAACCCAATTTCTGTCACATGGTACAGCCCGCGAATAAAGGTCTAATAACGAGCGCAAATTTTTATGCAGAAGAGGATATGTTCAATTGATTTAGCACCCCACAAAACACTTAATAAAATAAGGAAAGTAAAATCACTTGTTAAGAAAAGTACAGTAAACAAGTTAACCTATGCTTCCAGTATTAAATTGAGACAAAGTGGTAGAAGGGATGCTGCTACAATGTTAGAGAAATTGGTTTCAAGACCCAAAACAGAAAGATTTAAAAAAAAAAAAAAAAAAAAAAAAAAAAAGGCTTCAAAAAGGAAGAGAAGGGAAAACCTAAGCATACACCCGAAAAAACTTTAGTGTAGATAACTGCAACAAAACTAACCAATTATTAATAATTATTAGCATATAGTAATAATATATATTTATAAAATAATAATAATAATATGTAATAATGATAATTATAATAAATAATAGTAATAATAAATAATAAATGATAATAAATATTAATAATAACAATAAAAACTAATGACTAATATAATTTTATTCCTGTATACAATTTTGTCCCGCTAGATTTGCAATCCATCGTGCTGTGCTACTGTATTTCCATATGGGCAAACAGAGTACACTTATTATCTAGTATGTTGTGGCCACTGCGAGACTTTCTTCTATATTTTCCTATACAAATTCACTCAGTAACAATAATTAAAAAAAAAAAAAAAAAAGTGGGACTTTGACAAAATTTTGGGTAAAATGTGAAAATTATTCTAAGTTTGTCAAAACACGGAAACCGTGGGACTTTGACAAAATTGGGAGAAAAATGCAAAAATTTGTTTAAGTTTGTCAGAACACGGAAACCGTGGGAGTTTGATAGAATTAAGGGGAGAGATTTAAAAAAAAAAAGTGGGACTTTCACAAAATTTTGGGTAAAATGTGAAAATTATTCTAAGTTTGTCAAAACACGGAAACCGTGGGAGTTTGATAAAATTAAGGGGAGAGAAAAAAAAAAAAAGATTTTTTTTCTAAGTTTTTTTCGTAAAAAGTAAAAAAAAATCGATAACTTTGTTTTAAATTATCACAGATTTATAGTTCAACCATTCGTTTTAAAGGTACCGACGATACCTTTCGAAAGATACCCATCTTGAAAATTTTTGCCTTATATCACCCTGTTAAAAATTTAGAAAAAGCGGGATGGCAACGCAACCTGTAAGACGATTTTTACCAAAAGTTGATAGGCACTAATTTATGTCAAGGTGCAACTACATACCAATTTGTTTGAAATTCTGTGCAGTAGTTCCAGAGATACAGTTGCCACAAAATTTTGTCACACACACACAGACAGACAGACAGACATTTTCTAAAAATGGTAAAATCGTGTTCTACAGCTCTCAAAACGTGTAAATCCATCAAAAACCCGAAATCGAAAATTTTTACGAATCCAATACTTTCTTCTATTGAAGATAGAAGTAAGTAAAAAGACATTTTCCCCATGTTTTTATTAATTTCGATTCTTGTTTGTTTGTCCAGTACAAATCTTGCAATCGATTTTAACTAACTTCCCGACTAGCTAGACATTTGAAATTTTCAGGACAGCTCAGAACACGGTGACAATACATTTTTTTGAATACATTTAGTCGACTGTTTCAGGTTACTAATGCCTTCGGCAGCGTTTATATGATTCCACAGAAAATTTATTTAACTATTTTCCCGAGTAGCTAGACATTTGAAACTTTTAGAATAGCTCAGAACACGGTGACAATGCACTTTTTAATGCTTTTAGTCAACTGTTTAAGGTCACTACTGCCTTCGGCAGCGTTTATATCATTCCACAGAAAATTTATTTAACTAACTTCCGGACTAGCTAGACATTTGAAAATTTCAGAATAGTTCAAAACACGTTGAAAATGTATTTTTTAAATATTTTTAACCAACTGCTTTGGGTTAAAAATATTTAAAAATATTCTGTTTTAAGCTTTGTACTGGCAACACTGGTTTCGTCAGCGTTACCAGTACAAAGCTTGCAATCGACGTTTTACTAACTTCCCTGCTTCTAGCAATTTGGAACCTTTATAATAGCTCAAAACACGATAGCAATGCATTTTTTTAATACTTTTAGCCAATTTTTCCGGGTTCCCGCTGCCTTCGGTAGCGTTTATATGTTTCAACAGAAAATTTAAGTTTGTGCTTGTGTTATCTATGCTTAATGCATCAATATTGCCCTTATTTTACAGCAGCACATCGTTCCCACCGAAATGAGCAACTGGCGACAGAATGCAAAGGGATATTTTAATTTGCAAATATACACAGCTGTAAATGGTTGATTGTAAAAGCAGTTTTTTCTAAGTATATATAAGATTTCAATAAGAAGCCCTTTTTCGCATGATTTTGAACCATGTTTAACTAAATTTTCTAATGCATAAAGACGAGAATATGTATATATATATATTTTTTTTTCATTTATGATATGATTATTTTGCATAATTTAAGTATTTCGATTGTTATTTACAATCGAAATGCTTAAATAAAGCCGAAAATTATGCAAATAATTAAAACAATTTCATTTTTGAAGCAAATTGAATGATTAGATATTTGTCTAATCATTTAAATTGCTCTAATTTTTTTTAAATATATATAAGCAGGATAAAGATGCCCAGGAGAGGAAATTAATAAAAAAAGGAACCACCTTGATTACGTTGAATAAATTGCTGATGTTGCTACTTCTCACTTGTCAGAAAGTGATGAAAATTATCATATAATTTACATCCATTTGTAAAATGAATGCAGAAAACCCTGTTTCAAAATAATGTAATGTATAAAACTTTTCCAATAAAGGTCTTTTGGAACCTCATCCTTTTTCAGCCTGGAAGATATACATGTGATAAGACGAACATCGTGATTACATATTGAGTAATGTTATCAGTGATCATTGAACTTCGCTCTCTATGATGTACAAAAATAGAATGCAGAAGAATTTTACTTATGAGTAGTCTGTTAAAAAATACTTTTACAGTCGACAGCAAAATTATTGAAGAACACATCCACATTTTTCATACTTTTTTTTAGTTTCATTGCTAATTTTTATCATCCATTTACTTTTTTATAAACAGCATACGATTAAGATCTTGATTCAACAAATATTTATTAAACAAAACAGTATTAAATAGGAATTATTGCTTGTACTTCAATAATTTTGCTGCCGACTGTACATTATAAATACCAAAATCACTCGCCACGCACAGACAGCATAAATAGAAAATTGTCCGTTATCTGAGCCTTCACAACAAGCTCCTATCTGAATTTCTGCCATCGTTATGAGTCATTATTAAAGAACAATTTTCATCGTGACGTCCATTAAGTCTTCTATCAATTATCCTCTCTTGTGATGTCTGCGCTCCGGCTTCTGCTGCAGACCCCATCTTAAACTAGTACTTAAATTAGTAAATAACTAAATGAGACTCTTTAAGTGAAACCAATAAAAGTTTATTTTATTTTGAATGCGGGCAGGGGAACATTAAGAGAAACTCAATATTAACTAAATTAATGAATTAAAGTAAACATGAAAATAAAGCTCACCGCTGGTGACAGATATAACTGGTGAAAAGCTTACCTTGAATTTTAAGCACTCAAGAAATACCTCTGGCATCACACAACGCCGATGGAGAAATGAATTCTCACTTCTACTCACTTATCACGCACTATAAATCTTCGATGCTCATTAAATGAGCAATCTCTACTATCTAATTCAATTAGTAAAATCAGCGCTCGTAAACGCTCTTACAGTCTGGCTAACACCAACACACACTCTCTTCCAACATTTCGCTATTTAACCACCTTGAAAACAGAATACCTTCATTACTTCAATTCACTACTCACATCTCCAAAACTTTTCGTATTAGGCGGCATCCCTGGCGACATCCTTTTACCATAACTCGATGCTACATTTTCCGCAATCTTACTTTCAATACTGACTACCTACGGCGACATATTTTTACCGTAACTTGACGATGCATTTGCCTCACGTACTTACCATCGCTTCTATTTCTTATATTTCCGTGCTTGACAGAATTGAACCGCAATCAAATAAAAGGATGTAGTCCTGAATGGCAAATGAAAATTACAATTAGGTAAGTACGGCAAATGCGTGCTTTTGTGCTTGTGTTACTTTTGATTAATACATATATATTGTATTCATTTTACAGCACCACATCGTTCCCGCCGTTAGTGTTACATATATAGAGCACCTTAGAAAATGTCACTCGACCATTTCCATCAGTCATTTACGTTACAATAACAACCCAGTGGTACTTTTGTAACACCTTTCAGCCACATTTGTTTCTAATCATAGTAAGGCTCACGAGACGCAATCTTGAACAGGAAAATTTCTGAACACACACAACAACGGTGTTAGGGGAATGACTCCTTTAATTTAACAAAATTTCTTGGCCTGCCCGATTCCATATTTTTCACCAAGAGAGTGCATATCCAATCACTTAGAACAGGAAATTAGGATGCCTGGAAGACTGATTGATCTAGACGAGAGGCCCCGTTCAAAAGCATGTGTAATACAATAACACAGAATTCCGTAATGGACGTATATTTTTCATTTTTTCACCAGTGTCGAATTAGTCATTCAGGCTAAAGATATACAAAATTAAAACCTTCATTTAGTTTTAATTTTTCTTGGAATATTTTTTCCCTTTTGCTTTTTTCATGTACTCACTTACTTTTATCAAGATTGTACTCATATATATAACATTTTGTCACTTTGAGTCACAAAAAGCTTTCTTATATTAATTTTATTTTTGTGTTTCTGCTCGGCAAATATAAATCTCGAAAGTATTTTCTGAAATGAGTGGCATATATTTGTTTGCTTCAGTTGAAAATTGTTTACATTTGTTACAAAATCAATTTTATCCAAAACATGTCATTTAATGAAAAATATACAAATTATTTTTCCTTTCTAAATGAACCATTAATGAATTGAAAAGTCTTCGATAGTAAAACAATAACTAAACGCTTTGTATGTAACATTATTATTAAATATATGCTATAGTTTCATTATTATTTTTGAAAACATATAGCTTAATTCTAGTAAACCTCACACACAGTTAAAAATTTCTGTAAATTTAATGCAAATATTTATCCAGAGTCTCTGTAAATGTACAGTAATTCTTAGTTAAATAAACTGGTGTGTCACTCACACGACTTTCTCTTACCCTGAAATTTAATACTATAAATACAGGTTGCAGATTAAGAGGTAAGATAACGAGAACTGTCATGTAAACCTATGCTAAACAATTCAAATTAGGCTTCAGAAGAGTTTTATATGATAATTAGTTCTGTGTGAGGGGGGCTACTGTCCCCCTCAACCCCCCGTTTCATTAATGCACCTACATTTATATAGAATTTAATTCGGTTATTAAAAAATAATTCTGTTTTTAAAAAATAATTTATTAAAATTATTATTTAAAAAAATTAATTTTTATGATAATGCAGACGATTTCCATATTAGAGAGGTAGTGTAACACTAAATATCCAAAAAAAGTCCATTTTACTCTCAATATTTAAAAAAAAAAAAAAAAAAAAAAAAAAAAAATACGATTTTTTTTTCTAAGGTTTTTTTTCGTTAAAATTAAAAAAAATCTATAACTTTGTTTTAAATTATCACAGATTTATAGTTCAACCATTCGTTTTAAAGGTATTCGCAAGCTCTTTTGAATGATACCCATCATGAAAATTTACTCCCCTCGAGGGGGGACTTCCCCCCCGGGGGGGGGAGGCGAGGCTCCTACATACACAAAAATTTTTTCCCAGTTAACTATCTCTATTAAAAAAAAATATATGTTCGTTTCATTTGGTTTAGTGCAGTCTATATACGTTAAACTCTACGAATTAGAATTCTCTTGATTGTCCCTATACACGAACCATTTGCTTGATCTTAACGAAAAGCTTACTGTAGCGTCCCTATATGATACACATTTAGAATACCAAGTCTGAACCTTCTGCCATAATTTGTTCTTGAGATATGCTGATAACAGACAGACACACAGGCCATTTGCTAAAAACATGATTTTCGTATTCAGGGGACCTCAAAACGTGTAAATATAACAAAATCTCGCGTCCGAAAATTTGACCCAAAAACAATACTTTCTCTACCTTATGGGTAAGAGAAAGTAAAAAGAATAATCTAGATTCTCATTCTTTTATTCTGTATTTTTGCTTAATTTTATTATTCAATTTTTTAATTAAATTTAAAAATGACTGTTTCTACTTTAGAAAAAGCATTCCAAGTCCGAAATATATTCTCACCAATAATTAATTAAATTAATATTAGTTATTAAAGCGAATCTATAAAATAAGTTTTTTAACATCTCCGTTTATTTTTCTCTGTAATTTTACGTAAGACTTGAGATAATAGATTAGACACTGTTGAAATTTTTAACAGTGCATTTCCTACTCGTATGCTCCAATATAAATCCAGTACTTTTGCTCGTACTTGTAAAATAAGTATAATCTGTTTGTGTAATACGTATAATTATATATGTTCCTAATGCTCACGTAGTTTTTCATAGGGAATTTTGACTAATGACTATTTGACTTTGTTCGTCTTTTTATTAAGAATCCAAGTAATAATCCCAAACAAATAAATATGGGTACCTTGCAAATTCTTTTCGAATTTGTTGAAAAAATCTTAAGAGGATAAAAGTTCATTTACAAATTTAGTTTATATATATATATATATATATATATATATATATATTTAAATGATCTACCGTATGATATATAATTTGTAAACCCTAATGATAACTGTCAGTTTAATTACAAAAGAAATTCAATTTTATAATAAAACTTTATTTTTTACCATAAAATAAAAAATTTTCAAATACAAAAGAATTTCAAAGTATTATTAAACGTTCAAATAGAGTTGTTTTGTTGTCTTTTTAAGTAAAAGTTTTTGACATATAAAGCATTTGTGTTAAATTAATAACATATTTTTTTCCTTTATTATATAATAATCATTTTAATACATTTTAGTTCTCTGTACATGCACATTTTTCGTATTATTTCTGTCTTACGCTTTTTTGATTTCGCAAAATATGTTTATTAATATATTCTACTAGTAATATTTCTTTAAAATATTTAAGTTGTTTTTTTTTATCAGTAAAAGTGATTTCCTAATGCTTTTCTGAACACTAAGAAATTTTATGATCAAAATAAATGTCTAACCTTAGTAAAATTGGGTAAATTTATCCTTCATATTCTAGCGACATTCTTGATTGATGACATGGATTCTCGAAACTTATAATAACTCTATCTCTAAATATGCCATCTCTGATACTCATGGGGAATACCATAGTGGCACGCACGTAACTGTCGTTTCACACGAGAGGCACTGTCAGCTTACTACCATAACTACGAGATAATTAATCGTATTTCTTTACTTTAGCAGAAATATTACTGAAAGCTATACTTTTCTACGATAAGCTAAAATAACACAAGTTCATTTGTTCCACATCTTACATACAAGTTGTATTAGAATTGTATTTAGACCGAAAATGTTTTGAAATCTTTTAATAATCATTTGTGTTATTAAATCGCTTTACTTCATATGTTTAAACGTTTTTTAATAACGTTTTTAATACTTAAAAAATATTTCAATGGGGAGACTAAAATATTATTGTTACTGATTTCTTTGTTTAATAGGACCACGTGTCGTGCAGTATTTTTATTTAACATATTTCTGTGTCACCAATTATAATGTTTAATATATTTTATAGATAACTATTTGAATACTTTAACACAATGAATAAAGCGTTTTTAAAAAAAATCTCCAATGAAAATTATAAATTTATATTATTTGGGGGCACGCCTCTCAAATTATTCTCTTCATTAATGAAACAGCCCAGACAAGCAAACAGATGAAGCAAAAACAATTGTCAGACTGCCCATTTTATTTGTTTGGCCAGGTTCTGCTTCCAGAAAGAGAATAGTGGGCTACATATTGATCCATTGTTATAACAATGTGTATCAAGTGTTAATGTTCATAGAGGTTGACTAGATTTAACATTTACGGATCTTTCGCTAGCTGAACATTTTTCGAACATATTGAACAGGGGCTTTCATACATCTTACTGTAGTTATTTAGAACTCATGTTTTAGTTTCTGCATTGACAAAAAAAAAATCGTAGCGAAAATCGACTTTTTAATCGACTCTATACCCCGACGATTGTTTGTTTGTTTCACCGCCAGGGGTATTTATACTATATACTTAAGAAAACATTGTTTGTATTGTTATAAGTTAAGAAAATTTCGTATTATTACGGCAGCTTCATTTTCTTCTCTTCTACAGGAACATACACTAACTTTCCATAAATGACCGGACAATTTCAATTTCATACATTTTTTTTTTTTTTTATATCTCAAAACGTACTAGACAAATCATTTGAAACTTCTGGAGTGGAAAGAGCATATTACACCTCATATATTTAAGTTAACTTTTTGCCCCGAAATTGAAAGGGGTACCAATAAAAAATTAAAGAAAAATTAAAGTGTTTGGCATCACTCTGTAAAAAGTAATACTTGAAATACGATCTGGCTGCAGCATGTGATTATGGAGCTCTCTTTTATTGTCTGTACAAATTTTTATGTCTCTACTGCATGTAATCATTGAGATATAAATGTTTCTTTAAACAATTGAAAAAAAAAAGTTCACTTTTTCAGGTATAACATGCAAGGTACTAAACCCAGTGCAAAGCTGTTTTCCGGAAACTTGACATACAATATTAGACACAGCATACTGCAATCAGAATGAAAAAAATTTAAATATATAATGAAATATGAGCATTTTTACTAAATAATTTTTAACTGCGCAATTTCATTTGCATAATTTAATAGCCAGCTACTTATATAAAACTTATAAGCTACTTATATAAAACATTCAAACAAGTATCGCATAAACCCAAAAGTGTTACGCGACAGAATTAACAGTTATTTAGTTTCTCTCGAAAAAAAAGCTAAACTATAAGGGGTTTTACTGACATTTTTATTTTGATTCAAAAAATGGTAATACAGTTTTCGAAGACAAAATAAATATTGAGAAAACCCACTTACTATTTTCTTATTGTTCGGATCAGCTGAATTTCCGTTCATACAATCGCGTACAACTTTTTGAGTTTACACGATACTTGTTTGGAATATGTATATAAGTAGCTCAATATATTTGGTTACTAAATTATGCAAATAGAATTTCACTAAATCTTACGCATGCGCAGTTAAAAATTGTTTACTAGAAATGCTCATATTTCATTAGATATTTAACATTTTCCATTCTCATTGCAGTATTCTGTGTCTAATATTGCAGATCAAATTTCCAAATTTCTCAAATTTACTTTGCACTGGGTTTAATACTTTGCGTGTTATAGTTAAAAAAGTGACAATTGTTTTTGCAGTTTTTTAAAGAAACCGTTATATCTTTCTGAGTACATGTAACAGAGTTATGAAAATTTATACAGGTAATAAAAAGGAAACTCATAATCACATGGTACAGCTAGATTTCAAGCATCACGTATTACAGGTTGATGCCAAACACTTTAATGTTTCTTTAATTTTTTACTGGTCCTCCTTTCACTTTCGGGGCAAAACTTTTACTTATATATAAGAGGTATAACATGATTTTCACACTCCTGAAGTTTCAAGATGGTTTGCCTAGAATTTTTTAAGATATTAAAAAAAAAAAAGTCTGAAATAGAAAGTGTCCGGTCATTTATGAAAAGGTAATGTAGTATTTTCATAATATATGTAATTTTTTCTGGGTGTATATCTTTTTTTTAAACTGAGTGGATTTAGCTTAAACGATGTGCATATTAATAGATGTCCCAATACAGAGATGCACAAAAATTTCCCTCTAAGTGGCATTAGGTGGGGAATAGCAATACAAGTTTTAATAGTTAAAATAGACTTCAAATTAATTAAAACACATTCGCATATTTTTAAATATTAAGATTGCATGCGAAATAAAAATTAATTTGCTATTAGCAACTATTTTAAAAGCTAAATGAAAGATTAAAATATTAGGGATTATTGGTGCACCTGCAGTAATTGTATAACGGAAAAAAATGGTTCACGGTAAAAAAATTGAAATTATATGTATTTATATATGACTCGTAGAATTATAAATGCTCCCCACATGGTGGAAAAAAAAAAAAACTTAACCGATTGATGTGTGTTATACTATTCTATATTATAGATATTTATAAATAGTTGTCTTTATATTCTCAAAATAAATAAAGTTATAAAATAACATCTGAATGAATAATAAACTGTTCAAAAATTGCTTTTTTAATTTTAGTAACTATAATATTAAAAGTACACACATGTATATTTTCAAAAATTTCAAATTGCTGCATTATACATTTATATAGTCGAACCTCGTTAACGTGAAAACTGTTAACATGAATTACTTTTAACATGAACTGTTTCCACAATCCCCATCAAAATGAAGTTTAGTTTTGTTACACGATGATTAGTTACTGATAGCATGAACTGCTGATAACATGAACAAATTTTTTATCCCCCTTGAGATTCACGTTAACGAGGTTCGACTGAATATGTAAAAAGTTTCTTTTTTGTGTTAAATTTTTATTTTTTTTTTATTCTTTTATTTATTTATTTTTTTAACATGAAAAGTGACTTACAATTTCTTTTCTGTCTTCACTTATTTTAAATAACGCACAAAGGCAAAAAAATGTATATATACAAACATTCCGAGGGCATTTTCGTTACTTCCAAAATGTTTCTAAAACACAGCTTATCGTTTGTATCGCTCCATTGTTTAAAACCTGCATTGAATATGCTTCCACCCATCATTATAAAAGACTGATCAATTTCACCCGATGGCATGCCCGAATTCATTATTCAACCTTATCACTGTTTAAAGATACCCACTCATCGCGTCTTCTCCAGATGAGTAACTGTAGTCTTTTTCCCTAGGTATTAAGTTCCTTTTTATCCAGAAATAGGGGATATAGATAAAAACTCAATGTTAATTTAAATGTAAATCAAAATAATGTGTCTATTTATGAAAGTGGTGATGTGATTACTGTCAAAGCATTGTGGATAAAGACTTAGTTGAAATAAAAAGCTTAAGAAATAGCACAAAATAATTTGTTTAAATATGTGATTTAATGGTTATTTAATGAATGTTTTTCTATTGTTCATTTCTTTTATATTAAAGTTGTATTTAATTTGTTATTCTCCATTCTATATAAAAATATATATATTATATAAATGACTTTTAAGATACTCAATTATAAACATAAATTATTTTTTGAATCAAAGTAATTTAAAAAGATTCTCACTACATACATATAACTGTTATTTATATTTCAGTTCCAAAATCATAATAGTAATGAACTTCCTCAAATCATTCACAAATTATATTATATTATTTTCAATATAAGAAATATTGACTTTTTTTTTTTTTTTTTTGAGTTTCATTTTATTATCAACATAGTTTGACGTTATATCATGCAGAAATTCACAGTTAAATAATAACAACGAAACTAATATTTGTGAACCGTTATGGTCCAAATTAATGCTTAATTATTGCTAGATAAATATTCCACGGAGATAATTTAAAATTCAGTGCACCTGCGTCAAGGAAAATCAGCTGTGTAATATTGTTTATAAAAAGCGTAATTGAATTGTGTATTGGCATTTCTACATGAGGATATCTCAAATTAAAATGTTTGAAATATGTGTTTTCAGTATAGGTAGTAAAAATGTTTTATATTATGTATATAACAAACTATGAACGTATAAAACAACTAAAGCAAATTAAAATCAGTTATGTAGCTGCAAATAAATCAACGTTCTAAAAAAAAAAATTTCTTCAATAATACTGCGCTGTAAAAAAAAAAAAAAAAAAAAAAGCGTTTTGTTTAGCTTGCTGGTTTTTATGTAAAATGACCTCCTGGATCCGAATAAGACCTCTATTTTGACCTATCACGCACCGTTTTTGCGGGACGCCACACGCTCCCGCAATTATCACTTTATAACAATTTTATAGCCATGAATTTGGTTTGGTGGGTAGAAAAAGATTATTTTAACACTTAACCCCCCCCCCCCCCAAAATAATATATATATATATATATATATATATATATATATATATATAAGGTATAATAAAAAAATAAATAATAATAATAATAGATTAATAAAATATAATAAATGTATCTCTTAATTTCAGTAGCGAATACCCCCTCCCTATTTTTCCCCTTGCAAAAAATGTTCCTGTTTTAGAATATGTCACCTCTGTAGACTCTCAGAAGATATTTAACAGTTAAAATAATCCTTTACTCCTCTTCAAATGAAATTTATATCCATAAAATTGCCGAACAGCGATAAAAATAGGGTGGCGTCCCTGAAAAACGGTGTGTAATAGAACAAAATGGACGTCATATTCCGATTCAGGTGGTCATTTTACATAAGAATTTGCATGAATGGTATTAGGGCCCATTTTTGTGCAGAGTAATTAGCGATTTTGTGGGTAAAAATACGTTGTAAATTGAATACAAATTCAGCATAAAATTAAGCAAAATATTTATTTAGGGTTTAAAATAAAGTAGCTGTAATAAAATGAATTAAGGTTGGTGATTAAAGAATTTCTAAATTAGAATTTTGTGGTCTATTGGAGTTGTGCCATGATTAAATTTGTCACTTCATACAGCTGCGTTTGCAGACTCGGTGACCTTGCCAATGACTATTATGTGGGAAATGCCTAGCTGGTTATCACCCAGGGTAGCTCAGTGGTAGAGCATCCGCGCGTTATGCGGAAGGCCCGGGTTCGATTCCCGGCTCTGGTATTTTTCACATAGTTGGTATAAAAATCAGCCTTCCACTCCAAATTATATAAAATGAGAACTTATACATTTAACAAATTGGTATAAATTATTTTTTAAGAAAATTATATTATTTCAATAAAACTGCAGTAATTTAATAAAATTAACTCTGGAATAAATGTTAAAACTGCATTTTTTTTATATTTTCTTCAGTAGTATTACTTGTTTTAAGTATCATTACTTACTTCAGTAGCTTTAGGAATATTTTAATCTTTAGTAATAGCATAAATTATATATATATATATATATATATCATATATATAGAATATATTATATACAGCATAATTACACATAGCGTATATTATATATATGCATAATTATATATAGTATACATTATGTATGTAAAATATTATTATTTTTTGTTTCCGTTTCCCGACATATATGTAATACAACAAACAATAATATCTGCTATTTAACGTACTTTAACTCAGCTTATTTAAAATTTTATTTATCTTGTTACTAAATAAAATAATATTATTCGCAATAATTAGTTTCTCTACAGTTGTGATTTTTTTTTTCTTTAATTAAAAAAAATATCTTTAAACAGTTTTTAGATTCAAATATAGATTTAGCTAAATTACAAAATTAACTGTCACTAGCTGAAACCCGTCGAATTCGACGATCATTTTATTGACTGTAATGTTTCAAAAATCATCGCATCATTATAAATGTATTTCAAGTTAAAATATGTAATATAATTTACGACATTTCACTTAAAAAAAAAAAAAAAAAAAAAAAAAAAATCGGAAAAATACTTATAAATAGAAATACTATATATAACATCACTTTCTACAAAGTACTGTCAATGTGACGTCAAACTGACTCCAAATAAACAGTTGCTGTCTTCTATTTTCTATTCCGTTAAATACTACATGTTAGCTGACCTGACCGCCGTTGTTCGGGCCTATGGTAATAACCTTAAATGAACTTTAAATTTGTATGGCTTTACATCTTTAACTCGATTTTGTTTGAATTTCTATTTTTAAATAAAAGCATCGCAAAAAATAATCAGCTGTAACAAAAAAATTACCTCGAACCGAACGAAACTCTGCCTTGTGATACCGTTGCCTTCGGCAGCGCATACGCCGGTCGTTAATAACATAAAAATATTCCCAAAAATTAATCTGGAACCAAATGAACACGCTCGCTGTTGCCCGGGCCCATGATACCTTAAATGAACCTTAAATTTGTATGATTTTCTACCTTTAACTCGATTTTGTTTGAATTTCTGTTTTTAAATAATAGCATCACGAAAAAAATGATTAGCTGAAACAAAAAAAAAAAAAAAAAAAAAACCTCGAACCGAACGAAACTCTGCCTTGTGACCCCGGTGCCTGTTGCAGCGCATACGCGGGCCGCTAATAACATAAAGAAATTCCAAAAAATTAACCTAGAACCGTACGAACCCGCCTGGTAATGCCCGGGCCCATAATAACAACCTTAAATGAATCTTAAATGTGTATGGTTTTATATCTTTAACTCGATTTTGTTTGAATTTCTATTTTTAAATGAAAGCATCATAAAAAAAAAAAAAAAATCATCTGTAACAAAAGAAAAATACCTCAAACAGAACGGAACTCGGGCTCGGGACCCGGTGCCTGCGGCAGCGTATATGCAACCCGCTAATAACATGAAAAAATTCACAAAAATTAATCTTAAACCGAACGAACCTCTGGCTCGTGTTACCGCTGCCTGTGGCTGCGGCACCGTATAGCAGGCATGACGCACGCGTTGCAAAATCCACTTTCCTCCACCAGGGGTGCAGTATGTTGTATACGAACATCACCAATCGCCTTGAATTTCCAAGACTTTTCAAATAAGGTGTCAATGGTGGTGTCAACTGAAAAATTCTTTAGTTGCACTTTCCACCGCCAGGATGTGCAGTGTGTTCCGTACGAACATCACCAACGGTCAGGAAATACCAAGACCTTTAAAATAAGATATAACATGATAGGGTCTACTACAAAATCACCTAGTTCAATTTTTCACCACCAGGGGGCGCAGTATATTGTACACAAACATCCCCAATCAACATGAAATTTCAAGACTTCTATCACCAATCGCCTTGGATTTCCAAGACCTTTCAAATAAGGTGTCACACCCTGGTGTCAACTGCAAAATCCTTTAGTTGCACTTTCCACCGCCAGGGGGCGCAGTGTGTTCTGTACGAACATCACCAATGGTCAGGAAATACCAAGACCTTTAAAATAAGATGTAACATGATAGGGTCTACAGAAAAATCACCTAGTTCCTTTTTTCACCACTAGGGGTCGCACTATATTGTATAGAAACTTCCCCATTCGACATGAAATTTCCAGACCTTTAAAATGAGGTGCTACATGCGTGGGTCTAGAACGGATTTCCCTTTCAAACTAATTTCCCCCCTCCCCCCCTCCAAATCTACTTTCCCCCTTTTCCCCCCCTTTAAAATCGAAAATTCCAAATTCGCAGAAAGTGATTTTTTAGTATTCAACTCTAGTCCCCATATATACAATTTCTTCACCGTGAAGTAATTTGGAGCTTAGTTAAGCTCGTAAACGTGTTTTTAACCCGAAACGGGTGGGAAGCGGTTTCCCACCCGTTTCCCCCGGGGGGGAAACCATTCGACTTTTTTTTATTTTTCTCTTCTCATAGCACATCTACAGACCAAGACCTTTCTTTAGACACCTCAACCAAATTTTTACACCAAGTAGTTCTCTCAATATAGTGGAGACAGACAAAAACAGGTTTCAAATTAATATATAGATTAATGTCAACTTTTCTTGATAAGGTAAAGCTAGGAGAGTTTGCACACAATTCAAGAGAACGGCATAAGAACCCCAAATATTATTATTATTATTATTATTATTATTGCTAAGCTATTGGTGCAAAATTTTGAATTGATCCTTCTTCTATGCATATCCATTACAATTTTGTTGTTCTATTATAATTTAAAACAATAGCGGTAATAAAACCAAGAGAGCTATTTTGCGGAATCTCTCCTTATAGGGTAGGAGTGATTGCGCACATGGATGGGAGAGATTGGGCTTAATTATAACTACAATTTTATTGTTAATAATAACAATTGCAGTTAAATGACATTGTTGTAAGGTATTTGTAAACAAATATTTTTGTATTGGGAGTGGATATTTCAATTCAATAATTAAAAAAATCAGAAAAATAAAAGAAATTTAAAGACAATTACAAAAATTTATTTAAGGAAAAATATTAATAAAACAGGGAAAATTACAAGACTAGATAAAGATTGCAAAATAACATTAGTTACTAAATAATAGATTTAACTAAAAATTAGTACATTCCCTTTTCAGTTTCAATAGTTTCTTGTTTGCGGACCAAATCTCTCGGTGTCCACAATCGTTGCACTCGGTGAAGTTATTATGCAACAGCCTACCACAAGTGAACCTGTTCAAGACTGATTGCAATGCATTTTCGAGCAAATACAAAACGGACAGCACATCATAATGTATATGGCTAGTTCCGCCCCTTTTAAACCCAGAATCCGCACACCGTTTAATATTTATTTATTTTTTTTTTCTCTCAAAACCTTCGCACAAAAATATTCAAAACACAACACCTAAATTTCACTTTATTTGAAACCTTCTCGTTTCTACATTATCCTTTACATTTATTTATTTATTTATTTATTATTGAAATTTAGATAATTACAGCCCTGAAAAAGAAGTTTAAATAGGCGGATATTTTTTGCTTGTACATCGTTTTATCGCTTCTATTTAAGCAGCTGGCTGCTGCACAAAACACAAGCATCAAACTTGAAAATATTGCAAAACTAAACAGGTATACAATATCATCTACTTAATTTGCAATGAATTCCTCTTAGACAAACATTATCACTCGAGAGGTACATCCTACCAGTGGTATGGCTTTTGCCGATCGTGCCACTCCTGAATAACGTTCAATTTCCGATTCTGGATACAGTCACCAAAATGATGCGCCGTCTCAAATGGGTTGAACTAGTCCAGTCATTGCTATAATTATTTCCTGGTACAGTTCCAGACATTCAACAAACCCATCCTCGTTATCTTGTCATTATTAATAATCTGCAAAATCTCTATTGGTATAGAATTTTGCAAAAATGAATGCGCAATCTCTCCTAAATAGCAAAAGCGCAAACTCTCCCATTTCGATAGGAGATATTGTGCAGTCTTTTATTAAATAATTATTCGTTTTTAGAGAAAATCGTGGTGCTCGTATTGTTAGTCTAGGTTAGTAGCTTATGATAAATTGTTTATACTAAAAATATTTTGTACTACTAAAATTGCATTGAAAATCTTATGCAGGGTTGTGAAAATTCAAGCATTTATTTTTCAAACGAGACAAAATAACCACGATTTATCTTAGACTCTTTAAGCAATCAACATGCATATTCAAGTCGGCACTTCAAGATTGATGTTGTACATCCACCTGAAATCGCAACACGCCCACTCTAGTCTTTCCCGCTGATCCCCTATGTGCGCAATCTGTCCTACCGCGCAATCTGTCTTAGCTTTACCTGATTTGTATTACTAATAAATAAATTTCAAATAAGTAATAATGCAATAAATAATCTATATGTAACATTATATATTATGAACTAATAAATAATTATCAGTTTATATATATACTGTGGTGTTTGGATGTTCAAAACAGTATTAACTATCGTGTGTCCAGTAAATAACTGGCTCATCTTAAATTGAAATAGTAAAAAAACTGTTTGGGATATAAAAGCGAAACTTTCTGTATTGTCAGTAAAAAAAAAAAAAAAGCAATAAATTTTAAAAAATGCAGAGGTTCAAATTTGTTAATTTTTTTTTTTTTTTTTTTGCCTACAGTCTGCACTGCATTATTTTACTGTAGTCACAAGGAAAGTACGTCTTGTTTTCTGTTAATATCAGTGTGTTCTGACTGTGACAAGATGCGTTTTTGCAGTAAAAATGTCAATTAGAGTTCAGGAAAAAGAGAGTTATTTACTTTTTCGGCAGACAGCGCCATTTTGTGGTAGAACTTTGACTAGTTTCAGCATTTTTTTCTTTTTAATCTATTGTTTGTTTTTAAACAGCAATGCAGTAAACGGTGGTTTTTTTTTTTTTTTTTTTTTTTTTTTTTTTTTTTTTTAATCTCAAACTGTATTTTAATTATTTACGTTTAAAATGAGCGAGCCATTCATTGGACTTACCATATACATTATGTATTAGATTAAAAATCTTATTTATTATATATGTATTATACAATATTCTCAAATAATACAACTTTTTTTTTTTTTTTTTTGTTCATAATTAAATATATATTACACCTTAACTAGTAATTAAAATAAATAGAATGTACAATTGACATTATTTACAAATGATAGCAGCACAGTTACGATTTACTAACTACTCCTTCATTTGTTTTCATAGATTTATATTGATTCTTTTGTGTCCAAACGACTAGCTTGTGTTTTTACAATGTATGGTGATTGCTTACTTTATTAATCTTTCAACACCAGTTTTTATTTTATTTTACTGAAAGTTCTGTAAAATCTATCTGGAGTAATTAATTCCCTTTATTTAATTGTGTAAATTAATTTTATGTTTTCAGTAATCAGTTAAAAAGAGAATCGTAGATAGTTTGTGATTACGATTAAAGTGGCGTGAATCTTACATATTAAATATATACATATCCAAATTTTCCAAATAAGTTGACTTTAAAATACTTAATCTCCGTCTCAGATACATTTAATTAATGGACAGTTTTTCTACTTTTCACAATCGTCCGACAAGCGGGCACACCCATACAGCAAACGAGGGGAACCCTACCGTAGGTATCCACATTTTAGAGGTTTTATTGCATTAAAAATAACATCGAAATGGAATCTGTATAAGAGGATTGATCATACATTATCAATTTAATATTTTCAGAAATAGACCGGTTGTATTATAATTATTACACTAAATTGTATATCTATATGTAAGTATAATACTTTCAGTATCAAAACAGAAAACTTTATAATTTTATGAAGAAATTCATTCAATACATAAATTTTTAGATTTAAAAAATATATATATATATATATTTTAAATATATATATATATATATCTATATCTATATATATCTATATATCTATATCTATATATATATATATATATATATATATATTTATTTATTTATTTATTTATTTATTACTTAATTTTCTTTACTTTTCTTTCTTTGTGTGCATGTGTGTATTTATGAAGTAAATATTAAACAGCTTGATCTAGTATTTTATAAACCTTTGAAATAGGTTTCATATAAAAACTTATGCTTCGATTATTAAACTATATTACGTTTGTTCAATAAAATATATATTCAAGCAACAATTATTATGGTTTTTGATATACTTTATATATTAAAATTTTTAAACTGCATTTTCTCAGTTTGCATGTTTTCGTGAATTCATGATCTTCAAAATGCTAAAACTTGCACAGGTATTTAAAAAAAGATTTAATATTTTTTGGATGTTTAATGAAACCTGTTTAAAGGAATTGGGATCGTTATCGTTTTTGCGAAATTTATTAATTAGGTTTCTAGAAAATAAAAATAAAAATGTGGATGTCTAGGAAAATGTCGAAATAAAACATGTTTTTTGTTGCATTTTTTTCCCTTAATATTTTTCCTTTTAAAGATATTGTAAAATCCATCCCTAATTCCTTTATGTAGGTTAAGCATCCAAAAAATATTAAGTCTTTTCTTAAATGTCTGTATGAGTTTTAGCATTTTCAAAATCATAAATTCAGAAAAAAAAAGGATAGAGAACTAAGAAAACGCAATTTAAAGATTTCAAATGTGTAAAAAATATATCAAAAATCGTAAGAAATGTTACCTGCATATATATTTTACTGAAAAAAAACTAATATAGTTCAATTTATGAGTATTATATGGAAGTAAAAACGTTAATATAAAAGCCTACTTCAGTCCTGCAGTCAAAGAAGCCGAGTCCCTTTAAAAATGATAAAAATGTTAAAGTAGAAAACAATAACCAAGTTAATCTTTTCTCTCACTATTAAAAAAGAATAATGCTTAGTCCTTTTTTCTTTGCATTAAAAAATAGTACAGTCATTTTAATAACTATACATGGTGGGTGAAAAGTTCTGCAACAATATATAAAAGTACATTCTCCCTTATGGAACTTGTGTATTATTAAAAAAATATGTGCAATTCATCGAAAAATAAATATTCTTACTAATAATACCTATTTTTCACGTAGGTCTTTAATTATGGCTAAAGAAAATACAAGAGAAGGGATAACAGCATTGCATAAGGCAGGCTGGAGGCAGCTTAAATCAACTTGTTATGATGTATCACGAACGATATCACGGTTCTGTGAGGTAGGCACCATCAGTGATCGGCCTTGTAGTGGAAGATCTAGAAATGTAAACATATCATGAATTCATAATATCATCTGGAAAAAGGTATTCAGGAATCCTTTAAAACCAATGAGGAAGGTGCTCCGAGCTCAACGTTAGTACTGAAAGGGTCCGTCACGTTGTTAAAAATGAACTAAGACTTCGCCCTTATAAACTGCAAAAAGCTTACTATCTAACTCAGAAAATGAAAGCAACTAGACTTAAAAGGTGTCGCAAACTGCTGACTCGAGTTGCTCGAAATGCTCACAGAACATTACTTTTCAGTGATGAATCTCTTTTCACTATCGATCAAGTTGTGAACTAACAAAATGACAGAATACTTACCCCACATGTCCCAACTGCGAATGAGAGAGGAAGAATTATTCCAAAGCAAGCCAATCCTCAATCTGCGATGGTTTGGGGAGGAATCTCTTCCCAAGGAAAGACTCCTATCGTTTTCATGCCTCAATATGTAAAAGAGAATGCTGAGAAATTCTCGAACCTCTCCGAGACCACTGGGCTCCTGCACTCTTCCAAGGACAGTTCTGGACATTTCGACAGGATTCTGCACCAGCACATAAGGCACGAACAAAGCAGAAATTTTTACAAACCATTTTCCTTCATTTATTGAAGCCACGGACTGGCTTCGTATTTACCAGATTTAAACTCTATGGATTATTTTATTGGGTCAGTTTTGAAGAGGGAAGCTTACTCAAAACCACACAGAAGTTTGATATCGCTCAAACAATCACTAAAGGCTGCGTGGGACAAATTAGGTGTAAATATGTTGTGGCTTGCTGTTAATGAATTCCCAAAAATATTAAGAGCCTGCATTAAAGCCAAAAGTGGCCATTTTGAAATTACTTATTTATTTGTTTATTTTATTTTTTTTTTTTATCATTAGTATAAAATAAAGTTTATTTTACACCGATTGCTTCTATCTAGTTTTTTATTCAATGCCTTTTATTTGTTGCAGAACTTTTCACCCACCCTGTATATACGAAGACAATATTTTTTTAGCTGTATGCATTTACGATGACAATTTACTTATAAATTGTACTTTTGTTGGTATATTGATATTAATTTTCATAGAGTTAAGAAAATTGCGAATTTAAGTTATACATGTATGATGCATTATCACAGTTGATTTTAAAACTTCAATTTACCAAAACAGCAAGAAACATTTTACTTCATATATATACACACAGTGACCCGCCATATAAACCCAAGGCAAAATGACCCTGACAAATGATCCCAAAGGACAGAACAGTCCCGACAAAATAGCCCCAGGACAAATAGCCCTAGACAAAATAGCCCCGTCAAAACGGCCCCGACAAAATAACCAATACGGCCCTGACACACAAAACAGCTCCGACAAAACGGCCCCGACAAAATAACCCAAACGGGCCCGACAAAGCGGCCCCGGCAAAATAGCACCGACAAAACAGTCCCTTCAAAAAAGCCCCGACAAAACCACCTAGTCAAAAGAGTCCCATCAGGACAAAATAGACTGACAGCGTATGGAGTTCTAAACCATAAATATAGTAATTTATATGGATTGATCATTGTGTCGCAATTTCTCTTCACTCGACAACAAACACTCATTAAAGTGGATGACGTATAATGTATCTGGTGATAGTTAAGGCTCCTATATGATACGAGCTGGCGCAGTGTCCATTATTATTCATCCCATTTGGAAAAATGTTGGCGGCAGAAAAAGCTAGGCTACCTGATTGGCGTTGTTATCGCCTTTAAACTTCTACACAGATCAAGTGAGCTACAGCTTCTTATTGCGAAGCAAACAAGTTGGCAATTTAAGGAACATCGCCAGCATTCTCAAAACTGCAACCCTTCACGTTAAAAGAAATATAGTTTTAAAGTTAATTTTTAAAGAATTTAAAAGCAATAACTTAAAAAAAAAAAAAAAAAAAAAAAAAAAAAAAAAAAAAAAAAAACAGTACATTCACATTAAATTCGCGAAATAACTTTGAAAATAAAAAGAAATAATATGAAAATAAGGGAAATCTTACGCTAAATTTGTGCTCCTGGTCCAGGTATCCACGAGTCCCATCTGCAATTTATAATCCACTTTTTCTTTCTTCCTGGATTAGAAGAAAATGTAAACAGACGGTTGCCTTTCCTGGAGTGATTCCTGCAATTTATTGCCGAAAAACCATCCATAATAAATCGTCAGCCGATCTTGTTGGATGTAAAATGGCGGATACGTCAGCCTATCAATATAGGACTTCTAGTACTAGTTATAGTACCAAAATGCGCGGAGATATTTTAGATGCTAAAATTTATGAACGATTTATACGATATCGAGGGGTGAAAAAAAGGAAGGTTTCACAAGCAGTTTCACTTTTATGTCCTTATCTTCTAGATAACGACGATATATAGTGAATAATGCCATTTTCATCTACAATAATTCACACTCACAAAAATATTAACTATTGCACTTCCGGTGACATCAGCGTGATACCATTTTGAACAGCAAAGTCTCACCATTTCACGTTCTTTTAAACGTTACGTTATTTAACAAAAGGACTATGTGTAGGTGCATTTAACCTTTTAAGTGCCATCGGTATATATATAGGACACTGGTCCATAACGTATCGATTACTGAACGTAAACTTTAACTGATTTAAACACACACACACACAAAATAAATAAATAAATAAAAATAAAAAGCACAATTTTTTAAAAAAGTTATATATTTACAGAAACGTCAAAATATAGGTGGTTAAAAATAACAAAACATACAAACGGGAAAATGTTATTTTCATCTACATCAATAATTTGGGGCATTGATACAATAAAGATGCTGCTATGTAATCCTTCTTTAAATGGCGTCAAACCATTGGATCACACTATCGTCCATCAAGAACAAAAAAGTCGCAAAAGAACAAAATCAGACATTTTGAGTGGGTATCCATACAACTACTGCCAAAAACGCAGGCTCGAATTTTCAGATGATTTTTCCTGCGTACTCTTATCCAACAGCACCTATAAGAGTACGCAATTCTTACTTTTGTTATTTTTTAATTTTTCCGAAAATATGGTATATATTTATACATATTACGTTTTATATTATTTTATGAAAGATGTGTTTATTAAGAACAAAATAAAAGTTAAGTTGATTATCTAGAATTATGTGTTTTTATTTTAGAACAGTTTGAACCTTAAGTAATCTTTTAGACCAGCCTACCCTATATAAGTAATTAAATTTTTGATCCTTATTAAAGTGGTCTAAATTGATTTTCTGTCATTGTTATAATGACAATATTTCTTAGTTAAAAAAACAAAATATTAATTTTAGATTACATATTATAAATTATGAATTTACGAGTTTAGGGTCGGGTTTGGGTGTAAACTAGTTTTCTACGTGTTGTGCTCATCTCGTCAAAACTTTCATTGGCTGATTCGTATTGGCTTTCGTTACGTTTAAAAATGTTTTGCAGGATTTCAGGTTGACTTTAAATTTAGATAGTGGGTTCGTGTAAGAAAACCCGTACCGGTGAACGGCTAGCTTTGACTCAGAAGCATAAAATGATATGTTCCCTAAAACTTAATTTTAGTTTCAAATAAATGAATTTTTTTAGCAAACTTTCGTGAAAACGGCATATTTTCTGTATGAGTGCTTCATTTAAATTTTGATGACAGCAAAAATGTGATGATTAAAAATCGACAGAATATATATATATATATATATTTAGTTTGACTGAAAAGTAACTTATGAAAAAAAGGAATTTTACAGTACATAAAAAAAAAAAAAAAAAAAAAAAAAAATGCACCGAAAGGCTGTTGTTGAAAAATAAGAAATAAAATAATTTGATCTTAAACAATTATTGCGTGTATCTGCAATTTATGGTGTTTGTTTACCTTTTTCCTAATTTTTTCACAAATTATTATGTTATTTAGAGTCAGAACGCCGTACTTAAATAGTCATATTGCGTTTATTGAAAATAAAATCACCTGATATAAATATTTTATGAAATGTTCTCTATATTGTGTAATTGAATCAAAAAATTATTGTTTCAATATTTCATCATATTCATATGCAAAATAACAAAGTTAAATAAACAAACTGAAATGTTAGCATTTTGAAATAAATCAAAATCTACTTTATTCCTGTGAATGTAATATGGAGAAATAGTTGCATAAAATAAACTTAACATAGATTTGATTTTAATGAAAAGGGATATCTGATAATTTCCTATTCTATACTAGAACACCACGATTTGTACTACCTCGTAGAATCAAATACTTGTAAAAATAGTATTAAAAAATATATATATAAAATCAAATTAAATATTGATGCACAGAAATTAGCATTTATAAAGTTTAGGATAGTCTTAACCATACTACTGCTGGCACATTATTGGGAAAATATAAATGTCAGTGAAAACCGTTGACAGTAATATGAAAACTTTATGTCTCCCAGAGGTAGATCAGTGGAGACTACCAGCAGTATGGAAATATTTTGTTTTGTCAGTTGGCCCAACACTGACCCACTAACAATTTCCATCTCACTATTGGCTGCCAGCAGGGATCCTCTATTTCCATCCTACTGCCAGCTGCAAGCAGCAACCCATCAGTCACCTACTAATTTCCATCTTACTGTAGGCAGATAGAAATGGATTTTTCCAATATGGCCACCTGCCGGCCGTCGTAACAGTTTCTTTTCGGCACCGTCAGTCTTTGCCACCATCAGGCCAGCTGCGGCTACTTTTGGCTGCCTTCTTCTCAAGTTTTACTGGGCAGCCGTGTGATTTATTCGTTCAATATAAGGAAATGATAAAATATATAATAAAACACAATTTTGCGAAGATTCATTAATGCTAAAATTTAAAAAAAAATGTAATTTTCTATATTTTATAATTCTTGAAATACATTTTACATAATAGACTTCATAAAAGTATGAATATTTCGATAATAATAGTAATTATCATACAGTTTAAAATCATTGAATATATAATATTTATAGTCTAAGTAAAAGGTTTCTTTATCAAAATAATAAATTTCCCAAAGTCTTAAATTTTAAATTTCAAAATGAAAATTCACCATATTTAAAGTTTACTTTAAATAAGTTAATTTCTAAAATAGAATTGTACATAAAGCTTTACATTCTATTCTTTAAGAAGTAATTACTTAATGTTTAATGTTTAATAATAAATAACTTTATTTTTTGTTTTTGTAAAAATTATCTAATATTTAATTCGTAATGATTATTCTAGTTACTTAAAGGATTTCTTATTTATGCATAGTAGGTCATTTAAGTTGAATGAAAATAATGATAATATTTAAACTTTCGTAAGAAAATGGACTACTGAAAGACTATTTTTTCCCCATTTCATACTCAGAGGAATCTAGCTCCATCTCTTTTTTTAATAAGAAATCATATTTTTTTGTACTTAATTATTCTTTTAAATTAAATTTCAAAAAAAGTAATTGATTTACAATTTTTATTTTTCAGCTTTATTTAATTATTCATATTTAATTAATAGTATAATATTGTCTAAATGTTTCGCACATAAATCCATAATAAAAGTTAATTTAGTTGTAGGGTAGGTGCTCCAGAGATTGGCATGCTCCAATAAATGACATCTGTCCCGAAATAATTAATAAATAAGGAAAATAATAAAAGCATATATATTTTACATACACTCCTTCTCATATTTATAAGGACACTTTACGATTTGAAATAACTAATGTAAAAATAAATGTGAACAAGATTATATTAAGTGCACTTAATATACCTAGTATTCTAAAAACCAAAACTGCTATAATTTTTTTAATATGAAACAAAATTAATAAAAAATAGTGCAAAATTTTTTTCTCCACGTTTTTAGATGTTCATAATTATAAGGACAATCAAGATATTTTTCGTTTTATTTAACTTACTAGCGGATAAATTACAGCTGACATGCTAATTTGTCAACTACTGGGCTAGATTAATTCATATATAAGCCTTCAATTTTTCTTGGACGGACATTACTGATAAATCCTCGAAAAAAAGTACGTTCATGTAGTGAAGTATGATAAATGTGTTTTTAAGTGGAAAGATAATTTCAATCCGCCAAATTTCTAACAAAATTCGAAGATCTAAAATTGCTGAAGGAAATGTGATCAAACGTTAAACTGCTGGTTCGACAGGAGAGAGATCTGATGCAAAATCAGAGTTGTTTTACAGAGATCGAAGACTCACTATTCCTCTTACTGTTCTACTCATATAGACTGCTGCTGAATTTGCTCGTAATGTTTAACGAAAGGTTGCGGTCCACATTTATGCATGTTTAAAATATTTAATAGTATGTTAAAATGAATAAAAAACCTGTAAAAATCAATAAGCATTTAATGAGGAAAGATCTTCTGTGTTAAAGTTGAATAAAGACAATATTAAATGGTAAAATATTGAAGTTTCGGATGAAAAACATTTTATTCTTGATTAACCAAATGGTTTTAACAGTTACTGGCACGATCTGAAGATAGCGAAAGTCAGAACAGATTTTTTTAAGGTAGATATGAGTCGGGCATTTTAAAGGTGGATCTATGGTTCTCTGGGGAGCTATTTCTACAGAAAGCAGAATGAATTTAGTATTTTTTTCTATTATTATGAACATCAAGATAATATCCGCAAATTTTAAACGTGGAATTCTGATATTTTTATTAGATTTTTTTTTTTTTTTGGGGTGGGGGGTGGGGGGGGGGAATAATATTTTTTTCAACAAGACTTAAATTTTTGCTTTACTTCTAGAGTAATAAGAAATAGTTTGAAAGAAAAAACTTCTGTATTATTGCCTTTCCAGTGGCCTAAAAGTTGAAAAAAAACTTATCATATTAGATAAGTGCATGCAAGTGGAAAGCAATTTTAAACAGTTTAAATGTATTCAGAATATCATCTATACAGTATGAAATGTTATTGAAACTGAATATTAAAAAAAAATGTGTGTGTATATATATATATATATATATATATATATCAGAGAGAATGTCTGACTGTTTCATCCTAAAAAGAGACCCCATAAAATATTAATTTAAAGTATAACTGAAAAAACATTACTAAGATTCGAGCTGTCTTTATAATTGTGAACACCTGAAAAATCATCTTTTTGACCGTATTTAAAGTTTTTTAAGATCGAAAAGCGGTAAAACTTTTTAAATATATTCTATTAATGAAATTTATAAAAAAAAATATATTTCTTTAAATAATAGCGTTCAGTGTTTAATTAATATAGAAAAACCAGTGTATAAGAATTTTAACATTGTATGTCAAACACTGGAGCATATGGTGCTAATAACTTGTAAAATGAATAACTAGCAGTGTTATACACTGGGATATAGGGTGCCAATTACTGGTAAAATGAAAAACTGGTAGTGTCAATTGCTGTAACATTGGGTGTAAAATAAAAATTCACACACACACACACACAAAAAAAAAAAAAAATAATAATAATAATTATCATCAAATGTATATATTTTAACATGTATGTGGTTCTGAATGTCTTAACTTAAGATTTCTAAAAATATTTTCTGATGACTAGAACATTAAATACATCAAAGATTGCTCTAAAAGTGTCAATCACTGGAGCACTTACCCTATTTTTTCTATTTGAAACGAAATTAAAAACGATTAAAAAATAGTTACATGCGTCTATAAAATGCATTTCAACTGTATGGTATATTAAAACTTATTCTTAACTTAAATCTTAATGAAAATTTATCTTTAAATAATTGCACGAAACGAGGGATTCATTAAATATTTTTCATCATTTACATTTATTCAGAAATCTTAGAGTCAAAATCCTTCTCCTTCTAATATTTGTTAATCAATATTTCACGAAACTTTATCAATGTTAATTTGCATGTAAGTTAATACACAATTTAGAATCTATCCTGATTCGGTTGATATATATATATATATATATATATATTATTATTATTATTATTATTATTATTGGAAAAGGAAAGCTATATTTTCCTAGTTTCACGATGTTAAATTTAATTAAAATGTAAAACAAACGTGTTTATTCAACTAGCGTTGCTTATTTTGGAAGGCACTAACATACTTAAATTAGAACTATAACCGCAAAATTCGCATTCGTTATCAAAATATATGCTAAAATTTTGATATGATAATCATTGCATAGCATATTAGTTTCATACGGAATCGCATAACGATTTCAGCATGTTATTTATCTTTCCTGATATTAGCCATGAAATTAGGGGAAATTGGAAAATGCTATACAATGTTTGTATGTACTTAAAATCAGTTTGCCGTGTATAGTTTGTACGGGCACACGTAATATACTTAAATGAAATTTAACGAGTTATTTTTGTAAAAACCCACGAACTATCGCAAAAATTGATACAGATGGTTTTCGGAAAATTATCTCGGTATTAAATCCTTAAATATTTATTTTAGGCATATGCAAGAAAATGCAAAGACGCATAAAAAAAGTATCGAAATTTATAAAACTGATGAAAAAATAATTTTAGGAAAAAATCAGTTTCAGGAATTGCAAAACTAAAATTACAGAAAAATTCCACAAAGCAAAAGGTCGCATAAGGTGAGGTAAAAATTTCTGCATTATTGAGTACTAGAAAAAAATTCAAATAAAGTTATTTACAGTGTAGTTGCGTATTAAAATCTATTAGTTTTTATTTATTCAAATTTTTTGTGTTTATTAGCACTCGTAATTTATGCATGAATTTTGAAATGCAATCTATCGCTCTCTCTCTCTCTCTCTCTCTCTCTCTCTATATATATATATATATATACAGGGTGTTCCAAAAGTCTCCCTCCTCCCCCTCCTAACTCGAAAATGAGTTGGGATTGTGAAAAATGGCGAAACACATATTGGATGAATTCAAGAGGGACCTGTTTCGGTGAAAAATGTTTGGGTCTAGGTGGGCCAGGGGGGGATTCTAGGGCGGGCAACTTTAAAATTTCAAACTTGAAATGGGAAGGTATGTCATGTGGTACATCCGTGGACACGTCTCTTCAAAACAATCAATTTGATATAAATAGTTTTGCCCTACGATGATTATTAAAGTAGATACATTAGTTTTTAGACTTTTGAAATTGGAATTTATACTTATGGATCCCCTTTAATAATAATTGCAGGACAAAACTATTTATATCAAAATAATTGTCTTGAATAGACGTTTCCAGGGATGTATCACAAGACATACTTTGCTCAAAATTTGCTCAAAAAGGGGGTGGTAGGAAAGCCGCTAGGAAGGGCAACTTTAAAATTTCAAACAGGAAAGTATGTCTTGTGGTACATCCCAGGACACGCCTCTTCAGGACAATGAATTTGATTAAAATAGTTTTGTTCCTCAATGGTATGCCATAAAGGAAAATGGAATGCCTTAAAGGGTATGCATAAGTATAAAACGCACATTTCAAAAATCTATAAACTAATGTATCTCCTTTAATAATCACCGTAGGGCGAAACTGTTTATATCAAATAAGAGACTTATCCAGTGATGTATCACAAGATATAACTTCACATTTGAAATTTTAAAGTTGCCTTTCCTAGCAGCCCCCCTAGTTCCCCTAGGCCCAAAGAATTTTCACCAAAAGAGGTTCCTCTCGAATTCATTAAAGAAATGTTTCGCCATTTTTCACAATTCCGACTCATTTTCGAGTTAGATGGAGATGTGGGACTTTTGGGACACCCTGTGTATATTCATCAAAAGAATTTACCTGTCGAGAATGAACATTTTACATGTCTAGACATTGTAAAATGTTTAAATCTTCTTTTTATGTATTTCTAGTTCTATTTTAGACACGTTTTATGGTATTTTGTTTAAATTATATGCAAAGACATATTATAGTATTAAGTATTTTTCACCCACTGGATTTTTTTTTTTTTTTTTTTTTTTTTTAATAGAAACTGTATAAAAATTTCAAGATTTTAAACTCGATGAAAACTTAAATTTATTTTTAAAATTTAATATTTGTGGAGTTTTACATGATTTTTTAAAATTTCATTACTTTTCCACGCTTCTTTTGAATTTATAAATTTTATTAAGATTTTCCAAAATGCACAATTGTCAAATTTCTCGATATAGACGGGAGACTTTATACCAGATTTATATTTATGCCAAAAATTTTCTATGAAGATTTCGCCCCTTTTTTTTTAATCACAGAAAATAATTATAACAGATTTCTTTAAAAATTAATTGCGATAAATTTAATTAAAATTAAAAAATTTTGGCAAATTTCATATGCAGTCACGTACTTCTTTGATTAAATTTCTGAAATCGTTACCAAATTTTTATATGCAACGAAAATGTCAGAATAATATTTTGAAGTTTACTGATGATATCATATAATTATATGATAGAGATTGATATGAAGTGTGTTATTAATTACTGAGTTCTTATAAATGATACTAAACAAAAAAGTGTAAATGTTTCTCATACCGATTACATACAAAAGGTACCTTTAACTGTCAGGGTAAGAAGAAAAGTGTTAAATTCCATGAAAATGAAAATATCCAGATAATTGTTTATAAAGTGTATGAAGTTATATATTACTTTTAACATATTATTATTCTTATTAATGTTCCGTGCATTGTTTTTTACTTTCTCTTACCCATAAGGTAGAGAAATTATTGTTTTGGGGTCAAATTTTCGAACGCGAGATTTTTTTATATTTACACGTTTTGAGGTCCCCTGAATACGAAAATCATGTTTTTAGTAAATGGGCTGTGTGTATGTATGTGTGTGTGTATGTCTCTTATCAGCATATCTCAAAAACAAATTATGGCAAAAAGTTCAAACTTGGTATTCTAAATGTGTATCATATAGGGATGCTACAGTAAGCTTTTCGTTAAGATCAAGCAAATGGTTCGTGTACAGGGACAATCAAGAAAATTCTAATACATTACGTATATGGGGGAAATTGCAGGTAAGCAGAGTTAGTCTATAGACTGCACTAAACCAAATGAAACGAATATATATTTTTTGTAAGAGAGCTAATTAACTGGGATTTTTTTTTTATGTATGTAGGAGCCTCGCCTCCCCCCCCCCCGGGAGGGAAATCCCCCTCGATGGGAGTAAATTTTCATGATGGGTATCTTTCAAAAGAGCTCACCAATACCTTTAAAACGAATGGTTGAACCATCGATCTGCGATAATTTAAAACAAAGTTATCGATTTTTTTTTTTTTTTTTTTTTTTTTAAACTTTTAACGAAAAAAAACTTAGAAAAGAAATCGTATTTTTTTTTTAAATATTGAGAATAAAATGGACTTTTTTTTTTATATTTGGTGTTATACTACTTCTCTAATATGGAAATCGATTGCATCATCATAAAAGATAATTTTTTAAACACTAATTTTAATAAATTATTTTTTAAAAACAGAATTATTTTTTAATAACCGAATTAAATTCCATTTGAGGGGGGCGGTTGCCCCCTTTCACACAGAACTAATTATCATATAAAACTCTTCAGAAGCCTAATATGAATTTTGTAACACAGGTTTACATAACAGTACTCGTTATCTTACCTTTTAATCTGCAACCTGTATTTATAGTATTAAATTTCAGGGTAAGAGAAAGTCGTGTGAGTGACACACTAGATTATTTCATTCAATCCTTTTAAAAAATCGTTTGAATGTTAATCAGTGTGTCTGTCACGAAAATGGGCATTCATTGTGAAATAAATAATTTATTAACTCTTTTACGAACATTTGAGTAACATTAAAAATATCATTATTATTATTATTATTATTATTATTATTATTATTATTTTAAGCACATTTTTTGTGTGTAACTGAATCTGTAATTCAAATACAAAAAAATAACTACACAGATGAGTTCCGTTGCATTCATGGAACGCTTAGGGGAAAAAAATGGAAAATTAAATAATTTAGAGTTCATGTGGAGCACATTGAAAAAGTGTATTATTTTGTATAATTTAAAATATAAAATTATCTTTTCTATTTCTAATAAAATTATTTTTCATCCTTTAAAATAAGCTATATGAATAAAAATTATATGTTTCATAATACATTATTTAGGAAGCGTCAGAATATAAAACAAAAATAATTAATTAGAACACTCCATGTCATCGTTGATTAATTTCAAGAAATTGCACCTAAAATGCTAGTTTAGAGAAATGTGCGCATTATTTTGCACATTTTTCACGATAATCGTCAAAAAAGTGAGATTTTTTGTCTCAATATAAAAAAGATAATATTTGATTTTGTTTCTGCTATAAAAATAATAATTAGAATTTTATTTTATCATACTGAAATAATAAATTATAACCCAAGTTTTGACAAATTTGAACACTTTTAAGTGCATCTAAAGAAGCTGATCTCAATTTGTTTCCAACTATTTCGCAATAGACAAGTTGATTATTACAATACAATTTCCGGTCTTCCCAAGAGATAACTTAACCAATAATTAAAGAGAAGTCTTTGTTTCTTAAGTAATTTTACGAAGTAAGATTCAAAGAAAATAGCAGATATTTTCCTACAAATGAGAATTAAAATGAATTAAGATAATTTCATTAGACTAGTATAATAGACAAATGCAATAACGAGAGAAAAATTAATTTTAATTTATCTTTTTATATACCTTAATATTTGAATAAAAGAACAGAAATACTATTTAGATTTCCGAAATTTTTTTTATAAAATATATAATTGTTATGTCATCTATAAATCAGTGCGCAATAGTGTAAAATAATATATAAAATCTCAGTTACTACACCGTAAATTCCGAGAGAAAAAAAATTGTAAAATATAAATAAAAAAATAAATATATATATATATATATATATATATATATATATAAATATACATATATACATTTTAGGCAAAAGTTTTCAAAGGTAAATTAGTAAAAAATTATCGTATCAGTCTTGAAGAGAAATACTTATGTGAAATATGTGTATCACAACTTTAGATTTTGTCAATTAGTTAAAAAAATTAAAATTAAAAAATATACGGTACATACATTTTTTTTTTCAGTTAAAGCTGCTTTATAATAATTAATCAATGTTAAATGTTTCAGATACTAAAATTTCTTATATAAACTGTCCTATCAAGACACCGAAACTGGGTACGACTAGATTCTTTTCTTGGCGTACATTCACGAAGAATTGTACTTCTAAGATCAGTACTTCTAGAAAAAAATGCGAGTGAAAAATATGACGGTATAACAGGTGCGAAAAGTGAATTATTATTGGAAACATGAACATCAGTATTTTCATATGAGTATATAGGAAGATGTTCAGTGTGTTTATTTGCAGATTGGGCATTGGGGTATGCATGTGCGCACCGTGGAATGGCTGACAGCACGCGATACAATAATGTGATGACCACCACAGTACATGCATCTTGAAGCCATACTATCTAGCTGTTTTTATAGTAACTAGGTCTCGTTAGACAAGTTCTTTCAGTTGTTCCCATAGGAAAAAATCCAAAGATGTCATAGCTAGCGATAGTAGTGGTCATAAAATCGGTTCCTTGTGTCTAATGCAGTCGCTTGTTTTTTTTTTTTTTTTTTTTTTTTTTTTTCAATATCCAGAAAATTTTGCACACGTATAGACACTCTGAAATACACTGGAACATTTTGATGTTGGAATTATAGGCTATGTATTGCACTATATATAGGTCATCTAGAAAATCGGGGAGGTTACTTTGTTATCAGCAATCAACTTTCCTAATATTCTTTCCGCTAGAAAACGTAGAAGTAGAAAGACTAAATTTAAGTTTCACCAGTTTGTTAAAGGCTTAAATGAGGGAAAAACTGCTATTTACTTTTTGATAGGTGAATTTATTTGTTTACATTTCGAAACATCCGCGGTTTATTTACAAACCAACATTTTCGTAAATTTTAGACTTTCTTTTTTTTCTGAATGAAGTTATTTAAATCATTAAATGAGGGGAAATAAATTAAATGAATAACAGCCAAACTACTTTCTGGAGGATTTGAGAAAAATTAATTAAATTAAATAGTGCTTTTTTAAAAACTTTAACACACAGTAATAAACAAACACGTTGTTTACTTAGGGAATGCTGGTCTAAGATTATGCATCTTATAAGAGCACTCGATATGTGTCTAACACCAGTATTATTTTGAATTTCAAGCTAGAGAGAGGTGCAGTGCGTAAGAAATATAAAAACCTACAAAAAACATAGAAATTACGTAATTTTAAATATTTTTACCTATTTTCTTAAATATTATAGCATTTTGGAGGTACTGTTGTGATAAAACTATAATTATTTAAAAAGAAAAGTTTATGCGGTTCGATCTACAAGAAGCTAACCTAAGCCTCACAGTGAGAGCGATTCAGGTCAACGTTAATAAATGTATTTGCACTTCGTTTGATTATACTATAATCGTCAATGTATACAAGAGTGCGCTCTTGTGTATGTTACAAGAGTGCGCACTTTTTTATGTTACAAGAGTGCGCATTTGTGTATGTGCAAAAGTACTCGCGTACTCTTACACGCAACATTGTATAATATTTTTTAAATCCATCGTAATCCTGTTTTTCTTTTTTTTAACAGGATATCTGGGCGACAAAGAAGTTTCAAAGAAGTTTCGTGCTCCAGAACAATGGCTAGACTCAAAAACACACATCGACGCAATCGAAAGTAATAAAGCGGTTGCTAAATCCTTAGGAATGCAAGAAAGAACATTGAAAAAGAGATTAAAAAGGTTATCTCCAGCCAGACGTTTGGCCAGATACTCTCAAACGTTTTCTCCGAAAATTGAAATACAACTATGTGATTACATCAAAAAAAAAGTAAATAGCATCTTGTATGGACTAACCACTAAAAAATACGAGAAGTTGTTTTTAGTTTTGCAGAAATTTATGGATTACAATATAGCTTCAATAAAGAAAAGAAATCGGCTGGTATAGAGTGGCTTCGGTTATTTATTAAAAGTCATCCAGAATAAATTATCAGTGCGTACGCCAACTTTAACAAGTAATGCTCTAGCGATAGGTTTTAATAAGCCTCAATTCGATCGTTGCTTTGAAAGTCTGGCGAAGTTCTTGGATACATACAAGTTCTCTCCTCACCCAATTTACAATATGGACAAAACTAGGTTCTCTACGGTGCCAAACAAACCACCAAAGATGATTTGGACAAAGGGGAAGCGCTATGCTAATAAAATTTCCGGTAGTGAACGTGGTATCAACGTAACACTCATAAATGCTGACAATGCTTCTAGAAATTTTATTCCACCAGCAATCATATTTCCTCGCAAGCGTATGAAGGGCGAACGTTTGGTCAGGGGATCCCCCTGCTTCCATAGAAATGGTGTCAGACACGAGCTACATCAAAAGCGCTTTGTTTGTAAACTGATTATCCCATTTTGTAAATCATGCGAGGTCTAGCAAAGACAGTCCAAGTACTAGTGATATTAGATAACCACACGTCACACTGCATCTTACAGGCAGTTAATTTCTTCCCGGCTAACAACATTCATGCTCTTACAATACCACCTCACAGCAGCGACAAAACTCATGCACTTGATCGCTGCATCCGTAAAATCCTCAAGATTTTTTACTCATTGGAATGTGAAAATAGACGTGTAATCATCCTGATCGAGTGATAATATTTTACTAAATTACTGAAATTTTGACTCCGGCATATCTCAAAGCAGCTACTTCCGCAAATGCCATATAAAGTTTCAAGGTAACAGGAATATAACCATTAAACCCGGACATTTTCGGAGAAGATGACTTCTTATCTAGTGCAGTGACAGAAAGGCCTTTGCCGGAAACTCGAGATGAACAAAATTTCCATCTAGTTCGTTATCCGGCACAAAACTTTGATTGTGAGAAAAACGCTACATTTACCGAGGCTGACGTCGTTTGCGACGATAATGAGGATCGAACTAAGGAGGTGGTAGAGCAACTCCAGGCTGGCAGGGGGGACTTAGAACTCCAACCAGGAGCAGAGCAAAGCTACCAATGAAACATCAGAGAAAATTACTGTTCCAGCTAGGAACAACATCGTATTCATGACTCTCCTCATATACAACAAATTAAATATCGAGAAAATATCAGGATGAGAACAAGTCATTTAAAGATAATCAAAATATTTTGAGAGAAAAAGCGCATACACCACCTGCCTGCATTAAAAATAAAGGAATTAAATCGCCTCACGTACCGCTTGCAGACGTAACCCTACAACCACAAGCTGAAGTATTCTCAACATCTAACCACAAAAGAACAAAATCAGATATTTTGAGTGGGTATCCATACAAGTTGGTTCTCCAAGAAGATTCTAAACCAAAGAAAAAAACAAAATTAATTCCGAAACGAACTACTAATGGGGCCAAAAAACGGTTTCAAGTTCTAAAGAATGCACTCAAAAAGAAAATATGGAAATGTCCTCCGTGTGGTGAAGTATACTTAGACTCCCCCCCCTTCCAGACGAAGACAGGATAAGATGCTCAAAATGCGAGGAGTGGTGGCATAAAGCTTATGCGAGCTATGAAGGTGAAATAAACTTTATTTGTGACTACTTCAAAAAACGAAGGCATGAATTTTCAGATGATTTTTCCTGCGTACTCTTATTCAACATCACTTGTACGAGTACGCTATTCTTGCTTTTGTTATTTTTTAATTTTTCCAAAGATATGGTATATATATATATATATATATATATATTTTATTTTACATTAGTACAGTTTGAACTTTAAGTGCGTACTCTTACACCAGCCTACCCTATATTTATGTTTCAAATTCTAGTAAAATTTTTCGAATATTTTTCACTCATTGAAAAATTAAATCATAAAATAAAATATTTACCAATTAGATGAGAAACATTTCATAACGAAACTTCATTTCTGCATTGTATTTAATTAAATATTTTCTCATTCTTATAACGTACGTATTTAACATAAGCCTTGAAATAAATACAAAATTCCTATCATTCTTGTAATATTTTGAATAAAATAGAAACATTTAAAAAATATTTTAAACATGTGTATTTTTATTATTTAAAAATTCAATTAATTACTTTTCTTCTAAAAACGTATCTAACGGAATATAAAATTGTAGATGTTAGTACGCTCTTTTTAGACTATTTATTGTTTGTTGAACAAATCATAAGTTTAAAAATTTGTTTTTGTTTTTTAATATTTGCATTTAATTTCGAAATATTTTCAGATTAGCAAAAATACTAAACTAGTTTCTAATTAATTAAACCGTACAATAGATTTCAAATGAAATTTAAGTTCCTGTTTATATTTTAAGAATTTGATTACTAATTAGAATATTCAATATCTCATTCAAAATATATGTCGACGAACAAACTAGAGAAATGGATAGAGTATAAATACTAGAGAAATACAATTAAATAGAGTTTGTTGATACATTTTTGTTTTTCAAATGAAACAACTACTTTGTAGATGAACGTAAAATATTTCAAACTAAACAATAAAATCGTGGTGAACCGCTGTTGCATATCTTTTGGTAATGAACTTTTTCAGTAAATTTTGCATTCTACAATTCTTTAAGAATGTTAAATTAACTTTTGCATTTTAAATAATTATTCTCTTTACAAGTAAAATAAAAGAAATAATAATTTTTTCAATGTGCAATACGAAATTTTGTAATATATTTCAGAGGATGAGCAAATACAAACGCCCCCCCCCCAAAAAAAAAAAAAAATAAAATAAAATAAAAATAAACAAATAAATAAATAAAAAAGTTTTTTTTTTGCATGTTTGTTGATTTATAACTGATACATCGCACATGCATGCTTAATTCGAAATCTGAGAATTCATTTCATCTGAGTATACCAAGCTATGTCTTGAAATATCTGTCTTTTAACATTTCCCAAGTTCAATCAAATACTAACATTCTAACACACGAAACCTAGCTAAATAAAAAACTAACTGTAAAATGTAATTTTTAATAAAGAAGCATGCCATCATGGATCTGTAAATAATATTAACTTTTTAATTATAATATTAAAATGGTAGTCAAAAAATAAATAAATAAATAAATAAAATAAAAATAAATAAAGTTACACATTTAGTGAAAATAAAATAGGATTTTGTTCTGAAATATTCATAAAATGAAAAACCTGAAAAAATTAATATTAAAAAATTCTTTAAAGAAGCTATTATGTAAGTTTATCTTAAATATGCTTTTAAGTTTATGTAGAATAATTTAAAGTAATAGATATAAAAATTATATGGTGATATATCTATAGAAAACAAAACATTCTCTCTTTAAACAGAAAAGGTAAATTTGATCAATTTGAGCCATTTTGCACTCATTCATCGTAATGAAAGACCACTTCTCACGCTGAGATATCCCCTCAAATCATTAAGTTGTTATGAGCGTCTCAGATCTGAGCCAAATAAAACAATTCATTTTTGAATAAAATCGGAACAGATTTGAGTGAAACTTTTCGAAGCTGAAAAAAAGGGCATATGCCGTTCGCCGGAATTGAACTCTGGTCCCTTCTGTGGCAGGCGAACGCACTACCATTAAGCTACGATTTCATGCTTCAAGTGGTCACGTAGCCATTCTCAATCATTCTCAAATGAAGAAAATATTATTTATACATTTATACTTTTTTATACATGAAAAAAAGTTATGGGAAATATGATAAACCTTCATAAAATATCACAATGGTTTTAAAATGTGGAAAAAAAAATGAAAACAGACCCTGTATGAAAAGCAGTGATTTTAGTAGCTTGCAAATTAACTCTAAATAAGCTGACACGTTTTTAAAAATAAATTCTTCCACGCAAAAATGCCGAATTTCCTGAATAAATATGAGGTGAAAAAAATTTATGGAACTGGTAACGTACACAAACATCACACCGTCTCAATTATATATATTAGAAGCAAAAACTGTTTTATTTAAGAGACAAAAATTTTTAAGTTAAAATATATTTAAAAAACAAAAAATACATATAAAAACAATTAAAATCAGACGTTTCGAAACCCGTTCGGAATTCCTCATCAGTAATTACAACACAATATGCAAATATTACATGAACACTCAAGGAATTTAAAGGAGTACTTAATATTGAGGAGCCAGTGCGCATGCTTCATTGATAGTGTGGAGATGCTTGGCAGTGTGCCAGCTCTCAAGGAAAATACGCGATTTATAATTATGAAAACCAGAAACCTTCGTTTCCTCCTCCAATTTCCCCCCCTACTCCAATGCAAATGAAAAATTCACTTATTAATAAAAACAATTATATTTCTATGCCATATTTTGGTTTTCCTTCAGAATTTATTTCTAAATTACTTAAACCACATAATATTTATACTGCTTTCCGGCCAATTAAACAATTAAAAAACGTCCTTTTTAACTTTAAACCCATAACCCCTTCTCTGGATTTAACTGGTGTAATATATTTAATTCCTTGTAAAAATTGCAAATATGTTTATATAGGTGAAACTGGCCGTACAGCAAAAATTAGACTACAAGAACACAGACGATCTTTTAAAAATTGCAACCAAAATTCTAAAATTGTAATCCATTTAATAGAAACCAATCATATTCCTGACTTCGATAATATAAAAATTCTAAATTCTGGTTTTCATAATTATAAATCGCGTATTTTCCTTGAGAGCTGGCACACTGCCAAGCATCTCCACACTATCAATGAAGCATGCGCACTGGCTCCTCAATATTCAGTACTCCTTTAAATTCCTTGAGTGTTCATGTAATGTTTGCATATTGTGTTGTAATTACTGATGAGGAAACCCGGACGGGTTTCGAAACGTCTGATTTTAATTGTTTTTATATGTATTTTTTGTTTTTTAAATGTATTTTAACTTAACAATTTTTTGTCTCTTAAATAAAACAGTTTTTGCTTTTAATTTATGGAACTGATTCGCCTAAGAATATTATTCTCGAAGTTGATTTAAATTTGAAGTAAAATTTTATAAATGTATTTTGAACATTTTACATGCATTTCAATAAATCAATTTAATGAATATAATAAAAATATTAGATAACTTTAGACCAAAATAAATTTCTACATCATATAAACACATTGCTCTTTTTCTTTATACTTTCATATATTTCTTTGAAAAAATATTTCTGAAAATCTTTCACTTACTTTTAGTTTTCCATGACTAACGCTCGTGCTTTTAAAACTCTGCTATTTTGTCATTGTATATGAAACATTTGTTATATTTATCAAATTTCATTTTAACTTTAATAATTTATTTTTCTAATCATCAAAATTGTTCCATATATTTTTAAACGATATATAAAACAATCAATTATATGAATAAAAAAAAAAATCTTGTGTCATTCAAAATTTGACCAGTAGATGACGCCACCCTTACATATTTTATTACAGCAAATAAAAATATATCGAAATTCGTTCAGAACTGAGCTAATACTAAAAGATCTAGTTTGACTAAAAATATTTTTAATTGGAAAAGATTGATTTTACACAAATTTGATCTTTTTCGAGATATACCTCTCAAATTATGGCTAAAAATTCTTCGTCCGTTTTTGAGTAAGGAAATCCGGTCGCACATTTTAAGAGAGTTTTTCGGAACACATTTAATTCGCATTTAAGACATGAACAAACGAAGCACTCATTATGAATGTATTGCAAATTTATAATCTTCAAATATATATCTGAAATATGTATTGAAAATTTATAATTTTTTGTTAAATACTTGCACTTGACACTTTTTTTTTAATGTAAACTATTTTATTTTATGTAACTCATTTTTCTGATAAACCCATTAACTTTTATAATACATGAAAACAAAATAAAGATATATAAAAATAAAAGTGAAAAAATATTTTTCACTATAAATAAAATTGTGGCCGCAAACTATCTTCAGTTTACTATTCTTAAAGTTCTAGCAAGAAAGGAATAAAATTTTGTAATACACGCAATGTTTAACGCATAATCGATCGGCAGAGATGCTAAAAATTTCACATAAAACTACATGCTTTTCGAAAAGTTTAAAGAAGAAATCTTTCTATATGTTTAACTGTTTTAATCTATATTTTTAAAAGAAATGAAAATATAAAATATATGCTTATAGTGATAAAAAAAAAAAAAAAGAAACATTTTTCCATTAAACAGACAAAGCCATAAGCCAATATTTTAAAACAATATTTTGTTTACATAAAATTTTAGCATTAAAACATTAAAGATTTTTTTTTTTTTTTTTTTTTTTTACACTAGTAGTGACAATGTAATAAAACTCAATTAATATTTTGGGAACGCTACGAGGCCGTATATATACACAGTTGCCAAATTTAGGGACCTTTTCATTGAATATTTACCAGTAATTTTTTATTGTAACGGTTACCTAATCACTTCGAAGATAAATCGTCTATAATGTATATCAAATATAAATCCTTAAAATTATTGGTGATTATTGAATAAAAATGTCCCTAAATTTGGCAGCACTGGCAAGCCTAGCAGCGTTATTAAAATTTTGCTCGCCTTTTATTATATTGTATCTATCCTCTATCATAAAAAAGAGAGAGAGAGAGAGAGAGAGAGAGAGACAATAGAATAAAACTAGGAATATATATATATATATATATTTTTAACCTTTTGAGGTCTTTATACGGTTTTCATTGTGCAATTCAAAGTAAATATACCCTAGGACAAAAAAAAAAAAAAAAAAAAAAAGAAGCACCAAGAATTAGGAATGCAAATTGGACAGAAATTGACATGCATACAGGTTTCGACGAAAAATGCAAATTTTTAAAGTTTGGCGGCCAATGAATGAACATGTGACGCTACAGCGCATTTTAATTGCGCAACTAGCAGGATATTAAAGAAGAGAAATTTTGTTTCCGGGTCATAAATTCTTTGAGAATTTTATTCAGTTTAATCAGATAGTCAGTAACTATGCCTGAGATACAGGTGCTCAAACAATATGCGGAGACGTCAGCATTTCAGAGAGGAGTGCAGTTGGGCTCAAAGAAGCCGGTTCGTCTAATCTGCGAATTCTTTGACATTTGGATAGGAGCGATGCCGCAAGTAAATGATGTTGGCAGAAATGGGTAAACCATGGGAGAACAAAAGTTTAAGAAGGAAGCGGTCGGCCTAGAGATAGGACAGAATGTAAGAACCTATCAATCGTCAGAACGGTGCTCAAAGCACCGAATTCGTCATTATTATCGATTCTACGTGCATCTATCGGTACTTCAGTGACTTCAAATACCAGTAATAGGCGGCTCAGAGAAATGGGGTTCAGCTCACTGAGCCCCTTGTGTCAACTGCTATTAAACTTTGTACAATGACAAGTCCGTTTGCAGTGATATCGGGCACGTTCGACCTGGAATGTTACTGAATGAAGTAGAATTGTCTTCAGTGATGAGTCCCACTCCAATTTGAGTCCCGATGACCAGCGAAGACGAGTCTGGAGACGCCCCGAAAAAAACCAACCTGAGTGTCACCAGCCATACGGCCCAACAACCAGAAGTAAATGTCTTGGGTGCCATTTCATTTCATAGCAGGACCACTTTGGTTGCCATCCGCAGCATCTCTAAGCAGAGTGGTACGTCGACGAAATTCTACGACTCGTTTTGTTGTCATTCATATAACGAAATTTTGAGCGTTTATTTCAACATGGTAATGCCTGCACAAGTATGAAGATATTTTCTACTGCTTTTTTGCTCCCTTGCCCAACATTATTTTGGCCAACAAAGTCGACGGTTCTCTCTACCACTGAGGACGTTTGGAGCATCATGAAAAGAGTCCTACAACCAGCTCTGGATTTTGCCAATTTAACACACCAATTGGACAGAATTTGGCGCGATATCTCGCAGGAGAACATCTGAAAACTCTATTAATTAATGCCAAGCCCAATTACTGCTTGCATAAGGGCCAGAAGAGGGCCAAATTGACTTGTTCACTTCGTGAGAGTCTTTCTCTTGATTAAATTCTCCTAAATTTCTGAAACTGTAATCATTTGTTTTTCCCCACATGTACATCTACTAATTTTCGTCCCATTCGGATAACTCCTTGGTGCGTTTTTTTTTTTTTTTTTTTTTTTTTTTTGAGTGTATTTTATTTCTTAACCCTTTGTATTATAATGATTTTCCTAGTTTTTTCTCTGAAAATTCAGATTTACAGATTTTACGCATTTTTTTTTACATCAAACTACTTCCGACTAAATTGTTTTATGACATGTATGAAGTATCATGCAAGAGGTGACTACAGAATTTTAGGTGAAAATAGTTTTGTTGCGCCAGAGGTGGAGTGATAGTGCGAAAGGTTAAAGCAGCTTGAATAATGGAAGCAGTAGGTATTTTGAAATGAAGAAAGCTATATGCAAAAATTATGAAAAAGAAAATTAAATAAAATGCAAAATTTATTACAATTTAGTTTTTGCCATTTTTCTTATTATTAGTAGTAACTTTGGAAACTTGCTTTTCAAAAATTTTATTATTAAAAAATAAAACATCACATTAATTTCTTTATTTTTAATTATCTATAAGACATCAGAAATAAAGTAAAATTAAAACATAAAAAAAAGGGGGGGATTGCAAAGTGTCCGTTGAAATTCAACTCTTTAATTATACTCTGTGACATTTCGATTACAATTAGAAAAAAATTCAATGATTCTTCAAACAATTTAGATTTACAAAAAAATTGTCATATTTTAAGCCAAAATATGTTGCAACTATAGAAATTTTATTAATTTTTATTAAAAACATAAAAAAAATACTGTATTTTGCATTAATCTGTAACATATGCCGGAATAATGCTTGGACACAATTCAAAATATTGTTTATGTCAACTGAAATGTTACCTTAAGCAAGAAATTAAGATTTTAAAATATTAAAATAAACGATTATATAAGATTGAATAAAACTAATCTTAGATGATTTTACTTCCTGAAAAGTTTTCATTACTTAAAAAAAAAAATTAGCAATTCTTAGCACATTTATAAGTTTATCATTTTTTTCTTGAAACACATAGGAATTTACATTTATTTCTAAAGGAATTAATTTAATTTTAAATCATTTTATGACAGCTGCTTTCCTGTATAAGGTGACACAAGTTGAATTTTAGGTTTAGTTCAGTTATCTACTGAAATATTAGTTGAACACTGAATAAAGCTTGTTTTTAAGTCTTACAGAATGGATTAAATTAATTCAGCTTAAAATGATTTCCCATACGAAGTCAAAGCATGATAAAATTAAGAGAATTTTGTCTTACATTTAGGTTAATTTCAAAACAAAGAGTACATACTCACATAAGTTAATAATATGTTAATATTATCAGTAAACCATGAATTCTCCAAGCGTCTGACTTCAATAAATTATCTCTTTCAGACATCATCCTCACCAAGCACTAAATATAATATTAATCTCTAAAACTATGTTTGTAATTCCTTTTCAACTTTTGCATGAAATACGGTGATAATCCTTTTTTATTCACTATCGCCAACGCATCATTTTCGACATCACAGATAATATTTTAACGCATAAGAGGGGGATTAGCTAGCCTTCTGGTTGAAGATTACAGGTCCGCAAGCCCCCCTTTCCTGGTCTTTTGTGTCTGTTTCTTGCATTTCTAGACTGGTGTCAGTTAATTTGTAATTTCCTACTTTTCAGTCTGGGTTTTCTTTTCTCATGCTTTTGCTTTAGAATTTTTAAATATTTTCACCATTTAGTTTAATCCAAAACAGAGGAGGTATACTAATACACTACCGGTGAAAAAAACGGCACAATCACGAATTTGAAATACTCTGCTCAACTGGTAGAGCCTTGACCTTGTAAGTCAAAGGGGTTCGAGTCCCGGTCCAGGCAATATTTTCACTCAGTCGGAAAAATAAAATTTCAATAAATATGATTTTCTTCCACAGTTGATTGTGTAATTTTAATAAAAATTGTATTAGTTTCTGATCACCTTGTCATCGAACCACATTAAGTAAAGGTAAGGAAAAAATACCAGTACGCTGTTTGAGAAAAAAAAAATTGTTCAGTTTGTAGAAACAAGAGCAGATTAGGACGAAATTGCACAAGACGAGCAGTCATTAATCGTGTCCCGGACTATGTAGGGAAAGGTGCTCCATGTGAGCATCCCCATTCACCAGCAAAATTTAAAATCGATGGACAGAGTGTTCAACAGCAGATCGTAACTGATAAATTGTGATGCTTCGCGCATGAAGCGTTATGGAGTTCTTTAAGTCATTCAACGTCGTAACACCTCCACGATTCACCACACTTTTTAAGTGGTTCCATAACCAGAAATCGCACGGATTTTGATCCGGCGAACGTGGTGGCCATGAATTACGGAAGAAGTAACTAATAATTAGGGCTAGGCCGATTAATCGATTATTCGGTTCAGTTAATCGATCAATGCTTACTTCCGAATTTTTTTTAATCGAGTTAATCGGTCCGATTAAATCGATTCAAGATTTTTAAAATCTGATTAAAATTTCAAACTACGAATTAAAGTAAAAATTTAAAATGCTGTTCTGCCTTCAAAATTTTGCCCCATCAGTGGCCGCGCGGTTCTGCGCTCAATGCTGGTAGACGGAAAGTACAGGGTTTGATCCCAGGTCGACATAGTCGTTCGGGGTTTTCCGTGGTTTTCTCTGAAACTCGCGGAAATACGTGCTAGGACCCTTCAGAAAAGTCCTCGCAGAGGGCATTCCACTTATAGTCTTAGGACCCTAGGGAAGTCAATCGGTCTTAATCACAAACACACACACACACACATTTACAAAATATTTTTTTTCAGGTGTTCACTTTATACACTATATATATTTCACCGTAAGATCAAGCTTAGATCACGAAAACGTCAATGTGCTTGAGTGTTTAAGGGATTGATTAAAATGGTATCTTTTTTATGACTTGTTATGTAATATTGGAAATAAACATATATGTGTCTTTCATTCTGATCTTTCAAAAATTTGAGTGAGTATAATTCAAATATTTAATATTTATAAAGTATTTTTAATTATGTTTTATTATTATTATTATATATCAATAATTAAGAGGCAACAGCGCTAAATATCCTAATTAAATATCTTCACAGTAAAATCTAAGTGTAACAGGAAACGTATTTCATAAAATAAATCCACCGCACTTTAGAATATAAAAATCGAGGAAAAAGAATCAAAAATCCATAGAAAAAAGCGTGGGATGAGGGCGAAAAAAACCCACAATGTCAAGTGTGTAAGGGGAAAAAAACGGCCAATACCAGAAGGAATAAAAGAACAAAATTGACCAGGAAGGGTCGGGCTCGGGGCACTGAAGCTATCGTCGAGGAATACGTCTCGCCTAGTATGTGACTAATGCAAGTATTCGTACGAATATATGCAGTTGCTTTTCGAATGTTGTATTATCTTCGCATTTAAAATAGTTTCTCACTTGTTAGAAAAAATTAAGAGGTTTTCTTTTTTCATTATTTATTTGTATGTTTATTATTATTTATAGTTTAAGGAACTAGTTAAATTAACATCTATATCATCTTTATTGTCTGTTGTGTACTATCTGAAAAGAAAAAGAAAAAGTATATCGTTCAAATAAAATTGTACAAAGAAAAATGAAAATCGATTGAAAATCCGATTAATCAGCCAATTAATCGATTAATGAACTACGATTAACCCAGTTAAAACTGTTAATCGATTCCCACCCCTACTAATAATACGTTCCTCTTTGAAGTGTTGGAGCAATAGCGCCTTCACTGACCAATGGATATGTGGGGGCGCACCATTCTGCATGAAAATAGTCGATTTAAGGACCCACCTTTGCTGTAGTTGCGGCACAAGACACGTCTGCAGCATGTCATGGTACCGACGGTCCGTAACGGGACATGTGACAGGACCACGTGCAGTTATTTCCTCAAAGATAAATGGCCCAAGGATGAATCTCGCCGTAAATCTGCACCAGACAGTCACCTTTGGAGACTGTAGGGGAATTTCAGTGCGCATCCGTGGATTTTCCTTTACCCAAATGCGGCAATTATGTGTATTGACAATCCCATTGCGGTAGAAATGAGCCCCGACGATCCACAGAATATTCCAAGGCCATGACAAATCAACAGTCATTCTGTTGAGAAAACTGATAGCGAATGAAAGACGTTAAGGCTTGTCCCTATCAAGTAGCTCTTGGATATGGTGGCTCTTGTATGGGAAGTAGTGCATTATGTTCCTGAGTGCTTTTCGGACGGTGCTTTAAGAATAGTCTGTCTGTCGAGAAACTGCACGTACGCTACTGTCCCCAAACTCTGATATCTATGACTGTGCGGCAACAGCTGTCTTTAGGGCATCAACAAGTACCGATGAGACAGGTTTACGGCCTCTTTCAGGTTGAACTCCTAATGTCCGTACAAATCTCTTAATCATTGCCCGGATACCTTTAGTAGACATTGGTCCACGCCGTAGGTTCTTTAAACGTCGAAATTGAAGAACTGTAGCAGAAACATTACCCTTGTTTTCGTAAAATGGCTTCACCAATAACGCACGTTCAACTGAAGATAACGACATCATTACAGCCGAAAACATCGACATAAAACATGACACAACGTCTGCACACGTTTCATACCCTAACCTGTTTAGCATAAAGCTTCCTTTTCTTCACAAGCATGCAAATCCCGAAGTTTTTTTTTCCCCTAGAACTGACAGTTTTTCTCGGTTTTACATTTTATTACTCATAATTCTTGTTCTGGATTGTTAATATTATTTCTGTATTCCGTTTTATTAGTTTATTCTGTTAAATTTAATGTGTTTCCCGGAAAAGGCGGCATCTGGTGGACATTTTGGAACTAAATTTATTTTTTTCAAAATTCCGTGAACGCACCTTGTGTATAGACTATACACCAAATTTTGTTGCATTCCGTTCACCCGTTTCCGCTGTAGGATGCTGCTTATAGGGGACGTTTTATAATAATCACCCTGTATAATAAGAATATTGGCAGCTATGCTTGTTTAAAATACTTACTTATATCTCATTCCTTTTACTGCATAAACACAAAAGGTTTTCGGATTGGTGTTACATAAATGAAAAAGTTATAAAGATGGGACAGGTTTCGGCTTCTAAACAACCTATCTAAGAACAATATTTTTGAAAGTACGTTGAAAATTTTCTTAGAAATCTAACAGCAAAAGGAATCGCATGTATAGAAATATGAACTAAATTAATCTAGTAGTTCCTTTTACTAATTGTTGTTACTAATGGTATGACTCCTTACTGAAAATAAAAGATGTATCAAAATAAAATAAATATGTGGGAGCATAAAAAGTCATAGCTTTTACATAATAAAATATGAAACATTTCATATAAATTGGTTGGTCAATGATATATACCCGCGCACTAGCAGCATTCTAATAAATATTCCGTAGAAATGTTAGTACCCGCTTTTTTTCCTCACACCAGACCCTTTTTTTTTTTTTTTTTTTTTTTTTTTTTTAAGAATATTTTTCTTTTTTAAAGAATATTTTTCTTTTTATGTAATCGTAATTACATTTGGAGAAAATTACTTTAAAAATAAAGTGTCGGGAACTAAGAATGCTGCGGAATATTATTAATTAAATGTTGGCAGGTATGCGTAAGAGCATGCAAAATTTTAATTATGGAAATAAAACATTATATAAATAAGAAAACTATATCATTGTAAAGTACCAAAATGTTAAAATATTTTTACATCTAAAATTAAGCCATATGCAAAGTTGACAACATTTTGATTTATTCCGGAGCATTTTAACCACGCCTTTATTCTATAAGATTTTTTTTTCTTATTTTATCGTAGTTATACAGCGTGGGGAAAAGTAAAAGCAGTAGCCCGGACGAGTGGATACGATTGGACGTGAATGATTGACGCGCACACCACGTGTACGTACACCACGTGATCGAAACCGGTTGAGATCTTAGTGCGGGCTTAGTCAGTGAGACTTAATCAGTGCAATCACACAATCTTCACTCCTGACAGAGTTGTTAGCACAGTTCAGTCAACTATCGGCCCTAGCTGTCCAACCAGATCACCTGATTTGTCAGTGTGCGATTACATTTTGTGGGAAACCCTTAAGTCTAAGGTGTATCGCAACAACCCTCATAGTCTTCAAGAACTGCAGCAGAGCATTTCTGATGAGATTGCAGCAATTCCAGAAGTTCAGCTTCGATCTGCCATCATCATCTTGCTGACCAGGGCCCATGAATGGTGGTCATTTTCAGCATATATTTTAGGCAGATTAGCGAACTAGTATTTTCTTTCCTTAGCTGTGTTTCTTTATAATCTAGAACTCTGTTCTCCGGGTCACTTTTATTTGCCCCACCCTGTACATTGAAGAACATTTTTCAATAAGTAAAGTGGTGCGAAATGAAGGCGGGGCTACGAATGCTCAGGAATAAATTAAAATGTTGGTAACCATGCATATATTGAACGTTTTTAGAACAAAGGTTTCATCAAATAGTGCTTTGAGTGACCCTAAAATTTTGAGACTAACATACTTGCCAACCATCTCATTAATAAACGGAAGATTTTTAGTATTGAACTTATTTTTCAATTTCTTATTTTTTTAGAGTGCTTTTGTACTTCTTTAATTAACTACATTTTGAGATAATTACTCTAAAAATAAAGTAATGTTGAAAAAGGAGCGTGTACAAAAATATTATCCGGTTCATAATTAAGATGTTGGAAGGTGTGGACTAATGTCTTTATTATTATTATTATTATTATTATTATTATTATTATTATTATTATAGCGTGTAAGAATTTTATTAATTTATACTTTTTCTGGAATTTTTAACCTATATGTTAGAGATCCAAGAAAAAATATTATTGTATAGATATTTAAACACTGTATGTTAGAAATTTGTCGCAGACCATAATTTATTTTCAGATTGATTGTCTACATATTGTAGCATGTATGTTTTATATATTTATGTTTGTAGAATGGCAACAGCTATTCTCTGTTCTATAAGTTTTGGTTTAGAGTTGAGCATCATGAAACTCCAGTCTTGAATAAAATAAACGTGAATCTTGAAAATTGGAAATATATTTAGAATCATGAAAAATGTTATTGTTTTTTTCGTATTTTAATTCTTTTATTTTACTGTAAGAATAATTTCTGTCCTGACAGAAGATGTATATATATATCTTTGTGATGAACTTGTAGGATGTAATTAAATGGAAATTTATGAACGTCATCAGAATGTTTCTATAAGACCGACTAAATCAAATATCTCACGCGTAATAAAATATATTCCCGTTTAGAATATATATATATAAACACGTATATAAGAAACTGGTAACCAGATACTTACTTGCCTTAGAAAAACTGTATTTTTTTTTTTTTTTTTTTTTTTTTTTTTTACATTTTTAATAGTTTCATTGTTAAGTTTATTTACAAATAAATTGCAAATTAAAGCATAAAATAAATTTTTAAAATTGTTAACAAATCGTTTACTAATACTTTGCTTTCATAATCACAATTATCTGTTAAAAATAATATCCTTTGCGTAAATTCAAAAATGTGTCACTATGTTAAAATTTTCTTTAAAAAAGCACATCTTTGTAATGAACTTGTAGTACGTAATTAAATGGAAATTTATGAACGTCATCAGAATGTTTCTATAAGACCGACTAAATCAAATATCTCACGCGTAATAAAATATATTCCCGTTTAGAAATATTCTAAAACAAACTAAAGTTTTATACTTTGTAATCTCAAGATCGATGAAAAGTCTCTAACGCCTCGCGTGATAAGAAAATTCAGTATTTGGTTTAAACACAGAAATTTTTTTTGCGTGTTACATCTAATATATTTTAGAAAGAGAAAATTAGAATATATTCAGAAAATTATTTAAGCTAATTGGAAGTTTCTCTTATAAAAAAAAAGTTTATTCTTAATATTAAAGATATTTCTTAAATGTCTCTTGTAATTCTGCTGCTTCATATCGTTTTAATTAGTTGCGGAAAAAAGTAATTTGTTAAAAAAGTGCTTGAATTTTCTTTTAGGAAAGTTATTTCTTGCGTTAAATTTCTATAGGAGAGAAAGGGCGGGCTAGAAATGAATTATTATACTATCCGAATCATTAGGTAATTTACTATGCATTGTTGTAAACATAATCATGAGTTCTATGTATTATTTTTGTGTAAATTGAGAAGGGTTTGAAAATAACAATTTATTCAAAATATTGTATGAATAAATATTTCATTTATCATATTTTCCTAATTTATAAATTAAACATAAAACAATGATTTTCATATAAAACTATTTAATAAATGATTATATTTCTCTGATGTGATAATTTATTAAAAACAAATTAAAACGAGAATTATTTTAGACAAAAATTTATAGCTTAGACTTTAAACCATATTTTTAATTACAGTAGACTCCCGATTATCGGCGGTCGGATTATCCGCTTTGCGGATTATCCGTGGTCCTCAATCGCCTGAATTTAAAAGGGAATTTAAAAATACAGAACAAACTTATTACAGAAAAAGGTCAAAGAAAGTAATGACCTTCAAGGCGTTCGGAGATATTACACGATTCTTGACAGTATTTATGGCATACACACTGCTTGGGAGGCAGTTAAGCAGTCTACATTGGTAAGGTCTTGGAGAAAAATTTTACCAAATGTGGAAAATACTTTCGTAGAGTTTATAGAGGAGGAAGAAATTTCTGCTCATGATTTGGCAAATTTAGCTAAATCTATTACTGGAGGAGAAAAAGTCAATGAAGGAAACGTTGAAGAGTAGATTAATTGTGACGCCAATGATCCAGGTATTGAACACCTTACAGATGAACAAATTGTGGGCCAAGCATTAGACCCAGTTTCAGAAGATAGTGAAGAAGAAGAGGAAGAAGGAGATAAAACTCAGCAGAGGATGAGCCACGACGCAGCCCTAGCACATGCATAGCCCTAGCACATAGCAACGTTTTATGCGTTGATTTATATCCCCTTTTTGACCATTTTGCGGATTATCAGCTGATTCGATTATCCGCGGTTGTCTATTCCCCGTTCACCGCGGATAATAAGGAGTTTACTGTATATGCTGGTACTATTCTGAATACCACGTTTTTTAATGGTAAACTTCCTTAAACGTTTATAGTGCATAGCTGCAGAAGAATAATACAAAGATTGCTTTATATAAAAAATGCGGTTCAAATAAAGGACTGCTGAGAACTCGAAATTTTTTTCACCATGTTTAGTATTAATTTTTATGAGTTTTAACAAATAATTTGCATAACATTTTATCATATCGTATTTATCCATATGAATATATATATAAAAATTGCGTATGATAAATAAAAATTTGATTGCATATTTATGAATGTATGTATATACTTGTTACGGTGAAACACCGAAATCTGGAGAATGTCGACTTTCACCGGTGAATGTCAACAAACACATAGTTGCTTGGTGTATGTCCGAAATATTTGCTAAATACCCTTATTTCTGACTTACACCAGTAAATGTCGACATTCTCCATGCACTAATGGTGAATGTTGAACAGGTCCGAGATGTATATTTTCTTCTCCGTAATTCAGTCGCGATAAATTTTTCGCCTCTCTTTCTGAGAGGAATGACTAAGAACTGAAAACACACAGTACATTCAAAATGAGAAAGGAAAATCATAGAAGTTAAAAACTTACTTAATTATACAGTACGTTCTAAATGAGAAAATAAAATAATAGTAATAAAAAACTTACTAAATTATGTGACTCAAATCTTATTTATTGCAACAATTGAATCTATTATGACACTTTGAATTGCACAAGAGGCCCTTGCTTTTACAACTGCATTTATTTGTGGAACACTTCTTTTTGCAATGACAGCGTTTATAGCCTTGCCCACCGCTTCTCGAATTAGCTGCAGCTGCTTCTCTCAGCGAAATTTCTTGAAAATGAATCTCATCAATGGAAAGTAACTTTTCTTTACAAATTACGAACTGATTATGCGTGTAAAGCTACTTGAGGGTACCATTTCCATTTGCAAGTTTATAGAAGTCGGAGTCTTCTATTTCAACAACAACCGCTAACACATTTCGGTTATCTATACGACCACGGTCGACATCAGGGACTTGTATTCGTACAGTATCACCGATTTGAGCAGGAGGAAATTGTTTTTGTGAGGTTCGTAACATTTTTGCTGTTTGCAGTAGAAGATTATCTTTCGCGGCCGCTCTTTTTATAGAAATTAACTCGTGTTTTTCAGTCAGAACTTGATGTGAAGACGTGGTAGATTGCAAGTCCTCTTCAATATTTTTCTTTGGAATATGGTTTTCGGTATGACCACCACTCAAATTTTTTTCAGAAGTATTACCAGTTTCTTCAAGCTGTTCTTCGGTTTCAAAAGTATTGGCAATTTCTTCAAGTTGTTCTTCGGTTTCGATATTTGCGATTTGTTCGCTAGGCAAAACAGACGATGCTATGCCTCTTTTCGCTTTAATGCCAAACATGGCTTCATAAGGACTTTGGCGTATTCCTTCGTGGTATGTAGTGTTCTTGGCAAATTGGGCAAAGGGTAAACCTTCTGACCATTTATTTGTATGGTTATCGTTCATCCATGCAGTTAGCATATTCTCTATATCCTGATTGGCCCTTTCAACTGAGCCTTGTGTTTGACTATGCCGAGGCTTTCCATCTATCTTAACATCTTTCCACATAGCGCATATTTCGGATATGACTTGATTACTCAATTCTCTACCATTATCTGATTGCAATACTGCTGGAGCACCAAATGTTAAAAATATTGGAAGAACGTGATACGCTACTTCTTCCGCCCTCTTAGTTTTCAAAGGTCGTAGCTGGACAAACTTAGTTAAATGATCTTGATACACCATTATGAACTTATATTCGCCATCTCTGTTTGACTGCAGATCTAACAGATCAACTTGACATCTTGAGTTTAACTCAGAACTGATCATTGGTTTCACAACAATACCTTTCCTAGGTGCACTGTGTTTCATTTGACACTGTTTGCATAAATTTAAATACAACATTACAACTTCATATGTAATATTTTTGTATTTATTTTGCAACTCTTTAAGCATACGTGTTCTTCCTCCGTGGCCTATTCTGGTGTGAGTTTCATATAGTATACTGAACAATTCCTCATTGGTAACATAATACTGTATATTCGTTTCTCCTGGTTTTAATGGTACAATTAACTTCTCTTCATCATTAATTTTTAAAACGTGAAAACGTTTTAATCGTGTGTAATCCAAAGGTGTGTTGCACTTAGTTTTAGCAGAAACCACTTCAGAAAGTATTTTAGAGTATTTTTCTTGAGAAAAATAAAAACAATTGTCTTCTCGTTTACCCGCAATTACTGCATTTAACTTTTCAAGAAAAAGATCACGATTCACTGCAGTATCCATTCTATATAAATTAGGGTATCGGAAAAAAAAAAATTAAGAAAACGTTGCTCTCACCATCAAACCTTGTATAAGACTGACAAAGCTGACTGACTCCAAGCAGAACAAAGGATTTGGCGGGAAACAGCCAGTCGCCTCTTTGTCTGCTCCTCTCTTTTCGACCTCCACCAGAGCATATCTGTGATTGTCGACATACACCGGTGAGGGTCCGAATGTGCAAGAATGTAATGAAATATTCGATCTTTCACTGACGTATTTGGTGTTTGTTGACATTCACCGGTGAAAGTCGACATTCTCCAATTTCGGTCTTTCACGGTAACATATTCATAAACAAACTTCATTTGGATAAATATAAGAAACTTTTGTAATTAATGCAGGAATCGAAGCTCTCCGTACTTTCTTACAATCGTTTTATTCTACTGTCACTACAATTTTCTTTTTGAAAATTTTGGTGACAGTATAACATAACGGTATTAAAAAATCGGAGCTCTGCTAACGCTGTTAAATGAATTATCTCCTTGGAAATTTTTTTGGAATAACGAGCTTTTTTCAGATTTATGCGTAGGAAAATAAGTCAAGACTCAGTAAGTGTTATCGATTTTTGAGTTTAATACAAATCATAGTTATAAGAATTTATAACTTATATTAAAAATAATTTGAAGTAACTTAGAAACTTCATTTTTATAAGGAATATTTAGATGTTTTTAGTTTTCTGATAAAAACATGTAATGCCATTTATGGGATTTTAATGCAATTATTGGAGTTTTTCTTTTTTATAATGAACAATAAGGCAAAATGTGATACCATTAAGCAAAAAAATATATTAAAAATATGGAGTCACACCACTTTTACAATAAGCCGTTCATGCATAAAGCCGAAATGTTATTAAAAGCAGCAGCTATTAAGCGTGATTTCAAAAGTAATAGGAACCGATACGTATGATTTTTTGTATCATGCTAAATATCCGTGTTATTTAAAAAAAAAAAAAAAAAAAAAAAAAAAACAAGAACGAAAAATCATTCAGTACGCGCGGTTATTAACACTTTCCAACCGTACATACTTCTTGTATTGTAAAACTTTCAACGTCCTTTGCCTACTTTATCACGCAGTGGAGAAATAGATGTACTTTAAGGCATACCGATAGAAAAATTATATTCATAATCACTCTTAAACGTTGTTAGAAAGTTTTAAAAATGCGTAATGCAAAGGAAATGACACCCTTAGATTTCATCGCAGCCCTTAATGTATCTGTATTTTTTGGTGTAGCGCTTTAAACCTGAAGATTAACCATATCATATTTTATAAAAAACATCATTTTAGCATATTAAAAATAAATGACAATTTCTTTATGATTTTTGCAGTACAAAGGTATGTATTTAAATGTGATGTATAAAAAATGTCTCTCCTAATAAGCAATTAATTGGCACTTTCTATTAATTAATTAATTAATTAATTTATTTGGGGGGGGTGTCTTTCTGCACAAATCAGTTGTACAGGACCTATTAATGTCATTTCAAAAAGGGAACATTCCATAGTGAATTTAAAAAACATGTATAACAATTATTTTTTTTATTCTAAAAATATTTACGGACGCTGAAGGCGATAGACACATGGACAGTAGAACAGAGAGATACACAAATTCGAATCGTATTGACACTTAAAAAAATATTAGAAAGTGTTAAAAACGCTTAATATAAAAGAAAATGCAATTCCAGCAAATTTAAAATAATAGACTTTATTGTAACTAAATATTTTTCTGTGGCCCTGTAAATCTTATTGCTAATCCAAATATCTTCTATAAAAAATATTCTTTTGTGCATGTGAATAACGTATTTCAATTTCATTGAGATTTGTGCAAAGTAAAGTTATTAACATTTGATTTACAGTAATACCTCTCATAGACCGCAATGCTTTGCAATACTTTTGGGTGTTCCTGTACACAAACAATTGGTGGTATTTACTCTATTTTCAGTGAGGAGCCTCCGACAGTGAACTTGAATAACATATTTCAATTTAATTACGATTTGTGCAAAGTAAAGGTATTAGAATATGGCTTACAGAAATAACTCTTTTAGAACATAATGCTTTTGAATATTTTCAGGTGTCCTGTGCACAAACCAGTGGTGGTATTTACTCCATTTTATATAGAAAACATTCGATAGTGAACTTGAATAACATATTTCAATTTCTTTAAAATTTGTGTAAAATAAAGGTATTAAACATGGGTTTATAGAAATAAGTTCATACAACAAATTTCTTTGGAATACTTTCGGGTGTCCCTGCGCACAATCCAGTAGAGGTATTCACTCTATTTTCAATAGAGAACATCCTATAGTAAACTTGAATATCATATAACAGTTTGAAGAAATTCTATGTATATATATGGGAGTTAGAACGCGGACAGACCGAAATCATTAACATTTTTTCAATCTTGTTGGAAAGTGTTAAAAATGGACAACTTTTTAAAAATTTTTTTAATAGACTTGTATATCTTCAAGAAGATATGATGCTGTTCTGGTACTAATGAATAAATAGATTAAAAGGCGCTTCTTAATCACATATTACAGCTAGATGATATTTGAAGCATTACTTCTACAGGGTTAACCCAAGCACTCTTCTCTAAAGTATTACGTAAACATAAATAAAAATAAAAATAAAAAAAAAGAATACAAATTTTACAAAAAAAAAATCTTTTAAATTTTCATCTACAGACGGAGCAATTATTTTAATCTGGATCATTGTTATTATCCGCTTTCTTTTCACACCATTTTTCTTGAAGTGTATTTTTCTTTTTAATTAATCGTAATTATACGTTGAGAAAATTTCACTATATTTAAAGTAGTGTAAAAAAAAAAGAAAAAAAAATAGCTTCTAACTGTGCGTGGGAATAAATTAAAATGTTGTCCTTCCTACATCTATATTGCATTCGAAATTTTTATATAATTATAAATTTTGTAAAAAATGATACTATTTATTTAACATTTAGTAATCATATACAGATTTGAAATAGAAACAATGTAATATAACTAAATAATTCAGTTGTTTATTTCAGAATTGCTTCGAAACCATATATTTGAGAAACTACACGCTCACGCAGAAGCATATTATTGAGGACTCGTAGCTAAACTACAGAGAAACTGTTAATTAGATGTGCGATCCCGTATGAGTGTAGATGTGGGTCCATATATAATGTCAGCCAAATCATTAACATATATTTGTTATATACATGAATTTGAAAGCGAAAACAACTCATATTCATTTATGGTATAACTTAAGCACATGCGCTTAATATTTTTATTTGGAATGAAGTAAATCTTGAAAAGTGGGCTTTAAGCTTTAAATAATAGAGAGTGATTAAAGGTTAACAAAAGAAACGTTGTATGATAATTATAATTATTAATTACAAATTCAACTATGTTTATATAATTTTTTCCATTAGTAATATATATAATATTTTCTGTGTTGTACGTGGAACCATACCTTTTCACGTTTAAATTTTGTTTCCACACTATAAATTCTGCTATTTTTGAAGTGAAAACTTCTTTAGGCGCGTTGAGCACTTTTGGGTGAACAAAAATCATGAAACTCGCGTCATCGTCAGCTAATGATTTGAATGAAATTCTGCAGGCGTTCGTTACCATGACAACCCAGTTACAGAGATCGAAATATTATCGAAAGAATCAAAATATTATGAAAATATTATCGAAAGAATCGAAATATTATGAAAATATTATCGATCGAATAATATTACCATATTATCGAAAGTGGAATTCGAGATTTCACCTGATTTACACATTTTAAGGCGTCCCGAATGGGTTTTCTTTTGTATCTCAGCTACTAATTAAAAAAAATTTCATAAGTAATACATCATTCGAAAGCTTTGATGATTTGGAATCGAACAGTAAATTACAGAAATTTTTACCGCCAGATGGCGCTGTAATATTTTAAAATTTCAATTTCTAATTATGATTAAATTATTTTTAATACATCATTCGAAAGATATTTTAAAGTTCTTTTATATTATCGAAAGTGGAGTTCGAGATTTCACCTGATTTACACATTTTGAGGTGTCCTGAATGGGTTTTCTTTTGTATCTCAGCTACTAATTAAAATAATTTCATAAGTAATACATCATTAGAAAGCTTTGTTGATTTGCAATCGAACAGTTGATTACAAAAATTTCTACCGCGAAATGGCGCTGTAATATTTTAAAATTTCAATATTTCACATTCTAATTATGATTAAATTATTTTTAATACATCATTCGAAAGATATTTT